>VZTA01009788.1:901-33932 GCA_013398855.1 Mohoua ochrocephala
TGTGTGTTTCTAGGAACAATATCACACAGTTTTACCTCCTGGATTCTGGCAACCCAGAACTTCCATATCCAGTTTTGGGTTTCAGCCTCTTAGCTGCTATGTCTATCGGTACGACCACCTACCCTATTCTAGAGTGGCTGGAGCCACTCTTCTAACCAAAAAATGTAATGTGTTAGTATTTTACTGAAGAAGAAACCAACTTATTCATGGCCAGAAGTGTGTTATTCAACTGAGAATATAAGTTTGCGGGAACTGATTCTAACTAAGGTCTTGACTGTTGCTGCAGAAATATAAAACACACATAATGTGTTAGAAAAGGAATTATTGAAGAAATCAGTGCTGTCCAATTGGCAATCGCACAGTTGTAATGCTGAGGATAAGACAGTACTTCTCAAGCTGGAGATTGCAAAATGCCTTTTGCAAGGCAGCAAGAGAACTGTATAAGAAAATATGGCTATAGCCAAATATTTTTGAATTACTCATCTCTAAACAGTAATGACGACTCATTTAACAAAACAATGTCCTGAAATGAAGAAAACAAATGGTTTTAATAGCACGTGCTTATAACTGTAGCTCCTATACCTTGAGGGCATTATGTTTAGTCCGCAACAGCTGTTGTTTTGTCTTTATTTCCTCACGTTTTTTCTCATCCGTGACTCCCTTTTGCAGCCTCTCACCCCTTTGCAGCAACTCTTTCACTGTGCTCTCATCCTCTTCACTCTGATTTAAAAACATAACCAATATAATGTGCATTTTAATCTAACTATTACTTAAGTACTAGTAGATACAGACTATGCTAAAGTAATCACATAACAGCTACTTGCAGTTGTTTATTGATTATCGAGTAACTTTTACTTGCTTTCTACAATATATGTAGAGGGATAAAAGTAAGACAGCACCTGCAAATCTACAGATGTTTGATATTAGATCTTATGCAGCATCCAGGATAAAAGCGTAAAAACATTAGAGGCAAAAATTTGAAATACATTTTACTTTCAAACAAAAAGAATAGATAGATGTAAAATATTCTAAATCACTGTCAGTAGAGATTGAAATTAGCAGTATGCTGGCAGACTATGCAATTACTGACCATTCTGTGTATCATCACATTGCAAACCAGCTATTCTGACAGGGAAAATGATATCACTAAGTATTTTTTATGTAGAAGCCACCTATGAATCTATGAATCTTTGAAGCTGAATCTATGTCACAGCTTCTGGGAGTGTCTTGAACCACACTAAGCATTTGATGCAAAGAAAGGGAACCGAATGCGCTCAAGTAGTGGAAACTGCCCCATCAAACTTGATTCACTTAGAATTTATCACTGCAGCACACACGGCCTTAATTTTTATTTTTCCTGCATAAAAAAAAAATAAAGTCCTGTAAAGATTCCTTCCAGCAGTTATATGAAACAGACACCTTCAAAGAATTCCTTAAAAGTAAAATAATATTGTCTTTATATCGGTTGTAAACAAATATATATTTGATCTTGCTGAGGACTCAGGAAGAGAGGGTTCTAAAGATGAATCTCTCTTATTGCCCAGCCAAGAAATGTCATCCCTCTGAAAATCACTCTGGAGAAAACACAGCACAATTGCAATAGTAGCAAAGCACTGCAGTATTTTACTCTTCTTTTTCCTCCCCCTCCCCACCTAATATGAATAAATGGTTTTACTACTTGCAAAGATAAAATGTAATAAAGCTTACCACAGCCACAAAACCTATTTATATAAAATGCTATAAGCAGATTGGTTAAGAAAAAATTGGCAAGTGGCATTTCTTTTCATGAGCATTTATTTTTAGTGAATGTTTTCTTTCACTATATTGCCCATTTAGATACATCATTCTGACTTTTCCTGGTCTTCGTACTACCACAGAGATTTTAATATTCATTCCATATTCTGTAACACTGCTGGTACTAGTATAGAACCCATAGATAACATTCCTGGTCTGCTTAGTGTTTTCATAAAGGACAAGAAATGCTTTTCTGATAAACTAAAAATTAAGTTAGTACAAAAAAATCTTAGTTAATGTTAATTTGGGACTTTTGATTTTATAATATATTAGCATAGCAAAATTTTGCCCAAGTTATATCTAAAGATCCTAACACAAATATGGGTTTCTGATTTTCACTCAGCTTTTTTCATCTCCCTGCTTATTTTGCTCAGACTTCCATTTCAACCAAATTACCATATCTTTATTGAAGTCCTCCTCTTTCAGATTCACTCCCTGCTGAATTTCAACCTCCAGTGGTTCAAGCATTTTTTGTATATCGAAGTCAAATTGCTCCAATTCCTTCAAAGGAATGAAGGGCTAAAATGGGAGAAATACAAACATTATTTATTTAAAGGACATTTTTAATAGTTCGATTAGAAACAGAAATGAAAAGAGATATCTGTGCTACTCCCTATTGCTAAAACAATGGTAGACTTTCCATGATGTTGAAAAATATCTACACCATACTCAAAATACCCAAAGATACAAATAAAGGTAAGAATTTATGTAGAATTTTCATGTAAGTAAACAAAAGAATTTTGCAGTGAGTGAAAATTAAAAAGGAAAAAATATAATATATTCTCACATTTGTGTGTAAGAACAAGCCCAAATAAATAGCCCAAAAATATAAGTATTTTTTTCTAAAAAATAAATGTTTACCCTATTTGGTTAAGTCTGGTTGGTCAGAAATTATTCATACAGCAACAAGCAGTCCATTCAGATGAAAAAACCCTACTATCAATAATTTAGAAAATTTTAATGTTAATCTGGTTCAGTTTTGAAATCATTGTTCTCTCATAAAGAATAGCAGAAGTGTCAACTGAATCATACAAAACAAAGGACTGAAAATCTTTGAGTAAGATATTCCCCTAACAGTATTTTGTAACACATTGGGAGAAAAGTCAACAAAACATCAGCTTTTGTTTCACAAAGCCTCAACAAAAATTCAGGACCAAAAAAATTGTCAACCAAACAAAATAGACTCAATTCCTCCAAAATAAATCACAGTATAATTATGGTGCTTTAGTTTGATACTCTGTTTTGAACTCTCCGACAAGTGCTACTTACTAGCAACAATGCACTCCCTTTTGTTGATCTGACACAAGTGCCTGTGAATAGTTTTATGTACAATATATAATGTATTTATTAAGTGCATTGCAAATGATCAACAGAAAATTTTTCTTCTTTCAAAGCTTTAAACGCAAGAAGAAGAAAGAAAATTTCAGTGATTCTTGCATAAAATTTAGTCTTAAAGGTAATTAATGCTTTTTGATGGTCTAGGAACTCTTGGACATAACACCTGTCTTCTTGCTAAAGACATAAGCACATTATATCCTAACTAGTTCTCTTTTACACTTTCCTCCGGTACAATTAGCTATTATTATATGCAAAATTTGTAATGAAGGCAGCAACAATAGAAATTAATCAGTAATAACACGAGAGACTGGATGTCAAATGAAATCTGCTCTCAGGTGACCTGGAAGGCTCAGGGTAAAAAAGTCTTAATTGTATCTGGTTGATTATTTTAACAAGGATTTTGCGCACTTACAAACATTAATGGAAATATAATAATGGACGATATTTATGGAGAATAATACTGTGCTCACAAATTTTCATTAAGAGGCTCAGAATTACACTCATCACGCACTTCAGCTGAGTTAGAAATAATAGAAAACTACACAGTAATTTCTTCTCAAATGCACTGAAGGATATTTTCTAAAGTACTTAAATCTCATTAAAAGACAAACCAACTAATAAAATTGGAATATAAAATTTATAGTCTCTGAAAAAGGCTAAAAACAATAATAAAGAGGAAAGTGGAAGGAAAAATACTAAATTCATTCCAGCAACTGAATGATGTTCAAAGACTACTTGAAAATGTTAAGTCTCATTTCAGTACACATTCTGTTGATTCAGGACATGAAATTATATACTACCACTCACTGACTTAATGGGTCATTTCTTATTTACTGCACTGTTGTACTGATTATTGTTAGTATTTGAAAAAATATAGCTAATTTGAAGACAGATGAGAAATTACTGAAAATAGGTTATGAGAGCTTTCAATCCTCTTGAATTTACGTTTTAATCTTTCACAGAGCAAAAAATTTTACCTAAATATGGGGAAAAAAAGCAAAAAAACTTAGGAAGCATATCAATCCATAATAATAATAATAATTTTCCAGCTCATGAAGCCAAAATCATAAGGAGAGTGCAATTACCTACATTATACAGGAAGACAATAAGAAAGTACCCAGTAATTTGGTTCTTTATCCAAATGCATATAGCAAGTCAGTAGAATAGTCAATAATCTCTATCTGATGCAATACTTATAAGTATCCTTTGTGAATCATATTCTACCTGTGCATTCCAAGGTCCTGGAAAAGGTCCCCTAAATTCTAATTTACCATTATAATTTGCTGTAGTAATTCCTCTCATCTTGCTGGGCACTTCTTCTCTAAATTTTAGTGTGGTGCTGCCAATTCCAGCCCACCTTGGCTTCAGAAATAGAAGAAAACCTGAGAGAGAAGGCTGCAGATGGAAGATATTTGCAGGCTGTGTTCTGAAGACGCTTCCTCTTGATAAGCATCTTTTGTCCCTTCTCTGAGTGAGCCCACAACACGCAATGCAAACACTGAACCCCCAATAAGCCGCCTACAGGCAGTCTCGTTTTTCCCTAGGACAAGCAATAATTTCACAGGATCCTACCAAAGGCTGCATCAGCTCTGCATGTTTACAACAACAAGAAAGTGCAAAGTAAAGCTGAGATGGAAATCCAGACTGCAGACAGCAGGTGTTCAGAGCAAAAACATCAGATAACACAGTCGTTGGGGCTTCTTGCAAAGACACCCTCAGTCTACAGTTTGTACATGTGTAAGAAGTAGGTAAGAAGCTGGAATGGCTGAAACACTATTGATGGCCATTAGGAAAAAAATTTGTTACCTTTATTCAGAAGACATTATTTTGTTTCAGAAATGAAATGTAAATAAACCCAAATATCCGCAAATCCCCAAATTACTCGTGGAAACCATGTCTCTTTGCTTATGCTTTTTGCAGAGCTTATTTCCTGATTTGCCATGGATCCTCTGCACATTTGTTTCCAGTGCTATTGCAGCGACCAGCAATAATAGTTTAGATCAGGATCCATGCCTTCCCATTATCCTATATACCAACCTGCACGGCTGCCTGATTTAATCTGCTGAATAGCTCTTCAGAATAAAGGCAGCAAATACAATGGAGAAAGTAGGTGGCTTATGTCCTTCTTCATTCCAATTCAGAAGTCACAACTTGGCTAAAAATTACCTAATCCATGCTGAATTCAGATTTAACAGTCAAACTGGTTGTACAGATGAGCAGTTGAAGTAGAATTGATATAATCTCTACCTACCTATTTCTATCTCAAGTGCCTGTGAATCCCAGAGTCATAGGAAAAGACTAAATGCATTTGAAGTAAAATTAGCTTTCAAAACCCAATCTATATGAAAAAAGGCTACTCCTACTTTGAGAGGCTAAAGACTTACTAATTCTCAGATGTTCATTTTTTTGTAAGTTAATGAGGTAATCATTGTTACATTCAAATAAAGTCAGTGAATACTTCTAATTGTGAAACAGTGAAAAAAGACCTTAATGCCAAAAGCCCCAAATCTTCACACTTAATAAAAAAATAAATCCTTAGGCTCTACATTGTTTTCCTTTAAAAGCTTAGTTTTTGGAGGAACTGTAGCCCACGATGTAGTTGCAATTGTGCACCTTATACAAACACCATTTTTTATGCATCTCCTTATGGAAGCAAGTCCTCCTACCTTTACACTCTTAATTCTTTGTGATATAGTTGCAAATCGCTGGTTGAGCTCTGAGAGTTTAGGCTCTACTACTTTCCTGCAGTGATCCCCACGGTTTGTCATCAAGTCTCTGGCCTGGTCACGCACAGAGTCCACCTTGGGGTGAATGTCATTCAGCTCAGCCTTTAAGCGCTACAGTCCGTGAGCAAGAGACAGGGCTTGAAGTTAGTAATAAATGCAAAGAGAGAGAAAGAGAGAGAGAGAGAAAGTGTGCAAAGGAATAGGGAGCAAAACCACAAAGCAAATTCAGATAATTATGCAAGAGTGTGTAAATCCAGTAGAAATACCTTAGATAACATTCCCACTCATATCCCTCAAATTTATAGCAGGAACGTATCTACATGTCTGTTTTAATATCTCCTAGAGGATATTAATGGTGATCGTTATTTCTAGGCAGATTCTTATCTGCAATAATATTGCAGCGTACTTCAGGATGCACTAAATTATTCTATGTTACTAAAGCTAGGAAGAGCTGCTAATTCATGTATTATAGAGCTGCATGTATAGTTATTGCTTTCATTACTGCTCATGGCCAAAGTTCAGGCGAGTAAAAATGACCAGGTAAAAAAAAAAAAGTGTTATTTTTTTCTATAAATCTGTCACAAATTAAAAAAAAAAAAACAAAAAGGGCAAAAGCCTTTATCCTGTGCAATAGTAATGTTAACAATAGATCCCAGTACAGGCAGAGGCCAAAAAAAGATAACAAGGCATTTGGGAATCAGAAATGCAGTTGGGCATTAAGAATTACATTTCACTGTCTGCATGAAATGCCTTTGTGCAATGCAAACATATATACAGGTACTGATACTTTTACTTTGTATCTGATGGTAGCAAAATTGTTCATTCATCTTCAAAAGCCAGTCTCATAATCCTGCTGAGATCAATGAGGCATCAATTTATGCTCTGCCTTGGAATTTGTAAAATTTTGCTGTAGTAAATGACATCATTATGTTAGTGTCAGCAATACAATTCCGATTTTGATTTGCGAACCCTTACTCAGATAGTATGTACTGATCATGGCATTCAATACAAAGTAAAATTTCACATTGACTTCAGAAGAAAAAGAAAAATCCCTACAGATAATAATTTGACGTTGTTCTTAAAGAAGGTATTTTAAATGAGAGAGTTTAGCATTCACATCCATCTTACAAGGTAATTTTTCACCAGTTGGTCAAATGATGCAGCTGGCCAATGAAAACCTTCTGCTCAATGCACTAATCCAGGATTCTACAGCTAGTTCACTATATAATATTCCTCTCTGTGTTGTTGATCTGGCCTCAATGTAAACAATGTTTATAGAATTAAGACAATCATATGACAGAGATATCATAGATATTGGAAAAGAAAACAGAAATACAATTGAAAATGAAGGGGACAGAAAAAAAAATGTTCAAACAAAACAAAACCTTGTGTTAAAGGAGTATTTTCCAGCAGACATATGTTTAATAATCTGCTGTTCTACTCACCAGGAAGTTCCCAAGACTTATAATAACAATCTGGTTTTATTTCTGTAGGGATTTAATTTCGGTAATACAGAGCAAATTTATTAAGTAATCTACAAGCTGCCAGAGGGTAGCTTTATCACAGAAAAAATAATTTCAATCAATTGGTGATACCTTTTGAAATATGCTAGTTTTGACACAATCCCTTTTAGAATAAAATTAATGCTTTCCAGAAAATCACTTTTTTTTACCTTAAGAATTTCCTCTTTTTGCTGGGGTTTTTGTTTGTCAGATTCATCCAACAGTATTTCAGCACGATACATCCAAGTAGTGACATTAGCTATATTCTGATCAAAAGCCTCCATGTGCTTTTGATATTCCTGTATGTGAAAAAGGTAAATACTGCGTACAAAAAATGTAATCAGAACTGAAATAACAGCTGTAGTTATGCCAACTGTGGCAAACATGCACACATTATGACATTATGAAAGCTTTTTTATTTTACACAGTAACTTCTTGTTTTGTGAAGGACAGAATCTGTTGTTTGTTTGCTTCACTTTACATGTTAGGTTTCTTTAAAAAGAAATTCTAGGAGAGAGAGAGAAGCTTCCAAAGTGACAGGCAGCAGGATGATAAAATCACAGGAAGACGCAGGTGTCGGCAGCTCAGCAAGGCTGCTGAGAGGAATAGGAAGCTGTTAGCCAGATCTACTGGAGGTGCAAAGGAGTGTTTCCCAAGAACAAGGTACAGAATTCATTTTGGAAAGCCAGTAAGCTGACTGAAACTCAGATGGCCACAAGGATGCACTTGCAAAATCACAGTCAAGACTGGGAGCTTTGTATTTAAACCTCTTATTGACATTTCATCTAACTTCTCTGCTTTGAGACTTTGCTTTTTAAAAGCTATTCTAGTTGATATTCATTTCTTTGCTTCATTTAAAACTTGTTTTTTTCTGGTGAGCTTACTAGAATGTGGCCTATGCATATCCCACACAATACATATGCAAACGATACACCCAAGATCAAAGGTATTACCAGTTCTTTTGGCCCCCAAATGTATGTACCTTTATTTTACACGGTTCTAAAATTGGTAAAAAACCTGAACTACCTCTCTTAGATCTTTTATCATGTGTTTTAGCAAATATTAACCACAGAATCCAAAGCAGAGAAAGAGAGGATGCACAGGAATACATAACTATATCAATCTGTAAACTCCATTATATGCTTCTTATAATCAGTTCCACATTGAATCTGTGCACCTACATGATTCTGAATGAAATGCTTAAGTTTTCCAGATACTTTCACCTGGGTACTGCACTCAGCTGAGGAAGCCCTGTAGTGACACTGTTTATTTATTGCCAAAGTATTTGTAATGAAGCCATACAGACTCTAGCGGAGCTCTAACATATCAAGCCCTGAAAAGTCATGACCAAGGCCAACACACCCTTAAAATCACTTAAGTTTCTCTGGGGTGAAACTGCATTCCCATGCTCTCAGGAACAGAAACAACATGCAAGGTTTCCCAAAGCATTCTGACAGCCCAGTGGTTCTGTAGTTACGGGTTCAAGCTGTCACCTCTTCACGACAGAATGAATTTGAAGGCAGAATAAAATTATGTGACTATCCGTAGTTTAGGCAGCTGGGGCTGAGGCTCCTGAATCTGTATGAAATGCGTATAAGGGATTTTACTGCCTACTGGGCTTAATCCAGTCCCCTTAAGGAATTACTCCCACCTAAACACGCCCTATAAAACTATCTGAAGGAGGATCATGGAGTTCTGAAAGACCACATCATAGTCCTTCAGCACATCAGGTGTGCACCCTGAGCAGAGCTTATGATTTAGTTGCCTCTGAAATTAATCTAATTCACACACATCAGAACTACTCTGTGGACCAAACCAACTTGCAAGTGGAAACTTATTTCCTAACTGTACTATTCTAAACAGAAATGCTAATGCAGCCAAAAGTAGCTGATGTTGGTATCAATACTAAGACTTACTCAACTTATTTGACTATTTTTTTTCACTTGAGTCATACTGAAGCAGTCTCTGTCCTTGAAACTGCATTTCATTCATGAGGAAAAAAAACCCAAACCAAAACCAATGCAAGATCTATTGAGACAGACAGGATTGCAAACTGCTAACAATCAAGATTCCACTCGGTAATCAATCAGATTCNNAGATTCTCAAAACACACACAGTGTACTAAACAATAATCAATCTGATTGTCTGTGTACCTGCGTATTCAATAAGCACAGTCCAAGGCACCAGAGAGAGCACTTCTATAAGGCTGGGCACGTACAACTGGAAACCAACATTTCCTCTGTGTGAAGAAATGCATTTTCCTTACCAGTAACAGATTGAACCATTCCTCAGCACGTGAAGTTACCGCTTTCCAGTTACTGTTCAGCAGGCTGAGTTTATCGTCCACGAGACTTTCCTTGCCTTTCATCACTGTCTTCAAATTTTCTCCTAAATCACTGATGCTCTTAAGCTGGACCTGGCGTTTCTCAATCTCCTTCCGTGTTGCCTACACGAGCAGAACAAGAAATAAAATTTCTGGGAATTAAAATTTATCCACACTAAGAACATGAAATATTAAAACAGGCAGCAAGTTTATACTAGAACACACAGTCTTGCTTCCTACAGGAAGGGAAAGCATCCTGTGAAGAGCAGCAAGTACAAAGCAAATTGTTTCTCTTGAGCTCTGATAAAATTGTATATATTCTTCATCTTCTTGCAATAGCTTGATTTTAAAAAGTGTGAATCATCTTTCATTTCAGTGTTCAAAAATATAGTTTTAATACTTAATTACTAAAATTTAATCTACATTTTATAATATTTATATAGATATGTTTAAAGTCACTTCTCATATGATAAAATTAGATCATTATCAAATAGCACATAAACCTTACATAATAAATGGAACAATAATACAGCATCTTGATGACAGCTTAAGACAGAAAACTATCAAAAATAGTCATTAGAATATTTTGTTACTTTAATATTTTTCAATGCAATCTTTTTCAGAAGAAATCATGTTATTTTCTTCCATTAAACTTGTTTCCCAATTGTAGAAATGCATATTTTCATTACATTCACTTGAGATTTCATTCTGCAAACTAAAATACTAAAATAAGCTGATGCCCATAGCATTTCTAAGATTGACTGACTAAAACGTATATGCAGTGCTGTAAAGTCAGATTTCCAGCATCTCTTCCCACTGCTGTCTTACCTTATAGATCTAACTGATATGTAACGTAATTTACTCATTATTCATGGCTTAATATTTGCTGTAAAATGCAAGAAGTCCAACAAAAGGAGCAAATCCCAACATATTTAGACAACTTGTAAAAAAGCAGGTGTTCAAATAATAAACAGTGAGATGACAGTGCAAAGTATAGCAGTCTTGCTGAATACTCAAGCAGAGGCACAAACTCCTTACACCTAAATTCACATATAACTTTATGAGAGAAATTTTTCTGAGATCCTTGGCACCTGATAGCAATGATCCAGGCATATAAATCTCTGCTTCTAAAATAAAGCTCCAAGCAGAAATGAAGTGTTCCAAGCTGAACACAAACAGGAGAAAGGGAAGAAGCACTAGTCTTCAGAGACACTGATTTCTCACAGAAACTTGAATACAGTAAAAGAAAAAATACTTCTAAACAAATGGCAAACACAATTCTCCCATCTCAGGATGAATGCTGTTACACGGTAGAACCCCACCTTTATGACCTCCACACTATCACATCGCTCATGGTCACAGATCAGTATAATTTTGTTGATAATGCATTGATAATGAAAGTAGAATGTTCATTTTTCAGTAAAAACAGCATAAAATTATTAATTTTGGTAAAACAGAACCTTAACAGTACCTTCAACTTATTCAGTGTGTCATGGTTAAAGCAGCAGCTCACTTCCTATGCTTAATAGAATTCACGATCTCATTTTGCAGTGTTATTTCACAGAAAAGGTCTTACGTTTTTATTTCATGTAAGTATGAGAAATTTTCCACATTCTATCAATTTTCTAAAATACAGAGGTTATGTAATAGAACCAAGGCATGATTGATGCAAATTATTAACAATATACTATATAATTATAGAATTTGAAAAGAAGAGTCTAAAATTTCAGCAGGTCCTTGTCAGATTAAAGGAATAACATGCCCTCTTCTAGTACTGTCTCATCTGTTTGTCAGCAGGTGCAAAGCGTCATCATGGAAAAAGGATATAAAAAAGATATAATTTACCTTCAACTGAGGATGGTAAATTTTGATCAGCTTTATTTCTTTTACTAAACAATTTATTTTCATTTGGAAAAGACTCTCTGAAGACTGTTTACCATGGGTTGGGGTTTCTTTTGTATTTTACATTTATGAAAACACTCACCAACCTTGGGCTGAATAAATAAATATTAATCCCAACTAGCAAACAGATGGATCAAATAATTAAATGTCTATTAAATAAAACTGCTACCCAAAAACCAGATGTGTAATTCCCTATGTGTAAGAAAGGAGTTATTCCTTTCAAAGTAAAGAAATAATGTAAACTCAAGACTAGGTGCACCTCTGGGTGATACGAATTTTAACATCTCTGTGTAATTGCAAGTAAGGGACATGAACCAAGTAAATCACACTTCCCTTCACCATCTTAAACAAGCACTGTGGCCTTCAACACAACATTGAAGTGACAAAAGCATCTTCCTCAGTACTTCAAATCTCAGTTATTACAAGTCCTTAGGTATAAGGTACTGGACCCACTGAATACAATTGAAAAACTAGCAGGGTCTGTAAAGTCAGTGGAATTCCACACTGCATTATCAGCTACGACTTCCTCTGTAGGTTATGATGTACACCAGTTAAACTAACTTCCTTTCACAACTTCAATAACACATTTTTGTCTTGGTTTGTTTTTAATTTGGCATCTCTGCACTATATTCCTAAGGATTCTATTCTTCTTTCCAGTATTACTGGAAAGCGATAGTCCACACATACTTCGTTCGCTGCAATGTAACAGACAGCACTGGTAAATTTTCTGTAAAACAAAAAAAATAATTCAAAAGTACTGCTATTAATTCAACAACATCATACAAAACAAAAAAGAATGTGTCATGATGCCAGGATTTAACCAAGAGTATTTCAGTAAAACTCAGGGATTGGCTTTTAAATTCTCCCAATTTTTAAAGAGTAAGTCCCACACAGCCTTGCTGGATTTAAAATCCCTTCTGGTTGCCGTAACATCAAATTGCATTCCAGCTGTGCAGTTTATTTGAAAATACATAAGAAAGTTATAGAATTTTAACTACAGAATTAATAGAATTAGCTCTGCAAGTTAAGAATGTCATTTGAAATGGTTAACACCTTAAAAAAAGCCAAACCCCCAAGTCTCAAACACCACCACAATGTGTACAATATGAAACATTAACAAATAAAGTGGTGAAACTATTCCCAGAAGGATTAGGTAATTTACACATTTTGATTTTGTGTGTTTATTGGGGTGAAACTATGTAACATAAATAAACTACATAAATTTAGGAGTTGTGAAGAAGCTATTTTTCTGATATAATCACGGCATCTTGGGGAAACAAAAAACATGTAAACAAAAGATAGAACTAAACATTGTAACACCGAACATTCACTTAGAGCTGTGAAAATTTATCAGCAATGTTGAACAGTTCCAAAACAGATTATATTCATTCTGTTACTTATCATTATAGTGAAGTTATTACATTCACTTTTTTTCCCCCTTAAGACTAGTATATTTATTTATAAAACAAAATCTTATTCAAGTATGTATTACCTGCTGGAAGAGAAAGGTTCCATACTCACTTCCAGGAAAGACATCTCTATTAAAATGTGTATACAAATTATACAGATTATATTAAGGAGAAATATATATTTATATATAGTCAACCCTTCTTTACATATGCCACTATTTAGGATCACATCTACTAGCAGGTACAAGAGTTAAGATGATGGGAATCTCTCCCCATTCAATCTTCAGTTAGGCAGAATTCCAAAGTGCCTCTTTGGAAGAAACTCCCACTTTTCTGAAGTACCAGTTATGGCTATTTGGTACAGAATACCACAATGGAAATTCTCTGACCCAAAAAATTCATGTCTCTGTCACTGAGTGAAATGTTTCTTTTGCTTTGAAAGGAGCTGTTATTCTTTTCTCACTCACGGTCATAAGAAAAACGTTGGTAGCCTGCTTTAATCAAAACTGGGGGATTACACCACCATGGAACTCCCAGGACTTGAACACTTCCAAGAGAAATGGCATCTAGGTTCCTGGCATCCAAGAAATTAAAGCAATCAGACAGACCCTGGTGCAACTCTGCATGCAGAGCTGTCTCAGGTGATTAGTTCCTAATGCCCTTCTCAGAAACATCAGAACGGGGAGAGGAAGAACTTGAGCTTCCCTTGCACCAGTTTCATTCATCAAAACCTCAGGAAAGGAATTACAGTACAAAATAAAAGTCCTATTTAAAAAACAACTTTGAATGGGTTGAAATCCGTGCACAGGGCAAATCATGCTGCAGTGTGTAAAGTCATAGGGATGAGCTTTGCTGAAAATTTATAAGAGGTTTGTAGTTGCATATAAAAATATTTTACCTAATTTACATATGGATCCATAGGATGACAGGATGAATCATGTTAGAACAAATAATTGCAGCTCCCTGTGCAGATATTTACACTTTGAGTGGTGTTCACAGTTCTGTCTCTGATCCCCCAGCTCTGTGACATACTCTTTATCTTTCAGTTTACTAAAAAAATACTTCCAGGGTTTTTTGTTACAACTGTTTTGGATTTTTTTACTTGATGGCTTTGGTTTACTGCGATGGGTTTTGTACATCCCTCCCATCACCAAATACCAGCTAGGCATTAATTATGTTTGAAAACAAAAGGTACATAGAAACAGGCTTTTTCCTGGGTTTTTCGTTTTGTTTTGTTTTTCTGAAGATGTGGTAAAAAGGGCTTCTGAGCTATACTTTATAATGATAAAACTACCATGTATCAAGATGAACTGCTGATGCATTTTTTTCAAAGACACCAGAATTGTAAGTAAATGCAGGGGATAATATATTTAATCACGATGATCATTAACATATGTAGATTAAAAAACACAATAACAATGAATGAGTGAAGAAAAGTTCTGTGTGCCTTTACGCTGCCTGTGTGCTGTGGATTACTTGTAAATACTCCTTGAAATTTGAATCTTTCTGAAAGAAATTAGGTGGCTCAGCTCTCACAGGTGGGATTGCAGAATTAATCAGAAGCTGACATTATAGTCTTCTCAGTGGCTGATTAAATGTATTTATTTGTTTATTTACAGCACATCTTTTATTTTTATTGCATTTTGGCCAGCGACTATGAATCACTTGCCACAATTTACAGTTTGTCTTCTTTTACGGATATTACCGACAGGAAATATGTTGCTAAATGCAATTCTAAGTACTTCAAGTCAACTTTATACTCACTGGTATTACACACTGTGTTAAAAAATCAGATTAAAGCATTGGCAGAGTCATACTGCTGATAGTAGGGAGTGATACAGAATTTTCCTGGTAATACCATCTGCCATTTCCTTTTTAAGAACATGGTTTCCTGGCAATCTAATTCTTATCAGTCCAGTTCCTGATTAAAAGACAAATAAACCCTGCAGTTGTTAATGTCTTCAGTGATAAATATGTTCACTAAATCAGACTTCTAATTATAAACGGATTTCTAATATACAATGTTTAATGACTATCTTTCCACCCACATGTCATTTTTCTTATCTATTATAACAGAACTGAATTCAAATGGAAAGATTTAACTTGTCTCTGCTGAGCAGAAAGGCAGGATTTACAGTCTTCAGTATATTGCCCATCTCATTTCACATAACTCAGCCAAGTTTTTGGTCCATGCTTAGAAAAATTCTACACAGGAACAAATAACACATTTCCCTTGATGTCCAGATTAATGCTATTTTTCATTAACTTCATTTCCTATTCAAGATGGACATTCCTTTTTACTTCTAGGTGTTTATATCTTGAAGACAATGTTCCCATGTATGGCTTCTTTTATTGTCAACTCTAATTATCTTTGTAACCCTCTGAGTTCTTTTCACTTTTAAGAAGTCTTGGGTGCTGCAAATGAATTAGAAATAAGTGCACTAATGAATATAACTACTTCCTTGTGCTGTAAAGAAAAAAAGATTATGAGCTCTCTGCTTAGATATATCGACAGCAGCACACATCCAATTTTCAGTTCATTTGCACTATTGAATTCTCCTCTCTCCCTCTCCATTTTCCATCTTAGTTTTTCTGCAGACTTTTGTCACAATGGGAATCTGCTGGGCTTAATTCATCTCCCAGTGCATTTCATTAGATTGGTTACTGTCTTTGGCAGCCTATTTACCGAGGAAGTCCAAAGCCCAAAGCTGTGACATTAATCAGGTACTGTGAGGCTCTGGTTCTGGGGACTAAATTATTGATGTTCACTTTTGTGTGACGCCTCAGTGAAATCCACATAGGAGTATCAGCATCGTACTTATTTATGAACTCCCCAAAAGAATTTTAAAGTGTCCAGGATAAAATGCAGCACTGTCTCCTAGTGGGAGCAGATTCTTTAGGAAAAAAGTATAATTCACATAATTTCTGCAAATATTTACACTTGTAAGTCTACGATTTGCCACCTGTTGGATTGTTCCACATTAAAAGTCTGCTTATATATATGTGAATGTTTGTTCATATTTCCTAAAAGGCAGTCTTAAAATGAAATTTTGAAAGCCACACAGTACATACATATTTTGCCAAGAGGCCAAAGTTGTTTGTTTGTGCTTATTTTAGTGAAAAACTGACTGAAGGGGAAGAGCTGAGGTACTAAATGACTTTAGATTGTAGTGAAGGCTTTGGGGAATATTTGGAGTCAAAATATCCTTTTTACCAGTTTTTCCTTCAAACCTTTATGTATCAACTCCCTGTGAGAATTCACAATACTCAACAGCATTCTTTAAGACTAGAAGGTAGAGTGGTTCCTATTTGATACTTTTTTTTCATGTTAATATTTCTCATTTTAATTAGCTCTTGTTACCTTTTCTTGATTGTCTTTAGATAAAAATATGTTGTACTTGTTGTAGCAAGCTTAAGACATAACAAAGGCTTCCCACTGTGCAGCTGCACTAATCATCAGGTTTTAGGTTCTAATTATACAACTTCTGAAGCATTAAGGTTCATACCTAACAATAAAGTGATATTAAGGACAAATCTTTCTCTTTAAACCCCTGAGAAGCTATATACATCTGGATCGACAGGAATATGAAGTGCACATTTCTGTTTCAATAGAACTGTACTGTGTAGTTTAACACCACCGAAGATAATTTTGATTTTACTGGGCGAATGGCGTAACTACCTACCTAGCAGGTTAGTTTGGGGACACTAAAACATGATGATTTCCTAATCTGTCTCTTAAAAATCTGACATTTGCCCTTTGTTATGTGTGTTAAAGAGACACTGGAAAGCTGCACAGCAGAAAAGAAATTGTGGGTGCTGGTTGACAGGTACGAAGATGAGCCACGTGTGCCCAGGAGGCCAAGAAGGCCAATGACACCTGGCCTGGATCAGCAATAGCATGGCCAGCAGGACCAGGGCAGGGATTGTCCCCCTGTGCTCGGCACTGGTGAGGCCACACCTCAAATTTTGTGCTTGATTTTGGGTCCGTCACTACAAGAAAAGCATTGGGGGGCTGGAGTGGGTCCAGCGAAGGGTCTGGAGAGTGAGTCCTATGAGGAGCAGCTGAGGGAGCTGGGGGTGTTCAAACTGGGTAGTTAAGCATTGGAATGGGATGTCCAGGGAAGCAGCAGAGTCACCATTCCTGGAAGTGTTGAAGAAACAACTGGACACGGCACTTAGTGCTGTTCTTTAGTTGCCATGGTGGTGTTCGGCCAAAGGTGGAACTCCAGGATCTTGGTCTTTTCCAGTCTTAATGATTCTATGATTCTAAGATCACAATATCAACCAAGAGAAATGAGAGGAACTGCACAAAATTTACTGTAGGAAAAGTAGCAAGTGAAAATGAGAAAACATCAGGCAACAATAGAACAAAGGGCGTTGTAGGGATTTAGGTTTTGATTTGAAAGTGAAAGCTGCAGTAGTCAAAGCAGTAAGTTAAAAAGAGAAAAAGTTGATATTTTTGGATATCACTTTTAAAATACTGTCATTCTTAGAGATTGATGACCAAAAAAAAAAATAAATTCCAAACCTAACAAACGATATACAGACTGCCTTTTTAAAATTGTTGTTATTGTTATTCTACTATTGTTATTAGTTTGTAAATCATCAATGCATTTTAAGGCTAAAGGCACTTTATCAATCTCAGAAACTTGAAAGGATTAGTTAAAAAAAAAAAAACAAACCCAACCCCCTCGCCCCCAAAGAACCCCAACCCACAAAACAAATTTTACTCAAGTGCCTTTAATCTTCACTGCCATTAAAAAAATTAAGAAGATTGCCCATGTATAATTCATGACTACTTGTATAATGCATGGTGAAACTAGTAAAATGTTTAAAGGATTTTTCCCACTAAACAAAGTAGAAGTGGCTTTGTTTTTGTTTTTTTTTTCCCACAAACCCCCAATACTGTTCAAGTGGATTTTTGTTGTTTTCAAAATTATAGAGAAGCACTTGTCCAAAACGCTGCTGGCTGCACACAGTTATTGGAAATTTTGAAGCTTTGGATAATGTTGAGCATAGTGTGCTCTAAAATGCAGATTCTGGTATGTGTGAATAATGACGCCTTGGTTTGCTCATGTCCTCAGCTAGACTGGATTTCTACTACATGTGCAGAAAATAAAATAGATTAGCTACTGCTGACTGATACTAGGCCAAGTTTTAACATCACACAGAAATACTCTCTTTTATACAGACCTCTTGCATTCCTCAGTTTCTGTAAGATGTTTATCTAAACTGTGATTTCGAGGAAATTTTTGATTTAGGCTTTGAGTTTTAACCTAAAATATGAGTTCAAGGTGAAGTCTCACAGAAGTAGGAAGCCCCCAGAATGAAAAGGAAGGACCCACAAATCTAAGAGTAAGAAAACAAATATTCTGGCTACTATCTGAACACATGGAATATATAGTGTTCTGGCATCCTTAATCTTTCATCTGCTATTTAATACCTTTCTAATCATGAGTAGAATGGCGTGAGAAAGAGACCTCTACTTACATGGATACTGGGTGGTTGATTTATAGTACTCTAAAAATTTAAATTCTAACTTTCAGTTCATCTCAGTGAAGATTATTGCAATGTGAAGGTGAATTGTGCTATTGATATCTGCAGAGACAAGATGGTTTAAACTTTTCTGAGCGTTAATGATAAGGTGAGATAATGCCAAAACATTTACAAAGTTCCACTAATTACAATGCCAGAATTTTTAATTCCTTTTCTTTATCACAAAAGAAATCTATCCTTCTGTAATATACACGTGTGTTGCATTGTTACCTTGCCCCAGGCAATTTCAGCATCCAAATTGCTCGGCATCCCCTGCGCAGCCGATCTCTTTGTCAATTCCGCGTCCGTAGCTGCGAGCCACTCTGTCAGAGCATTAATCTCTTTCCGTAGTTTCCGGGACAATTTCAAGCATTTCTCCAACTCTTGCTTTTTTTCTGTCACCTGCAGAATGAAAACTTGTGGTTATCAACCCTTCAGTGAAACAGGTCCCATGGTTTTTATATAACATTTTTTCTGTAGGCCACTGTTCTATAAAAACTAAACTTGGGATTCCACAGGTGAAGCCGTACTTTTAGTACAGGCATGTCTTGATTTGTTCTCTCAGTATCAGTAATTTTGCTGCTAGAATGCAAATGCCTACAAGAAAATTATGTGCATAAGGACCCATTGAGTTTGAACTAGCAGCAGACCTCCGAAAACCTCCTCTTCTGTTTTGAAGTCGTGCGTAGCAAATTAATGTGGAACAACTGAACTAACAGGCTTTCCCTGAGACACAAAATAGATGTCAAAACCCTTCAAAGGGTATATTTTAATATAGGTGGCCATATAGGGACAGGGATTCCTCAAGGTTTTTTCCTATGTAGCTAAGCTACATGGAAGAAAAGAAATACCAGTCTAAGAAAGCCTCAAATCTTGAAACGCAAAAGTCACTGAATAATGTCAAACTAAGGCAGCATAGTTAACTCAAAGGTTTTCATTTTCTGAATGTTTTGGATGTGAAGTACTAGGGATGACCTCTGCTTTAGCTGTAAAGTTCTTTTAAGCTTGGTACATGGTACCTGGAAGGACGGCTGAGTATTTATGTTGCCTTGACTGTCTTACACTGTATTTTGAAAGAACAGGGCAAGTACAATCTTTCTTGCAAGCCCCTAAGACTCTTCAGGGAGAGAAAGAAAAGGTTTTACATAATTAGTAGAGAAAGTAGAAGAGTAAATTAAGGGATCTTAGATGGGAAAGTACACCACAACTGACATTAGGCAAGAAAATACAAATTAGTAGAAGAAAATTCTACATTAGTAGAAGAAAATACAAATTAATAAATCATGCCGTGATGAAGTTTAAAAAAACCCAGTCAGAGAAGGAGATTTAAAAGTGTCCCATGGATCAATAATTTTTAAAAGAAATTCCTAACTACCTTGAATGTCAAATAGTAATCAAGTTAATACTTTAGCCACTGATTTGCATTTAAGTATTTTTAAATAGAAAAAACTTTCTACAGTGGTAGAAAACTGGTATCGGCATCTACTAAAACTATTTTGGACTTTGCCACTAAAAACAAATAGTGGCACAATGACCAAATTGATTCGTAGATCAACTGTCAAGGAGAATTTGAGGTTTTAAAATGTAATAGAATGTTACAAGGTTAGGTACATGGCTTTTGCTATCCCTGAGTAAGGAGATGAGATTTGCCTAGGGAATAAGCAATAAAATGTTCCTGGTAATTTATTATCACTCTGTAGAGGCTTACTACTGAAATCTCAAAACATTTCTTCTTCACTGAATATGCTTTATGTGCTTTCTTGCATGCCAAATTTATTAAATGAGACCACAGAACTTACAGTCAGGCCAAGAGGTAAATCCCTGGGAAGGACCATAAAATTCAGCTTTTTAGAGCTCCATTCACACATGGAGCCAGCTTTTCCACCTCTTCTTCTGAAGAGTGTAATAGCAATTGTAAATAACATTACTTAGCAGCAATGCAATGCAAAGTGCACTATCCTGAGCTTGATTGCCTGTCTAAGAATTTTAAACACCTGGTATATTATAAAATGAAGTTACTGATACTTGTCGAAACAGAGAGAGAATATTTGTGTTGCTATATACATCTCTAAAATCTGTTTATTATATAAATAACACAACAGCATCTCCATATACACTGCATATATCCAGAGGTTACCGATTCATCAGTTTGCTAGTACTTCAAATGTAAAGACATTTTCTACAGAAAAATAGGAAACAGTGCCCTCCAGAGGCCTTCTGGGTCAGAAAGTGTGATCAGAAGTTACTTCATATATGAGGGGGCCTCTTGAAACAGTACTTGCAAAATCACACAAATGAGTCTATGCTTGAAGATGTGTTTTTCCCTCAGACTGTATATTTCAGTCCTGAGACTTACTATTAGTTATAACTATTGTTAGTTTTCTCTTAAAAAGGCTTTGTCTCAATGCAATCAATTACTGCTGATAATAGCTATCCAATTATTTTATTTCTATATATCTGGGCTTCTGTGACTTTCTCTTAAACTGTTAATTACCATGCTGTGTAAAAGTAAATGGGAGAAATTACATCTAGGGCAGCAGAGCTAAGCTCAGCACTGCAAATTTTTGAGACACATTAATTTGTAATATGGCTCACTTCAAGTCACTAATGGCTCCCTAATGGCACATTTTTATCCCTTCATTAGTTAAGAGAGGTTTCCTACAATAATGGCACCTGTTTGCTGTTAAGTTAAACATAATGCAGGAATAAATGCCACAGTTCTTTCTAAAATAATGGAGAGCCCAAACAGATTATCCAATCCCAAATGGCAGCTATCCACACCTAATGAAGCAGACTCCCGTTTTCTTGACACTCAAAAGATTGATGTCTCTTAATGTCTCTTAATACCTTTACTTTCTAGCGAGGGAGAACTGTTTTAATTCAGATTCCCTAATGAGTATTCTCTCTGTCAAAAGTAACATAACTCTTATTGTTTTATCACACTGTAGTCACCAGGGCTTGATTCTCATTATCTGTTTAAACCACATACTGACTCTCAGTATTACCATGGGCTCATTTTCCTAGCTATTAATAATTTATGATTTAAATAATTTATTATCTAAAAAATTAAGAATTTGCTTCCTGTCCTGTTTTCTGTTTTTCAAGTGTATAAATTTTAGAAATAAACAGACAAGCATTATCTGTCATTCACAATTATCAGTCATCCAGTCACAGCACCAAATTTACTCTAATCTACAGTTTTAGTTCTTGGAAGAGTTCTAATGAGGGCAAGAGGAAGAAAAAAGATTAATGAAGGATAGTTGTTAACTGAATTATTTAAATGAAATCTTCTTTAGGACAGTGCCACAATTCCTCTTCTGAGTCTTGTTAATATTGCTTAGGAGCCTGTCCATCTGACTCTGTTTAGTTGACTCTTGGGAAAAATTGAGTAAACAAAACATTTTCCCATTGGGAAGGGGCTCACATATTAAGATACAGTGCAAATGCAAGTCAGGGTTCTTGAAATTTAAATCAGGGAATGGTTACGTCAAAAACTGCCCACGTGCAAGTGCAGGAGCCACAAAGCACAGTGGTACAGAAGTGCCTCCCGAGGAAAGCTTCAGAGGCAAGACCTTTTAGTTCAACAGATTTTTGAACAGAGAGATATGGAAATTGTATACTTTAAGATCTGTACAGTCAGAGGCAGAAGGAATTTAAAAGGTAGAATGTTCTCCTTTATGAAGTAGCCCTTTAAGTAAAACTTAATCTAACTAATTTTCTGAAGTAACTCTTTGAGGTGTCAAAATGAAACAACATAGCCCATATGAACTCTAAAAAACAATGAACTAGAAGGAAAAAAAATCGTACTAAGAAAGTAAAATTTTAAATTGTAATAAAGGAATTTTTTATTTTCCTAGATGGTGTTTTTTTTTCCCCTCAGAGCAACTGAATAGCCATGCTGATGATTGCCTTTGCCTCCATTCCTTCTGTCTCACAGGGAGAACCTTGAAAGGAACCAGTAAAAAAACCCATTTACTTACCACACCAAGATTATTTTTCATTTTGCCAGTGCATGGTTTTGCATTAAAAACACAGAACTTACCTTTGCACCCAATTCATTATATTGCAGCTTCAAAGCTGTAAGCCTTTCATCCAGTTCCTTTGGGTTCTCTGTCTGCTGCTTCTGAACAATCTGCCTCCCAGTTTTTATCACTGTTTCCACTTCAGACTTCACCTCACTCAGGTTTTTATATAATTTCTAATCAAAGAGAAATATAAAAGTGAAACACCACCATTAAAAGATGAAAACTAGAAAAGACCATTGAAGGTATTCAGAAACCAAATGAACAAACTCAGAACAGCCCACCTTTACAAAGAGTGACCTCAAAGATATTTCACAAAAACCAGTGTTTGAAATGTTATACATAAGAAAGTACACACCATTACTATTTTTTTTAGGCTGTGACAGAGGTTGTTCTCAAACTGACTTAGATGATGCAGTATTTAAAACAACAACAGACGTCTTCTGTCAACTCATACAGAATGTTGGATGTATTTGAACTACAAGTAGCCACTAATTTTAAAATCTGTCATTTTTTTCATACTGCTAAATCTAGAGACCAAAAGGATAGAGGATTACCTCTACTTTTAGTAAGTGTCATACTCTAAAAAATTTAATTAATTAAAAACACCTACATAAAAAAGTAGCAAAATGAGGTGGACCTAAAATGTGCAATTACTATTTTATTTACTTAAAGTTAGTATGTATATAGTTCAACTGCTTTCTAGGTGCTTAATATGATGATAAATTCTTCATTACTGAAAACCTGTCAACAAATTAGGAAGCTATTGTATGATGCATATTGCCTAAATTCTGATGCTATACTACAACTAGATTTTGAGAAAGGGAACATTATGAGAGTCCTTGTAGTTAAAAATGTTCTAAAATCACTGTAAGTCTTCCACAAAATACATCAGGGCTGCAAAAGCCAGCTGCTGAGTGAAGACACTTTAATTCAGTACAGAGCTTCTAATTACTACGTCATTCTAATAAGAATGTCATTCTAACAAGAATATGAATTTAAGAGCAAATTCATTTACTAAAAAAAAAAGATCTAAAGCAATAACATTGACTTGCTTATTTTTTAAATTTAAATTCTTTCTACATTCATATCTGAAAGAGGTTGGGAGGGGGAAATCTTCATGCATACCATTGCCCCAGGAAAAGAAAAACATAAAAAAAAACCCCAAGAAACAAACAAACAAAAAATACAGCTGAACAAAAAAAAAAAAAAAAAAAGAAAGAAAAACCAGCTATTTTNNNNTTTTGCTGTAACAATCTTCTTTTTATAATCATCAAGAACACTGTGTTTAGCTTGATTTCTCTTCAAGAGTAAAGGGCAACTGGATTATAGTGATATTAAAGGGATTCATACAGATTTTCCACATATTCTTTAGGACATATTCAGGTCATCTTTTGCTCTTGAACTGAAAGAAAGTCATAGCATGCCACCTCATGGAAGTTTTAATCTATGGTTTTCCATTATGTTTTGTGTTTCCTGGCTAGAATAGACTTGTGCACTGTAACACCCATTTTGGTTTCATCACAGAGTTCCATGACTGTAGAATATTGTGGAAAACAGAGCCAATCCAGGGAGAGAAATTCATATGCAAGACGAGAAGCGTGAATTAGAAAGGGGTCCTAACTGGTATTCTATAGTGAAAGTGCATGGCTAGAGTTTTGAAGGGGGTTTTTGCTGTTTTTCTGGGGGTTTTGTTTGTTTGTTTGTGTTTAGGATTTTTTTTGTGTAACTGATACTTTGTTTCTCATCTGAATTCAGGACAATAATGTGAATCACTAGTTTTCAGCTTTCTCTGCATAAAGCCGATAGAAAGACAGCATCTTTAAATATTCACCATGCAATGATCCAGCTGTGATTGTACTACTTCCTGCTCAACACTCTTCATCTCCAGCTTGGGCACCTGCAATTTCACTTCATCTAGAATCCTTTTACATTCTTGGAGGCGCTGTTCAAAGTTGGCTGGCTTCTGAAACAAGCGAAACTTCACGGACACATCCTGCAGCTTTTTCTGAAAAGTAAACATGGGTGAGTAGCAAGTGTGAAATCAAATCAAGTGTGAAATCAAATCAAGTGTGAAATCAAATCAAATCACTGAGACTACAAGTCTTAGTCCTGTTACAGAACACTTAGAATCCATTTTCAATCAACAGTCTCTTATTAAAAGAATATAAAACTTTTGGGGAAGATGGCAGCAGCAGAGGATCTCGGGTCTTCACTGGAGGATAAAAATTCTTCCATCATCCAGGGCACTGGATACAGCAGAGCCTGTGGCAAAAGGGCCCATAAACACACAAAAAGAAAGGGAGAAGTTTTGTACTTTTCAATATGCAAAATGTTTGGGGGTGTGGGGAGAAGACAGATTTCATGGCTAGAGGATAAACCATCCACATTGCAGAGTGAATGCTCTTCAACTCTATCAGTCGCTGCTTCTTGGTATGAGGAACAAATCTTTTAGTCCTCCAAAGAAACCTAAATAAAGTGGCTTGGCAGTAAGTAGGTCTAGCACAAACCCCAAGATTTAGAGTATAAAATTGATTTATATTTCAATTTAAAAAAAAGCCTGACTTAGAGTAAAAAGAAAGCAATTTGAAGGCAGAAAAAAATCTGTGACAAGCTTGGCTTCTAATTTCACAATTTTCACAATTTTCTATCTTTGTGCATTAATTTGACTGCTCACATGATCCCTAGCTCAGGGGGAGGGGAAAGAATTGAAAATAAAGTGAAGAAAAGGAATTTTAATTATCTACTTGAAAAAGAACTAATTTCTCTACAGAATTACAGAGTGAAGTATTATTGAATAAGTTTTTCAACTGTCTGGGGAACAAAAAAAAAGAATAAATGTCGCTAAGAAACAGGTAAGTAATTAAATAGGAACTCAGCATCTGCAAACACACTTCTGATATTTTTATCTTCAAATCCTGGACACTTCATTCCATTACAGAGTGGCCTGTGCTATACAAATTTCAGTATACTGTAAAAAGGCACAGAATTGGTCTATACATAGGCATGGGTAAAAACCCTTCCCACATCTATCAGATATCTGAAAAGGAAGCAGGAATCATGAGCAGCAAACAATCTGGAGTACCAGAGAAAAACGTGTAAATATCCAACAACTCCTTCCAAAAACTTTACTCAATAAACATTTTTTATAAAATTGAGATCCAATGAGATAAGAAAGGAAGTCTTTCTGTCAATAAATAAGTGGACAAATGAATAAAAGTAGGAAACAAGAGTAGGAATAAATGGTCTTATTTTTCTACAATGTGTCTGCATACACTAAATTTGTGCGTAATTAGTTTTTCATTCTCTTCTAACACTTCAGTTTCATGAAGACCAAATCCTGTGGGAATCTTGCATTGCCACATCTGTATCAGTTGCCATTTTCGTTGGAAAATGCTAAGCTTGATATATAAATGTGATCTAAATTACCTTTTAGCACACAAGTTCTCACAGATAACAATAACAGCTATATTATATACTTATATTTATCTCCAACAGTTTTAAAATAATATCATCTCAATTCTTAGAAGCAGCAAAACAAGCAAAGTGGGTGTTTGAAACAATTTGGAACATAAAGAAAACAAAAATGAGGTACCTGTCACAGCATAAAAATCATTGTATTAAGCTATTTTGTACCTGAATAATGTGTTCATTTTTGATCACTTTGTTTCAAAAAGTCATTTTTAAAATAGAAAATTTATAAAGAAGAATGACAGGAAAATGAAAGCTGTTTATCTAAAAGTCTCAGTATGCTTTAACACATTAGTCAATCTAGAAAAGATTAAGGATTGAGGATGTATTCAAAAAGTTGACCAGAAAAGCATTCAGTACTGAATTTTGAAAAACAGCCATTTGTTAGAAAAGATTTTACTTTCACGTAACAATTCTTAGTCTGATAGGACTAACTAGGCATTATATCACTATGGCAGAAATAGATTTTTATTTTGCTAATCATACTTTCCCCCTTAAATTTAAAAATCAGAACTCAACTTTTAGCCGACAATAATCCAAAAAGCCAGGATAAATTTTCAAATACAGTCATAAATATTTGTAACAAAGGACTCAGCTTCTACCTGTTTTGGTAGTTGATGTTTACATTATGCATGTAAATTACTACTTTTTTGTTTATATTTTGTCTAATGTTAGTAAAGCAGCGTCTCAAGATGACCTCCACCAATTTTTCAAAACTCTAATTGGTGCACATCATCATCTAGAGAAATCTTACAAAGAAAAGAATATCTGCACAGAGGTGGATTGATAGAAAAGGCACCTAGAAAGGGCAATGCTCCCTTGCATGTTGCTGAATTTACAAACATTTATTTACAGTCATCTGATGCCGGCATTTCACTGATGAAATATGGGCAACTTCACAGCTGCCATGGAGACCATCAGAAGGTGAGTTAGTATGAAGAAAGGCAGAAAAATGAGGAAACATAAATATTCTCAACAAAGAAAAGCTAGTCCTGTAGATACAGCGAAACATTAGAAAAAGTCAATTTGTTAACTGCAAATTAGTTAACTGCTAAAAAGCACTTCATGTTACCCATAATAAAAATTAAAACCCAGACTGAGGTGCCTAGAAATTCTTGACAGGGATGAATAAAAAAATGGCCATAATGAAATTATTTGTCTTTCTAATGAATTATGACAGTTTGTTTTGCCACTTACAAAAAAACCCAACAAAAAACAAACAAAAAAAAACCACCCCCAAAAAATCTCCAGCAAAATAATCACGAGCCCATCATTAATGGATAAAAATGTGTATTTTTCTCAGGTGTTTATTCAATCTTCTTCATTTTCAAGAAGGTCTCTCTGTGTCTATTAAGCTAGATGAAATAATGCATTATTTATCACTTTAAACTGATGTCTGCATTGTACAGCTCAGCACAATTTGTATTTCAAATGCAGTTCTACTAAATCTTTTCAGCTATTTTAGCATATTTTTAACTGTAAATATTTTCAAATGCCTCAAAAAAGCCTCACTGTAGTTTTCTCTCTTGAAACTTCAGCACATTCAAAGCACCCCTTATTATACCCTGTCCCTACCAGTTGATTACATCAGTCCTGCACGCCCTAGAACTGCTGCCCATGAGACAGGAAGGCTGGAACAGGAAAATGAGCAGTAAGAAGAAATGGGTGGTAGGCTTTATCCACTCTGATTTTCTGGCTAGAAGGGAACAGCTAAAGCAGAGGAGATAACTTAAGAACACTTCGTGGCAAGAGTAATAGTACCACTCATACTACTCATTTGAAGGAATGAAGGAAAAATGGAGGAAATAAGATTTGCCTACCTGTGCCACATCAATTTGGGAAAGCACTCTTTTGGCAGCATCTTTACCCCGGTTTCGTTTCTTCATTTCTTCCAAACTAATCTCATGGCTTGTTAATTCAGATTGTATTTTCTGTCGGAAAACAAAGACAGCAAACAGCAAGGTTTGTAGGAAGATCGTATGCTGTTTAAATTATTTGGAACAGTTGATTTTGAAACACATTGAACAGCAGTACTAGCCTGTACAGCACTGCCAGCAGCATGAGGGAGGTGAGCCTGGCCTCCACTCAGCCCTGCATCTGGACTGCTGTGTCCAGCTCTGGGCTTCTCAGTGCAAGAGAAACATGGAGCTCTTAGAGCGGCTCCAGAAGAGGGTGACAAAGATGATTAAGGGACTGAATTTATTGTTTCTGAAGGAAAATAACAGTTTTCATTGGTCAGAACATTAAAAGTTAATCCTGGAAAAAAAAATAGAAAAGATATTTTCTTGACTATTCTTAATTCTTCTTATTTTCACAGTATCACCAGGCAAGGTAAGAGAAAACTGATCGAAGTATCCTGGAGGTGGAACATCATCTTCATCTTAGAGAGCTGTGCTATATCTAAAACAGTACACAATTTGTGGTGTGCTACTGACCAGAATCTATGTTCAGCATCACTTTTCTGTAGTTAAACGCACAATGACATGCAATTCATTATTATACCAACTTAATGTATTTTCTAACACACATTTCTGGTTAAGTATGTCTGCAAAGTGAGAGTGCGATCGAAAGAAAAACATCAGCCTTTTTTGGTTTACCATAAATCAATCTTACAGGAAATAATTAACTTAAGCAGTGTTGGCTAGTGCAATGTAATGGAAAAGAATTCTCAGAAAACATATTAATACAATATATTTCAGGATGATTCACATATATTTATGTTTAAATTATTGGAAAATAAGAAATTGAAATTATTAGCAGAATTGCTAGACAGCACTACTGAGAAAAACTGCCCTATGAAATAAATACATGAAGGTATATTCCCATCATGATATGCATTTGAGGCCATTATTCCTGCATTAAAAAGTGATTTTATATTTAATCTTTTATTTTAATGGTATACAGCATTTTTCAGATACTCTGAAGACCAGCTATAATTTGAAATATATGCACATAAATTTATCTTACACTACAGTAACTTTTATAGTAAAAATTAATATACATGTATTTTTAATCACATTTTCATAGGTTATTAAGTACAAAGCTGTGTACACAATATGCTGCCTATTTTATTCAGATATTACATGGTTATAATGACTTTTATACCATTATAATGTCTTATGTATTTCAACACTTTACTGAAAGCAGTTTTTCATTGCTTTATATTGAAATTTATATTATATTTATATTCAAGTATATTGAAAATGTATTAAAGTAAATTTTAAGAGAAAAAGACTTACAAAAATACATGAAACCATTAAGACTTAACTAAGTTTAATTGCAGGAATATATATATGAATCTAAATTATTCAGTACTATTTGGAGAATTAAAATATTTTTCTAAAGCAAAGAATTTGTAAAAGCAAAATGACTAGCAGAAAGCTCCAAATTTAGATGATTTTTTTCTTCTAAAATTATCATAATTGTATATTTTTGATTTTTCATATTTTGAGTTCTCCTTGACAAGGCTATTTAATGAATGGACAGCAACAACTGGAGCAAACAATAGAATTTTTCTAAATATGATATTTAATTTTTGAGAAAATAAAAATGGTCAATTAAAAGAATGATTCCATCAAGAAGAGAAGGTTTATTTAATTGCTGAGCATTTATTTTTTCCTTGTCTAAGTTTAAAATTCCCCCTTGAAGTGTGTTTGAGTTGTAAAAGGATTATCTTTCATTTTTGTGCCACACACAGACCACACTGGTGGTGATTCAGGATTAGTTAGTACCAGAAGCCAAGTAACTTTTTGATGTCTTGGATGTTAGAACTGCATATAAATGGAAGAAGCAAGCCTGAATGTTAAAAAATATGCTATATCCCACCCCGTATTTCAACAGTTTGCTTCTGCACCTCATCAACAATTTAGTTTTTGGTTGCATTTTCCAATTTACTTTGTTCAACTTCAGAATCACTCTGGAAAGCATATAATTGAACAGTTCTTATCTGCATGGGTCAGAACAGCACAGTACAGATAAGGGTAGTGTTTAAGCAATTAGGTATTATGGGACGTTGCATAGAGATCGTTCTATCTTACTTTTTTAAATTGCTCTGCAGGAGGGAGATGAAGCATCATCTACTCTGACATCAAAATGTGGAATTGGACAGAACAAACACATTAGAGGAAAGATTAAAAGAAAAGTTAGTAAGGCTTACAGCAAGGAAAGCCTTTTTTTACTATTATTATTTTTTATTTGCTACTGTTGCTCACAGACAGAAAGATTAAATCAGTCCTGAAGAGATATAAAATAATTTATAACGCCTGCCTATGATGCCCATTGTCATTCAATTTTTAAATGACCCCTTTGACTTTTGAGTTTTTTTTGACTCACAGATTTATTGCATCGACTTGTTAACATTCATAAGAAAACAATATTTTTTCTGCTATTATCCCCATCTCTTCTTTCCTCAGTGGCTCCTGTCTATTTCTTTTCCATTTTTTTTTTAATGAAGAGCAAAACTTGTCTTCATTTAATTTCTAGCACATCAGAATAGGTGTACTGTATGTAACGAAGCAATACTATTGTGCATAAATCATTGTGTCTTACAGGTTAAGGATTCTCATTTGCCATCACTGGCGATTTTTCAGGAAATTTGCAAAACTTTTATTCATATATATATATATGTATATATATATATATATAAAATAAAAGCATATAACACATATAGATGATGATATTACAGCACAAATGACATACAGGTAAGTCTTAACTCAAACTGTATACTTAGTTATGGACACTAACGTTCGAGATCTATTAATTGGAGAGTTCAAATGAGAAATGTAGAACAGGGTAGAACCATGTAGTGGTAGTCTTGCAAGAACGCAAGACTGAATAAGTTGGGAATGATAAATGCAGTTAAAAACAGTGTTCAGATGCTATGGAGATGTGCAGAGGGTGACAACCTGTATAGTACAGAAATCTGCATAAATATTCAAACTTAATACATAAAAAAATGTAAGCTTATGCTTCTGAATAACACTTATCAGCTCTCCCCTCTTTGACCACTGATCCACATATGGCTTAACAAAACAATTCTCACAATTTCCAGGAGAGGAAAGGTAAGTATAAGTAACTTTAACATTTTCCTAAGTAGACAACTGTGAGTTCTTTGTCCCAAAATATTAGTCTGAAGGCAATGAAGCATGGCATCATTCTTGTCAAGTAACACCTTGAGCAACTGAAGAATTCTGCCATTGTATTCATCACATTAACTTTGGTTTTGAACAAAGCACAAAGATACTATAAAAATAGATTAATAGCCACCTTCACTTAGAAAACAGCCAGGCATGTAGTGCTTATCACAACAGAACTGAAATTATCCAAGGAATTTATTGAAAAGGTAGATTATTTTTGCACTTTTCAAAAACACAATATTGAGTTCTTCTCCACACCACAATTTATATAGTTTGACTGGGGAGAACAACAGGCAAGTGATTTGTCATATGCAGGTGAGAAATGAAATAAGTCTATTTTCTCTCCTAGAAGGTAAAAATATCCATGTAGTCACTCGGACTAAGCAGAAGTACAATGTGGAAATTCCCTCTTCCATCAAAAGTCATTGAATAATAAAGCTACAAATAATTATTTGAAAAATATTTTCTCATATAAATGTAATATTTTTGTTACAGATTTATTTTCTTCCTGTCAGTTAAAGAATACTTGAAAAAAAAGTCACTAGCTGCAAATTCTTGTGATGATGGTTTCATTCTCTCTATTTTTTTGGTAAGTTTAGAAAATGAAAAAGTCTTCCACTGAGATCATGAGATCAAGCATACAAACAAACAATCTCTCCTTTTGGAATATTGCTTTAGAATTTACCTCACTCTAGGTTTTGTCATCATTGGACCTTGAGGAATCTGAACTGATTTATCTGTGTGGTTGCTGTTAGGTTTTTTTGTCTGAATACATCATCTTTAGATGTACTCTAAGTAATTTGGGTAACATTGGCTCTCTAGCATTAAATTCTGAGCGCCACATGGTGGAGTAAGAAGCACACAGAATTTATATTCAGAAAGTGATCCAAAGGAGAAGTTGAACAGCACATATTTGACTCCCCTTTCTTTCTGTCAAGTTTCTGAATAAGGTAAACTGATCATTTCACTTAAAAAGAGGAGCTAAATATAATTTTGTTTTCTCAGGTTAATTTCTGATCAGATGAAATAAAGATTATTCCTCCTATCAATGCTCTAAATGGATTTGAATTTTTTTGAAGCTAACACACAGAGCTCCCAAGCCCTCAGCAGCTTTCTGATTATAAATTCCCCCATATGTTCTTTTAGAAATGCAACACATATCTGAATGGTTTGCTAAATCCCTCAGCATGGATAAACTGATCCCTGCCCAGAAAGCAACACCACTGACTGAAAGATTCCCATTCCAGCTGTGCAGACACTATTGCAGGTATCTTATATGAATGGACTGTTTCCAGCTCTACAAAAGAACTGTGCCAGCAGAAGCTCCACAGGAGACGTGGCCATTCAGGATGTGCTGTTCTGCCACTGGCTGGGGGTGGCTCTTTGCTGGCGGAATGACTCAGTCTATTTACCCACATAAAAATGATTGTTTATTCCCTTTCCCTCTAAGGATTTTAAAGAGCTTCACAATTGAACTTCAGAGAACTTCAATATTTGCATTAAACCTGTTCAGTTGTTAATTACATTTTTTTTTTCATTAGGTCTCACTGGCACCATAAAATAAAAACATGAAAGGGAAAAACTCAGCAGCCTCTATGCTGGTTTTCCCACAGTGGATATAATACAATCAAGTGAACCTGACATTACACAATAAAATCTCTAGAAAAATAACAAGTTCTGCAAAGGCACTGAGCTGAAATTTTCCTATGAAAGTGTGCTAATTAGGGTTGATTGGGTTTTGTGCTGCTCCAGTTTTTGAAGTTCTGAATTACTTCCTTTTACGCAGTCTGTAGTAATTCCCAATAAAGTACCTGAGGATGCATCCATGGGACATGTGAAGCATATAAGGGCCCAAACACACCAGAAAAAAAAAG
>VZTA01009789.1:0-43142 GCA_013398855.1 Mohoua ochrocephala
CCGCCCGCAGCCGGCACCCGGCAGCCGGCACCGGCGGCGGGCATCGCCCTCGCCAAAAACGCGGCCGCCGACAAGGGCTCCGGCGGAGGGGCATCCTCCCCCTGATTTACTGCCGACGCTGGAGGAATAATAAGGAGACTTGTGCAGCAGCCGCGCGCTATTTTGGGCGCTTTCAAAAATAACGCCTTGCACTTTTCGGGGAGGGGGAGGTCCGGTCCTCGGGGGTCCCGCCAGGTGCTGCTGAGGTTGGGTGGTGGGCGCCGGGGGACCGGGGAGAGCCTGTCTGCGGCTCTTGGCCCCATCCTCTGCGCAGAACAGACCTGGGGCAGAGGCACGACAGCTGGGCACCAGTAAGGAAAGTGCGGGTCCTGCGGGAGAGGGACTGCCCTCCGCCGCGGCCGGCCAGGGGATCCCCGGGAAGATGGTCTGAAGCCGGACAGCGCGAAGCCAGGCTCCTCCTGCGCTCCCGAAATACGGGGTGCGTTCAGTATGGACACGATCCTTGTGATGGGCCTCCTCTCGTTTACAACCTCGCCAGCTTACAAAATAAAACTAGTCTCCGATGTGCCACCTGCTTGAACACTCCCCATCGGTGCCCTGTATTCCTAAACACAAATATCATCTTCATTTATTTTCCGTCCCTGGTTCAGAAAACGGTGAAAACTGAAGGCCCTTGTTATTTCATGGGATTGCCCAGGGTGGACTTCACCTGCAAGGAGGTCTGCTAGCAAAAGAACCTTACACAACATAGACCTGTATGAGACCCAAGTGTACTCAGAAAGAGGAAAGATGGAGGATTGCGATCGGATGTAAATGTGATACTTTAAAAACTGTGTATATATATATATATATATATATACACACACACACACACACATACATATACATATGTAGTTTGAGGCAAAGTATAAAACAACACAGAACACAATCTTAATTATACTAATCCTAAATATTTTTTTTCAGACCACACAGCATCTCCCTAAAGTCATTCTGTCCTAAAGGCAAAAACCGGCAAAGTAAATTTTGAATTTTTGATAGTTTGGCATATTATTATATATCTCTTAAAATGACTCTGAAATCTCAATGCAGCTTTTGTTAATCCCAGTAATGATCAATGACCAAACTTTGTCTTGCTTTTATATCTGCTCCCTTCTACAATTACACTTCCATCTGTGGCCCAAATTACTAGAACAGAAATAATAATAAATACTAATAGGCAGCCAGTAATAAGTATCAGTTGAGTATCAATAGAAATAAATACAAATGACAAGACTAAGTACGACCTTTTTGGTATTATGGATACATACTGTATTGCCCTATGATCCCCATGATGGGGACAGCATTGCACTGGACATGGGATAGAGATGGTCCACCTCTGACAGGATTTCCTAGCCTCAGCTTCCGTTCAGTCGAGTATTTACTTCAGAACGTGTGCTAAAATATTTAAGAACCAAGCTTGGCAACTCTGCTCCCTAAAACTATGCCCATGTTCAAGCAGTTCAGACAATCAGGCTTTTATCATACTATCTTGACAGTTTCTGTTTAATTTTTTTTCACAGCAGTAAAATGGGGCTCACAATTAAGTCTTCGCAGGATTGGTGCCTCAGCAAAATACATTATGGTTGTTTTATGATGAGCAATGATGAGACTTCTCACACCCCTTCAGCTCAAATGGCATTGCATATAGGCTGCAGTTTTCATCAATAAACATATGTTCATTAGAAACTAATTACAGAAAACAGTATTAACCTAATTGTAATAATTAGTGATAACATACATTTTAATTCTTCTAAAACACAGATGCAAAAAATAGTAAAGAATGAGAAAATTCCTACTTTCCACCAGTGAACTCTTCGTTGAGGAAATTTATGTGTTAGAAACAAAGAATAAACCGTAACTGAAGTCATTCAACGCTTTTTTTGAAAATTATTTCCCAATGTTCCCAATGTTCAATGTTGTTGAAATGTTTTAAGTCAGACAGTTGCCAAATAACTAGATTATTCTGTTGTAGCATTAAATTAGCTGGGCTCTGCAGAAGACGCTCAAAGAATGCTACAATTTGGTGATATTTCAAACTCTTTAGGATGCTTGACCCGTACCGGTTATTCTCCAGATGATATTGATGTTTTGGGGGAGGGTGTAACATACCACGTTGAGAAAATACATTTCTAAGAGTACAACTGGACTAGTTATCTGCCATTATTTTACTTATGCTTGAAACACTTTGTCCTTTTCCTCTGAAAATCTTACAGGGAAACATAGTCATGTGTGACTATGATATAAGAGTGTAGCGCCTTACAGAAAATGATGACACAGGTGGAAAAGCTCCTTGAAGGATGTATATTGGAAGGAGTAACTGAAACCAAGGATTTGAAACAGCGCATAGCTGCTTTATTGGATCAAACGGATAACTCTTTGATTAAAATAAAAGGACCTATGAAATTAATAAAGGCACCTTCTGCTCTCTGTCTCTTCTTCGATCCTTGCCCTAATCGTAGTGTGTCAGCTTGCGATGTATAATAAACCCATTATTTTGTCAATAAAAATTTATTGAGTAAAAATAGATTAAACATTATTCACATATGCTCTTTAAACATTATTTCTGTTGCCATTTTATTTAATACTAGTATTCCATCTGTATTCCAAAGGCAGAGAATTTCAAACACTTGTTTTCTATATGTAAGTATGGCATTTAATATGATTTTGGCAGTATGTTTAATGACAGATTTTGGAGTAGCTAAATTTGGTCTCTCTCTGAGTATTCTTGTAACTCGTTGAATAGGTGTTTGTGCTGTAGCCAAATACTGATTATTTTTCTAAGAGCATGTGCATGAACATCCATATACATGGCTTCCAAAATCCGAATCTTGAGTACCATTTAAGGGGGTGAGAGCGAAGAAATGTACATTATCCATTCAGTTTGCATATTGGATTTGTGTGATCTAATGGCTCCTCAGCGAGTATCTACATAAACTGAGAAAAAGAGAATCAGTATTTACATTTTCCCAAATTATTTGACATTTCTGGGGTCTTGATTTCTACGATACAGATGAACATGCCTTAAAGATGGCCTTGTTAATCAAAAATAGCCTGCATGGGACTTTTTATCACACTTATAGTAATCTGTGCAGCTCATGGTGTGACCTTTCTCACCAGTGACAGTCATCAGTCTGCCACGTGATTCTTCCCCAACCTGGAGGACAGGAAAGAGGGCTTGAGGGCAATCACTGGGAAAAAAAAAAAGTGTATGTTATGTAAAGCTCTAAGCCAAGAAAATGGAAGTGTGAAAGCTTTAAGAAGTTGAGAACGAAGAGAGAATGTGTATGTGCTCATCCGCCCCGATTAAGGCAAGCAAATTGCAGTCCATGGTGATTCCAGTTCCTCTCAGTAGTGTTGTCTCCCTGTCCAGAGAATTCGATGTCCACACTGATGCTAAGAAATAATGACTGACTTATTATCAATAGAGTCACCTGGTTTTGCCGTGAATCCCAGAATAATTATCAAAGTTGGTTCAAATGCCACTCTAAACTGGAGAACCAGTAACGCTTCCTAGATTTCAAATCTGTGTGCCTACCTGGCTGCATCCCAACTCCCTACCAGAGCCAGACTCAGGTGGGCGACAGTCTTTTTTTCCTGGGAAGGAAACTTGAGCATGAGTACTTGAAAGAAACTGTGGTGTTTTCCAGAGAGGTTTCAGCCCAACGTGCCCTGGATGCACTGTAGGTGCAGCCTTGGAGAGCTTGTTTCCGGAGACATTGATGAAGCCTTTGAAAATTCCTACTTTTACAAAGTTGCAAGAGTACAGAGCTTTTCAGAGTTGGTCTTCATCCTAAAGAAATTCAAAGGCAGATAGGGAAGTTAAGGGATTGTCAGTTCAGGAGTGAGTCCAGAGCAGTATTTCATATAAAGTGTTTCGGGAGCACTGGACCAGAATAATGAGTTGTAAAAGCAGAAAAAGTAATTAATAAGAGTGATTCAAATGCAAATTAGCAATATTGATGAGGACTCTTGAACCAGGAGAAGGCTGAAGTTAGAAGCTAGCACATGTGGGTTGGACATTAGGGAAGGGCTTGGAGCGCTGGCAGATCTTAAATCAGTTGAAGGAAACAGGAGGTGGCCTCAAAGACAAGAGGTATGAAGATACAGCAGAGATTGTGCAGTCTGGAATGGATGATAGGCCAAAAGAAATGTGTGAGAATAAAGGTCCTGAGGGAGAGGAAAGGAGAGGGTAGTAGGAAGAGAGACACCACAGAGGAGGATAACTGGTATGGAAAGGGGCAAACAGAGTGTAAGTGGATCAAGAAGGGAAAGGGGAAGAAGGGAGGGAACCTATGCCAGGCAAATCTGGAAGTAACAGGAGATTTGCATTCTTTAAAAATGGAGTTTCCCAGATGTAGTTTCAAGGGATAATAATGAGCAGTATCTTGGTTTTGAGCGGGTAAGAAGGTAACCACCACGCGGCTCTTTTTGGCACAGAACTGTATTCATGGCTGCTCTTTCCTAAGGTATGTGGCCACACTCTGCATATGAGGGCCATTATCATTTCCCATAGTAAAAGGCTTTGACTCCAACTGTGCAAAAGATTGTAACAGCCTTGCAGCAGAGCGTTACGTTGGACAGTCTGTTCAGGCTGTATTCTCCAGACCTGTCATCCAAAAGCTAGCAGTCACTCTGAAAGCTGAGGCTGTATTTTTAATATGCACAAAGAAGGCAAGTTGATGAGGCAGCACAGAACAAACATCACTCTCGGGAACAGAAGCTGAATGAGAAAGGGTTGCAGTCTTCACTTCTTAGGTGGAAAACAATTCTGTTGAAATAGGCAACAAAAGCAGGGGTTATTTTAATAATCGTTTGTAGAATTTTTAGATCCATAACTGCTGCTGAAAAATATCTGGAAGTGAATAAATAGCTCATCCTGTGGGTCTGCTTGGACAGCAAAGCCTGAGAGCATGGGGAAAAGAGGAGGAAGTCCCATCCAAGGTCCTTAAAACACAATGGCAGGGTGAGAACTTGCTCTAACTTGCTCTCCCTGGAGAGCAATAGAACAGTTTTCAGAGCAACATGTGTCAGACTTAGTGACTCACAGCCACATGTGGACATTCCTAGTAAAATATAAATTGGTCCAGCAGTAGATGAAGAGGAAAGAATCCCAAATATTGCTTGTATTAGACATAAGAGCAAATGACTCAAAGTATGCATGCAGACTCTTCTTTCTTCGTTTTCAAATCTTTTTATCTATTAGCGTGTTCAAACAAGTAAATAACACCCTTTTTTTTTTATTCTTCAGTACTGATGGTGTCAGATTGCTTATACCAGGCAATACGTGCTTGCTGTATGTGGGATACTGCAGAGGTTTGCTCTGAGCAAACGGATCTCTCCTTGTAGAGGCTAATGCAAAAACCTGATGCCAACAGTTAAAGGCAGTAGAAGGAAACCAGAAATGCAGCAAACATTGAACAAAGCGGTTTTGGACATTGATAAGAGGTTTTCCTTCCCTGAGAATTCAGAATTAGGATTGCAGCAGAACAGGTATCCACTAGGCCTGCCAAACATGACTGCAATTAAAGCAACAGACAAAGCATCTCCTGTTAGGTCCAACAACCCGTGTAGAACAACAAGAAGTGAGTCCTTTATAACATTTTTCCAGTGATGTTGTGTCGTGTGGACACAGCAGTAGCATTCCCCTCTTTGACAAGCAACAGAGAATATTAACGGGGCCTGTTTCTGAGACTGACAACGAATGGATTATTCAGAATCTGAGAAATTTATATTCCATTGCCAATGATCCTGAGTCATCAGGCTTTGTGGAGTCAACTCGTACATTTCCTGTGCTGGCATAGTGGGCATTGTGCTCTCATTGATCTATATATGTAAGTGAATATATAAATGTAAATGTAAATAGTAGCTTCAGTCAGTAAAAGGGAGTTTTTGTTCTGGACTTCTAAGCTATGTGCTCACCCCTCATGCTAGGAAATCATTCTGCCAAAATCTCATTATCTAGAAAATAATGACAAGTGTGAACTAATAGTCTTAGTAAAATAATTACACACAATAGTAAGAGGTGGGAGTACCTGTTTGCTGTAGAATTCAAGGTTCGACAAACACGTTTCAATGGAGAACTCGGTCTCCTGGCTACCACAACAAAGCAGGCAGGATATTCTTTTTGCTTTGAACACAGAACTGTATATGTTAGTAGTCTGTGCAGGCTGATGCCTATTTGTGGAAGAACCAACTGATGTTGGTTTACATTTGCAGTTTCCCACTACATGATTTGATTTCAATATCCACTGATAACAGAACTGATGCATGCTCTTAACCGTTCAAGAGGAACTGAACTTCAGAAAAGATACTTTTGCTGAAACTAGTTCATTTTCACATGTTCCAAGATAAGCTTCACGTGACACTTTACATCAAGCCCTCCTAGCTTCTTACCCCCCGGGGAATTCTTTGCAAATCGAAATCCTCTGTGCCTTAAATTTTAGAAAGAAAATGATGCAGCATGGGAACATCAACTGTATAATCATTAATAACATTACAGTACTGCACTGGGAAGCAAATCTACCCTTCTTTACATAACCTCCAAATATTTAAACGGGAAAAATTAAGTTAAAACTGGAGGACTTTTAGATTTGCAGTGCACAAATACTGCATTTGGGGATGTTGATGCGTTCTCAGGGAACATTTAAAAGTTGTAAGCATCCAAGGAAACACGGAAGGACTTTTAAGATCATTGGCTAAAAACGGATGACAGACTTTTCTGGCTCCAAAGAGAAAGTTTCTTCCCCTCTCACCACTCATGCAGGGAGGCATGGATGTACGTAGCAGTTTCATAAATATATTTGTTCATCCTGAGAGCACCATGCATATTCTTCACCTTACTCACAGAAATAATTACAGCGATGGTGATGTGTAAGTGTACTGCTAGTGCACAAACCTCACCTGGGGCTGTTTTCAGTGGCTAGCTTATGGCTTCTCTCCTATGTGTTGAGTTTGGAGCTGAGGCTTTATAGAAAGCCAGTGGAGTGAAGAATGTCCTTTAGAGTGGGACTCAAACACGTACATGAAAAGTTTATTGCTTTTATTAAATGTACAGTGAATTCAGATATGCTTTGGATGAGATAGTTCTGAGCATCAATCCAATGAAAAGGAGATACTACCTAAATATATCTTAAGGAGCAAGAGTAGAATATACTCTTCATTTATTTATTTATTTACATTGAACTACTTAATCTTTTGGTAAGTAACAGGGTTGTTCTTCTCTATGGAATGTAAGCCAAGTTTCAGCTGGGAACAAATAATTGAGTTATATAAGCACACGTAAAAATAGACTGACCCACATCTATAACAACAGGACCATATTATAATAAAATGCTATTTCTTGTATAATTTCCTGAATGCAGAGAGCACCTATATAAATGGACCTGTATAAGGAAAGCCATGTTATAGTTGGCCTATACGTTGGTTTGCATGCATGTGAGCCAAAACATGAACAGTTTCCCATCTGGTGCAGTTCTGTTCTGTGGTGAAGGTGGGTACCCAGGCCTGAGTGTCACGATTTGCATTAGTATCAGAACATTGATATAAGATGACTTGGTCTGAGAAGAAGAAGAAGCTGCATGCAAAAAATACTGTGCAAAATTAAGATTTTTTTTTTAATTTCTGGAATAGGTCACAGTGCTGTACGGTTTTGTTTAGGTTACTACAACCCATCAGAATAGGGCTCTACTGAGCATAGTTCTGCACACATCAGGAAAATCAGCAGATGCAGATTTAAATAGGATAAGAAACATTATATAAACTTATTGCACATGCTGCTTCTCCTGTTGTAGTAGCTAATATGTCAAGACATGCTTATAGAAACAGACTCATGCATATGTGCATGGCAGACAAGGTAGGTACTCGGCTGGAATTCAAACCAATGTGTATTTACAACTGCTGTTGCCACCCCTCTCTTGCACAGCTTGCAAATTCACAAGCTGACACGGTATATTCCAAATATTTTAAGTTGTAGTTCTCTTCAAAGCTAGAAGATGGAAGTATGACATGGTAATTTTGAATATTTAATACTTTACAATTCTCACAGACTAGTTGTATCAAGCAATATCTGTTCCTAAACCAACAGACTGTGTACAACAAGAACACCTTTCTTTAACTATAGCTGGTGTTACTGGTGCTCAAAGCCAACTTACGAATCCTTAACACTTAGTTAACTCAGTTTTCTTCACAGTAAGAGCATGATGTACTCGCAAGTAATGAATATTTCCATGCTAATTTCTATTTTAAAGTCTTAATTTCATTGTCTATAGCATTTATTTATTTATGTCACAAGAATTCTTTCATAACAGAATTTTTCCCCACTATTCTTTCATAACTGCTCCCTAATATTCTAATAGGTGAAAAATAAATGTTGGTAGAAGCTAAGCATGGAAAATTCCAGCCTAAAATACTTCTTTAAGTAATGAGTACCTGAAAACAGGGAATTAGAATGAAAACCATTTCTAACCTTGTTGCACTTGCCTCCTTGTAGCTCTAATATAGAGTTCACAATACAAAGGGGGGGGGGTGTGTGTGTGTGTGTTTCTGCAGCCTAGACCTGGTTGCTTAACCAATAACACATAAATCTAACCAGTCGAGTACAGCATAGAAAGAGCAAAAATTGGGGTGTTTTTTAACATTGGTTAGCTTCTCTGCATTAACACAGACGTAACAGTAGCCACTTGAGGCAAACTTAGGTTCCAGTTGCTACCTGAGCTTAGCTGAGAGAGTTTCATTTCAGCGTGCATCGACTCAAACTTATTTCAGCTGACTAAGAGCCAAACCCAAGCATTCTCCATGATATAGAATCCAGTTGTCTTAAAACTAATCAAGACCACAAGGTAATCTTGCTCTGGTTGTTGAAGAACCGTCCAAACAATCTTTTTCTTGCTTCTGTTCCAAAGTGGACTGAATTAAAAAAGAATTCTACATCAGAAATTTGCAGTAGTTCAAGGTCAGTAAGATATTTAGTAGATCAATTCTGCATAACTGGTGATTAGTCCTGCTAGCACATATGATCAGATAGACTGGGAAATCATGCCAATATTTCAGGTGCTTAGTGGGTTAGATAGCAATGCTGATGTTTTAGAATAAGTGCAGCCCTACAGTCAGTAGGGCTCTGATCCCTCAAACAACGTGACTGCCTCATTCTCTATGCATCTGTGAGACTGCGACAGTGTGGTCATTATATATGTTTTTACAATTAAAATAAAATTCAGAAGATAAAATGCACTTCTAAATCCACTCAGTGACTGGTCAGTCAAAATCCCACAGAGATCAATAGGACAGTAATTTTCAATGGGAACTGGGCTCAAAAACCTTTATACCATTTTGAAAATTTTGCCTAAGTCTAAAAACAATCAATTACTTCTGGAGCCAAAATGTCATGTGCTTAGCGGATCATCCTGGAACTCCAGGATGTGAAAATATCTCTGACATTGTAAATGTTCAGAAAAATAAAAGTCGTTGTGTTTTACATATGCTTGGCATCAGGAAAGACTGATCCCTGAGACCAAATATAAGCCATGTGAATTGAAGCAATTAAACAAAATCACGGTAGTGTTTATATGAAACTGTTGAGTGTAGCCCTCTCTACAGACTGCCGTGAGCAATAAAGATTCATCTGATCTTACATGGATCTTTCCTATGAGACTCAATAGCTTTGTGAAACCTTAACTAACAAATTCCTAAAAGGAAACATTTCAAAAACTAACCTGTAAGCAAAGTAAGAATTTTGTTGGCAGATTCGCCTTACCAGGACATACCATTCCCTGCATTGATTTAAAATTTACCTGCAATTAATCCCATACGTGGCAACTGCAAAACATAGGAAGTCTATTTTAAAACGTAATTTTCAAATTGCAGAAGAGAAGAAATCAATTACTCAAACCTGAATTAAAGTCTCAATAGGTGTTCATGATTTTTAAAAAATTTTATTTATTTATTTGTCTGTTTGTTTATTTCGTGTAAGGATGGCCATTTAATAGCAGGGATTTTAAGCTGCAGATCACAAAACAAAAATTTAATTTCCTTGGCTATATTTATTCTCAACTTCCAAGTGTTCTGGGGCTCCATGTCAGCTCAAATGTTCCTTTGTTGGTCATCCCTCAAAGCTCACCCAGTGTGATGCAGCACAATGTCAGCCCAGGCAACTTGCGGAGACTTTGCACAACTGTGAAGCTTGTGAGAGAGCAGCTGAGTTTCACCCAGGTCTGGAATGCACAGCTGGGAGATTTCCCCAGCTCCAGTAATGCTCCCATCCCCACTCATCCACCCCAGTCACTCCAAACACACGTAACTGAAGAGACCCTGTAGACTCAGATGGCAAATTTAAAATGTCTCTGTCATCCACGTATAAAAGCCTCTGTGGGCAACGAGTAGCTCATTGGGCATGGGTAAATAAGTAGCTTATTCAAAGATTTCCCTTTTTTGACTTCTGAACCCAGCTTTTGCCTGCAGTTCATCTGCTAAGTTATTATTCCCAGCAAGCAGCATCACAAAGAAGAAGGTAGTTTTTGATAAACCAGTTAGCAGGAATCACTGCTTCTGGACAAAACCAAACATCTCCCATGCCCCTCTGGCAGTCCAAACACGTGCTGCCTTGACTGTGAGGATAGGAGATGAATCACCTGGTCTTTCACAAGCAAGAGAAAAGAGTAAAGTCTTAATACCCACAGATCCAATGCAGGAAGTACTGGTGCTCTTGGACTCAGCAGAGTCTGAGTAGTGAGCTCTTCCAGCCAGCTCTTCACTGCTGCCATAGGAAAATACATCAAAGGAGTCACACAGGACATTCTGTGGTAACATCCACTGGATGGCAAGTCATTAGATGCTTTGAAAATTTGGATTATATCATTCTGATATCTTGAGGCAAAAAATAAAAGTCATACTGAATCTTGTCAAGTAGCTTAAAAATCAGCAGTTCTGATCTTCAAGGTGAGAAAACTTTTCACTTTTTCAATATGATAATTGTTCATGCCTATGAATAGAAGCTGAATGAAAAAAAGTCCACTTTTACCTGTCTGAAGTAGATACTAAGAAACCTGGATCTAGGTGAGTGAGGAGCAGAAGAATTAAAACAGATAGGAGTATGACTTTATCATTTTTATGCATATAAGTATTACATGTATCAGAACATGTAACAGTTTTCTTATATAGCATAAACACTGATTTTTGCAAACTGCTGGAAAGGTGGGCCTTAGCCTTCAGTAATTCTGTGAAGATGGTAAAAAGTATTTGGAAGGCACTTTTTTGGCATACATTTTGGTTTTAATATTATTCATCTTTTTAAACACAAAACCTTGAAGGTGCTTTGAGGTTTGGCACCTTGGAAGTTATTCCACTGGAGAAGATCATTACACTGTGCTTCTTAGTGTATATGGTGTTACTGGATCAGATAGCATAGTCTGTAGCGAAGATGTCCCAACATTTTTCACTTCAAAACAGCTCTTAGAGTTACTTTGTCAAATGGATTTTGGACTGAAAAATTTCTTACCAGGTGCTTTTCCTTAGCTTTATTGTTTTCTTGTCTGTTTCTCAATTTACAGATAAAATAATGTAAGACTTTATGAGAACAGGGCTAGACAAAAAGTGTGTTATGTTGCCCATGTTGAAAATGTTGTGGGTTTTTTCATTAAAAGTTTTACTCCACCCAGTTATTGAGGTAAAAATATTAAATCTGACAGGAATAGAGGGCTTTATTTTAGAGAATTATTCATGCTACTCCTCTTAAAATCTACTCACATTTGAAAAATTTCGTTATGCAAGTGTTCAGAAAATACTAGCTAGATATTTAGCTGAAAATTCTGAAAAGTCTGTGGACATACTCAAGGCTGCAGGGACTTCATTCTTCCTGTGATTACAGCCAAGCTCCACAAAAATGTGTGCCTCTCAGGAACCTTTCTGTTGACAAGGTACAGTGGAGAAAACAAATTAATTTGGATGCAGTGTAGACAAAAGTGAAATTTAGAAGTTATTGATCACATACATGGAGAAAGAAATGGAAGGAGTGTGGTGAACAAGAGGGTGGGACAATGAACTGCCAAATGTATCTACAGGAGACTGGAACTGGGAGCTTGTGTGGAAGATGAGATTTAGAGGATGACAAACAACCATGGTGCACAGAGGAAGAGAGATGAGGTTAGCTGGACAAAGGGCCAGGACAAATATGTGAAGAGAATTAGATGAAGATTTCAAGGGAAGGGGTCAAAAATTAATGCCAGTTTTACCAGGGATTAAATAGTGCAAGAGGGCTGACTTGTGGTTTGGAAGTTGGTCAGTGGTTAAGCTGAACTAATTGGGTAGGTAAGAAGACAGGAGTGTAAAAGGCATAAAGAATAAGATTCAAACAAAACATTAAACCAGCATTTTAAAGCTGCAATGCAAGGTTAAATGTAAACTTTTAACACATAGGGAATGTGGGCATTGACACTGCTTTTGAAACTTTAATTTGAACCCCTGGGCGCAGGCATAATGATACACTTATGGCATGATGATAGACTGTTTCTTCTACAGAAACCCAGCCTTACTCAGGGAACCCCATTACAAGAAATCTCCTCTGGGTTTCCACAAGGTTATATATTGAAGGATACAAAGCTCCTGCTTCATTGACTCTGGCAGTCAGAAGGTGTGAAATGCATTAAGCAGTGGATTGCTAAAAGGAAAGCCACCTGCATGGAGATGCTGAAAATTAGGTTCTTTCTTTGCCTCTGACAGTTTTCATATAATGCTAAACAAGTAATTTCCAGACGGTCACTAATTTCTCATTTTCAGAGAGCCACCCAAAGATCTGAGATCTAGTCTGAGATAGTGTTGGCTAGTCATAGCTGAATTCTGCTGGAAAAATGCTTCGGACATAATGGATTGAGAAGTTGGGTCCTTGGCATGCTGGTCATTGGATATTACAGAGTAGTTTTGACTTTAAGTTTTGGCTTTCTTATTCTGTGGCAGTTAATGCTTCTCACCTCAAACTGTACTTCAAGTCCAGAAATCCTCCAAATGGAGAAACATAATTTAATTTGTGTATTCCAAGATATTTAAAGTTGAATATTTCAATAAACAACTCTCTTATTTATGCAAAACTACATGGGTTTGTTTGCTTCAACTTGAACATTTAGTTCAGTCCTACAGGGCTTTTGGCACTTTTTTGTTGAGCTTGTGATTCATCTCATGCAAAGGGTCAACTGTGCTCTTGAATTAAATACATAAGGAGAAAAAAAGAAATCGTTTTGGAATGAGAAAGTCACTGTAGCTTGGATTTACCAAATAAAAACTTATGTGGTTAAGCTTTGTAACTAAAATAGAACCTCCACTATTGGACAGTAAAAGTACAGTTTGGAGTTACAGTAGAATATCATGTAGACAAATTAATTTCAATGGCACAATAGTTTGAAGCATTTTATTCATTTTATTTTCAAACTCAAGAAACACAGACTGTGATTCTTTCATGCTCAAGTAGAGTTTACTAAATGACAGCTAATGTAGGAAGATACAGAGCCAAAAACGTGGGTTAGAAAAGGAATATTTTTTGTAGTAGCATGGGAGGATGAAACTCAGAAGAGCCTTTTATATCTTTTAGTGACTCAGGTATTACACACCCAGATGAGTGCCTAACAGCACAGCAGTTTGCAGTGCAAATTCTCAGGCTGGAGGACTGAAGGCAAAGGGTTACATGAGGGAAATCAGAAGTGTGCCCAGTTCAGCTGAACTCAAACTCAAGGCCCCCCTAATCCTGGAGTGATGTTTACAGCTCATGATGCTGCAATTAAAACAAACAAACACACAAACACACACACAAACAAACAAAAAAGCCCCCAACAAAACAAAAAAGAAATTCACTAACTGCATCAGAACTGCAGATAGCACAGAAGATTTTAAATTTAATACTCCCTCAGAGTATTAAATGGTGGAAACTTAAGCTAGAACCTGTCATTTGCTAAGTCTATCTAATTTTTTTCCTTTTTTTTTTCCCATTGGGAACATACGTGCAGTGTGGCACCTTGCATTAACAGGTCTCATATCACCTTCCCCTGACCCAAACATCCAAAGAACTTTATACTATAGGAATTATTATTCTCCCACATAACTGTAGACTGATGGCAGATGCATAGGAAAGCTAAGGCCTCCTAAATTCCACAGAGAAAGTTTAAGCGAGAAATAAGAAAGCCCCTGAGACCCTGCTCTGTTTCTTAATACAACTGTTAGCACAACAGAGACAATTCTTTCCCTTCTAAAAAGGTCACTCAAAAATAAGGAATTTTTAAAAAATTTTAAGTGTATATGAGGATGTATGCTTACAATCTCAAAAAAAATTTCCTTGTTCATTGGAAAAGTTAACAATCTGTTACAGAAAAATGACTTGAGCCTTCTAGGCTGTGAGAATGCCACTGCATTTGGATTACAGATCTAAAATATTGCAGGAGTTTTCTCTGAGCAATTTTCCTTTGAGCAAGACAATGTCTTGTGCTGAAAACAAGTTCATGAAATTAAAAAGAAATCTGAGACACTAAATAGACTTTTAAACATTCATTTAGTTTTATTTAAAAGAGCTCCTTCAAACCATAAAAGAGATTATTTAATGCGAGAACTGGATTCCCTTACCTTCTACATGAAAGAAAAGCCTATGAAGGGGCTAAATTTTCAAGAGTAGTTCATTTGCAAGGGAAAAATTCATTACTGTATATTCAGGTTAATGGTCCGGCATTTTGGCTAAAAAATCTGAAAACATTGTTTTTGGCATTGCAATAAGGTGACATTGCAAGTTCCAGCAGGTATGATCTTTTGTTTTCACAGCCTACGGCCAGAAGGAGCCATTAGACCCTGTAGTTTTACCTCCTGTAGGATGCAATTAGGTTTAAGCCAGGCCTGTTACTGCATTACGATCAAAATTAAGCTCTTAAGTTAGATGAATAAGGTTTCAGTGCCCAAACGAGTAAGAGATTTGTTAGCCACAGTCAGAAAACGTGACACGGAAGGTAACACTTGTGCCCAAGGCCGCAGCAGCCCAAAGAGCTGACAGCCCAATAGGTGATGTGATCTCAGGAGATGAACCACACTCTACGCAACAGAGGAAAAAAAGTCCTCTGCAGTACCTGGCAAATTTAATGTGGCCCTTATTCGTTTCCACCTCCAAGTCTGGTAAAATCTGCATATATTAGGAGGACACATTAAGCAAGACAAGAAAAGCAGAGATCCTCCACACGGCCTTAAAGCATGAATTTGTTCTGCCCGAGGTCCCATATCCAGGTGTGGTTGATCTCTGGTACTTCAGAGGACTATCAAGGAACTTGGGATAACTTTCTTACAAGTTGCTAATTGTTCATGAGGCAGAAAAATGCCATGCTGATTCTTTCTAGTGAATAACTAATGGCCCTATGCATGAGATCCCATTGCAATGATTGCTTTACTGCACAGTTGAAATTTAACAGGGACGCTGAGGGCGATGCCTACAATATCCCTGAGGCCTGTGAAGGGTGGCAATAAACATCACTTCACTGGACACAGACTTAGCAAAACCAGAGGGAGCTGTTTACCCATTCAGTCAGCCCAGTGGACCTACTACACTTTTTCTCAGGAACTGGATTAAAGCAAATCTTTTTAGAATTAATCTTGCTTGAGGTTCTGACGTGTCCTAAACCCTCTGCATATTTTTTTAAACTGTCAATTTGCCACACCAATAGAAATGAAATCAGAACCCAAATTTTATTTTTGATATCATAGCACCAGTAAACTAAACTAGTGCTTAAAAAAAATCCCGAGTCAGAATTGCCACACTATTTCCATAAGAAAATGACAGTACCACTGCTGATCCTTTATTCTCAAGAACTGTTACATCTCAAACAAGCTTATCCACAAAATAACCTGTGAAAACTCAGATTTCAAATAAAAACTCATCAAGGACGGATACCAATATCAGTTAATGGCACTGCAAGAACATAATATTTAGATATACATTTATTTATATACATCTGAAATGTAAGAAAGCAAAATAAGCAAGCAAGATAGTTTTTGTCTACCTCCTGCTTTTAAAAGGGATCTCTGTCTCTGACGGTTGATGTCAAACCAATGAACAATAGAGAAGTATACTAACAGACACAAGGCCTATGCCAGTTGTTTCTAATGTAAGATCACTAAATATTTCCTTGCATTATGATGGCATCACTGAAGTGTCACTGGTGTGAAATGGATAAAAACAAGATCTTGAGTATGTTAATGTGTTAATGAGTTTTTATAAGTGACCACAAATAGCACTTGTGTATGGAAATGTGCAGCAGCTGCTTAGAAAAGCCATCCACTATTGCAAAATTATGAGGGAAAAGGAAAGGATAACATCATAAGGGGTCCTGCCCCTAGCTGAGGCACTGTGTGAACTGATGGATACAAAACTCTCCAAATCAGAGATCTGTGGCACATGAAGGATTGGGCACTGTAAAATGTGAGCATTCACACAGGTCCTGTATAACTGGGCACATACGAAAAGGGATTTAGGTTTTCAAGTCTCTTTTGTCTCTGTTGGCATGTGCCACTCACTATCTCTTGACTCCCATGGAACATACCTGGTACCTGAAACTGAATGATGGGCCTGAACTCTGGCATTTTTCCTGTGCGATGTGAAGTTAAAAGGCTTGGTACAACAGACTTGATTTAAACAAGCAAACAGAAACAAATATGATATTTACTTACTGTAGGCGCTTTCAGTACCTAAGGTTAAAGAGCCATCTGTTTCTCTGGTGTAATTCCACTGGTTTCAACGGAATCGGGGCAGGATAAATTTGATGCAATACGTTCACCTGGTCACCTAGCACACAGCAGAGACGTTCCCTTTGTGTGGAAGGCTGCACACAATCAGTTTGCCATCTAGTGGCAACTATTTTGAACACAGACAGCAATTTAAACCAGCATGATTATTTTGAATAGCGGGATGTGTTAAAGCAACTGAGGTGAATGAAAACACGCATTTTCAGGTAAAAACTATTTTGAAGCCTCAAAGGGTAACTGCATGTATACACCCAGCATTGTACATTCAGACAGGAAAAATGTCCTGACTCAAGGTGTCTAACACAAACATTTCCAATTGTGCTAATGCTTTCTGCACAGAGTGACTGGATATAGATCACCTGTAGCATTTTACATAAAAGAAGATGGAACAACATGCTGATTAGACACCTTCTAATTCACCCATCTGCTGCTCCTGTCAGTCTCTCTCTGGGATTAAAAGAAATGCTGTTACTGAAAATTTTCACAGAGTCAAACTGGCCCTACCTGAGTCATCTCAGGATGGAACTGCAGCTGCTTATGTGGGAAAAGCAATGACATGGCCGAGTCAGATTGTTCGTATCAAGGTTATGAGTTACTAATAGAAAGACTGGTCACGGCTAGAGATCAAATGCCATACCTCCGAACCCAAAGCAGCTACCAGAGTCTGCTCAGGAAATGCAAAAAAGATGTACTTTTTGGTGGTGGGTGGCCTGGTAGTACTTATGCATTTATGAGAGTGGGTTTATTTTCCCAACTTTTAATGTTAATTTAGTTGTTCTTAAAAGTGACTGGACATTTATCTGCTTGTAGTACCTAAATGATCTTTGTTACTGTACTATTCCTTGAATATAAGTATCATATGAATTGTGACACAGGAAATGTACCTGACACAGAAAAATGCTTGTCATCCTTTCATAATTGCTTCAAACTCAAAGTGGCAAAGACTTCTGCCCTTCCTTCTGCACAAAGATTTCCATAAATTTAATAAGAAACTTTAAAAAAACATTAAAACCATGTCAGAATACAACGTTCCTAGACCTGATTTTAAGATAGTAAAAAGGTGCAAGTCCTGCATGTCTAAATTCTACTGAGAGCCAATTCCATAATGATGGAGATTAAATACTTAAGAGCTAACTGGTGTCAGTCAGTCTAGAAGACATGCCAATAGCTAGCAGTACCTAGCCTTAGTGAGTGACAGGAACCAAAGAGTGACAAAAGGTCAGCTATGAGCACAGGTCCTCCAGTTTTAGAGTATCCTGAATTGGCAGGGGAATCCCCTGAACGCTAGAAACTTGAGCAATGTGAAGTGAAAAATTTGATTTAGAGAAGATTTTAGGCTGCTGAAATTCATATTAGGATGTCATTAGCTATTATCACGCAGAAAACCATTTAATAATGAATTCTATTAAACTGGAGTTGTGCTAAAGAGCTGTTGACGTGCATTTTGGAGATGTCATAAATACAATTTTGTTTGTTTGTTTTCTGACAAATATCAGCTGGATTTAATGTCAGAGGAGCCCTAAAATTGAGTAAAAATTCTTTAGATGACAACATTTATCATGTTTCAGAGCTTAATGATATGTCTGCTTACACTGTAGTAGTCAAAAATATAAATATACATAGATGTTTCACGGAGTTACTGAATGCATCTGTACTCAATCTCCTATTCAGTGATCACAGACAAATGCTCGATTCATTGAAAATATACTTTAGCCCCATTTACCAACCTAGCTGTGATAAAGTGACTTGCATTCTGTTCTGGGCCATGAATCATGGTCACAAGAGTTAATTAAAGTTCTAATGGCAGGGTCAACAAGGTCAAGTGAATGAGTTTGTCTATATGTAATTAGGGCAGAACAGAAGATAATGAAGTTCAACAGGTGTAACCGAGAGCGGAAGCTGCCTGTTGTATTCAAGTGCTTCACCTGAAGATTCAAAATTGCTTTTGGAGTAAAAGGTTGGGAAAAGTATCTTTTTACTTGTAAATGGAAGAAATTTCTCTCCAGAATGAGACAATGCCCCAGCAACGTCTTTACTCTCATTTTCAAACCCGCTGAACTCAAGCGTGTGAGTAACGCCACTGTTTCAACAGCAACGTTTTTATTTTCTAGGCAAATGCAGTGTAAATATGACTGCAGAAAAATCAAGATAAATGAGAAAATTCTGCAGATGGAAATTCACCCTGGATGTGGTTTATTCCACATCAGATCAGTTTTAGAATTCCTTTATTTTCTCATATTAGAAGGATGAGTTCAAACTAAAGATGGCAAATAACAAAAATCATGAATTTGTGGCACTTTTCAATCTAATAAGAAAATACATCCTTTATCCTGACTCCTCTATACAGACATCTCTTGCTCACAAGCTTGCTCTTTCTAAAACAATCACTTTCCCCAGGTACTGATAGACAGAAAAAGCATTCTCCATGAACAGGACAAAATGCAAGCAGAATAATTTACTGCATAATCCTAAGAACCCAGTGCAAAAGCACTGAGGCAGGTTTATTTAAACTCCATCTTCAGACAGCAAAGGGAAATGTGCGAACATGGAAGTGTCCCAATGATCCCTCCCCAGCAATCCCCCAGCTGTATATTAACAGGTTTATGATAGCTATTGGCAGTGCAAATTTCTTTCTGCTACCTTGCCCATGCTGGAATCAGCCCTTCAATCAGAAGGCACACTTCCGCAAATGAAAAAGGAGTTCAGTTTCCATGCTCAATCAATCCCAGTATCTCTCCTAAGAGCACCAAAAAGAGATCATTAATTAGTGCCACACATCGCTGTGCTGGGGACACCTTCCTGCAATGAACAAAAATGTGACAAGTCATCTTGTAGAGGCTCTACAGTTACATCTACCCCAGTAAATTAAAGCAGTGACATCTACGACAGTTACATCCACTCCAGTAAATTAAAACAGTGACTGGGAACGTTCCTGGGCATAGAAATGGCATGGCACATTGAATTAAATGGTAACAGGAAAGGTTCTTGCCCATGCTGGCTAGCACAGCCAGGGAGGATGGCACAGGCCTTGGTCATGCTTCCCGTATGGCTTGTGGGCAGCCACTCCGTCCGATGGAGAGAGGGCACACCACTCATGCCATACCTCTTGGCCCAGGGGCATCCGTGGCACTGGTGTGTTACCAGTGTCCACATAGTGGGTGGCTACTTGCTAAGATTTCATGTAAAGTATACAATTCATAGTTGAATCAATTACAGAGCAGATAATCTCATTAACTGCTCAACCATTCCAAAATCACCTGTAATACCCTGTCAGCTAGAGTTCAGCTTTTTTTAATGGTGGAAAACCAGGCTTGGCAGCTGTTAGATGTTGTGGTACCAGACTGTCTGCACACCCCTGGAGAGAAAGCAGTGAGAGACAATGTCAGAAGGGGAGCTCAAACAGTACCATAGTGGGCTAATCCCAGGCCCATCAAGGAGAACCGCTGATCCATTTTGGGAAGCCCAGGGAGCTCTGACATACAATGGCAGGAAGGAACGCAAATTACAGCCTGTGAGGAGCAAACACTTTCCAGGTTTTTATCAGGAGAGCCTCAGTCCCTTTGCCCAGGTGTGAAACCCATCAAGATGAGTCACTTGGAGCTTCTCTCGAAATCACCTTTCAGGCTAAAGGGGTGGGACACAGTATGGGATCCAGGGGATGAGTGGTTTTTTGGGTTTGCCCAGTATTTATAACGAGACCATTTAGAGGTGGAACCAAAGGCTGGAAAAGGAGGGATTTAGGTGACTGGTGAAGGAACAAGTGTGGAAAAGTGTGTTTGTGTGTGAGAGTCTGGGCCAGAAACTGGAGTGGGGCTGCAGCCACAGGGTCCCCGTCTCAGCAACTGGTCTCAGCAACTGGACAAACTGGGATCCAGATGCCAAGAACTGGGCAGACTCTGTGCTGATCCAGCTCCTGGAGCTGGGTGACAGCTACCTTTCTGTTTGTATAAACGTTATCTTTTCACTAATGGGCCTCCAACCCACTCGGGCAATGACGGGAGCAGAATGAGACCGCTGGTGCTGTCTGTGTGTGTGTAAGTGGTCTGTGTGCCCGTCTGTGAGCTACGTGGCATCCATGTATACATGTACATACATGCACATATGTGATGTGTATGCACAGATATGTGTGCTCTGTGTGTGTGGTCACAAACAGCCTGGCTACTGTTTGGTCTGGGAGCATGGAGGTGCAGCAGCCTTTCCGATGTCCAAGTGTTTGATCCCACATGATGTATTTTCCTCTAACCGTAGCAGCAATTTTACAGCTCCTCAGTTTTTGTGGGCCTAGTCCTAAAGGGATTTTCCAGTGCTTCACTGTACTTACCAAAAATTCCCACTAACACTAGTGGAAGTGCCAGAATATCTTCAAAATGTAGGCTTGTCAGCACATTTAGCTTCTCAGCAGAAAGGCCAAATATTGATTTTTTTTTTATTTTTTTTTTTTAAATACAGACAATTAAACTTTCTTCTTAGACATACAGTGGGGCCGGAGTGGAAAGTTTACATTGCTGCAATTGTGTTATAGCTTCTCTCTGGATAAACAGAAGACTTCATTTTCAGTTCCATCAATCCCACACCATTCACAAACAATAAAATTAATTTCTAGTTTGAATAAATAAAGCCTACTAAATTGGTTCCTTTGCCAATACTTTCAAGCTTTATATTGAACTTGTTCACAAAGCCAACAGTGTCAGTTAACAAAACAAAAGATGTTGTTTACTATTTTTGCTATTAATTAAGCCAACTCCTTAGATACAAGTAGCTCATTGGGGTTAATTATTTCTAAAAAGAATCCAATTCATTTGCAGTTTGCTAATCAGAAAGACTTTTACCAGTTTTGGAGTTGAATTCTTTTGGTCCTATGAACATTTTAGAATTTGTAAGCTTTAACACGGAGATTCAAGGAGACAACTTTTCAGAAGCTGAAAGCTCCTAACATTCACCTCTTATTTAATCAATTATATTGAAAGTTCTTTTACATAGTATTATCAGGAATAGGGGCATTGTTAAAAGCAATTCAACAAAATTTAAAACAAGTAATAGACTGATACATTCAAAGAACATACCTGTTTCCACCTAATTCTCAGATTTTTCACCCCATCTGCAACAGAGGTTAAAGAAGGAAAGAATCTAATTGTTTTCATCTTCGTGGTGGTAGAGTTTAGACCTCACACGATTCTGTCTCCTCCCATATGGGAGTCAAGCTGTCATATTGAGGCTGTACAATGCATATGTGACCAATGCCAAATTGTAGGGGCTGTCTTTCATAGGACACAATTAAGCTACGTGTAGTCATGGCACGTTCCAAGTCAAGAAATGTTAGTTCTCTTCACTGCATTGACAGATTCTGCCAGTCGCTTCGAGCCACAAAAACAGCGGCCACCATTTATTTTTCCAAGCTCTTCTATCCTCACACGCAATGTAAGTTCTTCCCTATCAGCAGATGGAGACAGAGTACACATGTTTTGATGTCATCATCCAGTAAACTAAAAATTTCTCACCACGCAATCCAGTCAGCATCCATTTGGTTGAGCTCTATATTTTTTTAAAGATTCCAGGATAATAAATCTAAACTAAACTAATCTAAAACTTGGCGTTTAGTAATTTCTCTGATTTTAAAACATTTTCAGGTTTGTGGAATTATCTAAGGAATGTGATTCCTGGTCTAGCTCTACTTTTTAAGGCAGAGAGCTGTAGTGCAAACAATCAGCTTAACAGCAATCCAAATTACTTGTTCTTTTCCGTGAGATATTCCTGTAATATGGCTGTATGATACAGTTCTTAAAATTGTTGTTAATTATTTTTGCAATACTATTTGACAGCATCACAAATTGTGAGTGTAAATGGTAACATTCTAAAAAAAGCCAAAACCCAGAAAAACAAACCCTAAATAATAAGCTTAGGCAGCAAACTTAGCTGTAAGTTTTATAAAATTTTCCTCACATTTCATTATTGCATTTGACTTTTTGTTTTGGCACAGGTAGCAGATAGGAACTAGGTATTGCCTTGCTACTATTAGGTGCCATTATCATGTTCTTAAAAAGAATTACTGCCCTATAGAAGTATCCTTAATTTTGCTTCCGAAAGGTGTTCTCCATTCTGCAATTTTCCACTGTTATGCTTTTTGGAATGTCTGTTAGATATTGTCCATTACATATCACTACAAAAAAAGTATATGTGTACAGCCAAATGTCAAATAACAGTTTTCACTAACTATTGTCAAACATGTGAGAGTCAGGTATGGATATCCTAAGTAACTGTTTTCTGTGTGTTTCCATAAAGCAAACTAGCACAAACTCCAGGGGTTCAAAAGTAATGGAGTACTATTTTTCCTCACAGTCCTAATAAAATTCTGTAATGTAATGACTGAAATAAAAAAAGAAGTATATTAAAAGGTAGGGATTGTTGAAACCAGACTAGATAATTTATTTTAACTTCTATTAAAACTTGTCTTTTGTCTCTCTCTGCTGAATAGGAGTTGTCATTTTCCCTACAGCTGATCCAGTAAATTTTAAGAAAATAAAGAATACAAAAAGTCATTATTCCATTATTCCAACATGCAGCCAACAGCAACATCTTCATAGTTAACATTTACTATTGAGTAATTTAGTCAGTATTTTGGGTCACACACACTTTCTGCCACTTCCACGTTTGATTTGCTCCTGCTCACTGGATTACCACAATTTTGATGTTTACAGTCTTGAAGCAAGGGTGTGACAGCAATATTATCCGTTCTCTCAGAGCATTTAAAGTTTTCAACTGTGCAGTAGGAATGGGAAGAACCTCTTAGTCTCCCCAACAAATCCGTGCCTACAGCTTCCATTCCATTTCAGTCAAACTCGTTGACTTTGTATCATCAGTCTTTGGTTAAATAGACCCTTTGTGAAGAAGTCAGTGAGTGTAGACTCTTGTTATGTTTAATGGTTTTCTTAGATTAATGCAATCCACTACTTTACCAATTATCTTGCTAGTTATAGCTCCTGAAAAAGTTTCTGCAGATTAATTTTAGGTCATGGCTGTTTTCAGCTGATTCTTTGGGGTAGTGTACTCTTTGAATGAATCCTTTTGCTCCTTTTCAAATATTTTTTTTAATTATTAAAGCAAATATTTCTTCATTTATTTGCTACTTGTGACTATTGCAATTGTTTAAGCAACTCAGTTTGGGGGGGGTTATTTTGTTTTAGTATATTCCTTTGTCATCACTTCAGCCCTCAAAATAGGACTGTACTGATGTACAGCTTTTCATGCTAGTATTTTTGCACAGGAAGGAATTTCACACAATACTACCAGTAATTTCCCTGACAGTATTCACAATCTGGAGCTATCAAATCTATGAGTGAAAGCTCTTGTTTGCCGAGTGCAGACTGCATTTTAGAGCGGATAACATTCATTTCGTATGACTAAAAAGGCATAAAAAACCCTAATGAAATTTGCACATATTATGTTAGTGTCAGCAGAAAAAAAAAAAGTTCATTCTTGGTTCAGTTTCAGAAGCATCTTCTTTTTTCCAAATAACACAGCATACTGAATCATAATGTTCCTGTAAAAAGTCAAAATTGAATCCATTAAGGAATTGCTCGGTAGAAGTTGGATGTGCTCTAAAGCACACTACTGAAGGAACAAAATACAGTTCAGGAAAAGAAGAGTCATAACATAAGTCTGGAATTTCTTAACTTAATTATACCTAATTTAATGTGAATTGTACTTGATGTAATAAAGTGATAGTCAGAGGAAAAATGTTAGCAAAGAACATTGTGAAGAATGTACCACTCCACATCTATAGTCAATAGAATTAACGCTAGAAAATGTAAAAGATAATTAAAAGCAGGAAGTTATAATAACCCCAAGGAACTGTGATCACATGAATGCTGAAAAAAAAAGCAATTAAAAGGTAGAAAAGAATAATAATGTTATGTCTAAATAGCCAAGTTATATTATCGGTGTGCTTTGGCTGACTGTAGCTACAAACGTACAAATGTTGCATGAGCAAGCAGGATTTTCTCTTTGCTCTTCAGCGGCTTACATTTAGCTCACAGATGTCTTCTGTCTCAAGTCAGTTTAATCCAATCAACTCACCTCACCCTGTGCTATACTTACCCACAAGAATGTTTTTTGGGGTGAAAACCAGCTGCTTCTTCCTGCTAATGTTGGCATACGGAATATAGCAACAGCACTTCCTTTCACTCATCATGTGTCCATGGCTCTCAAGGTCAAAACTGCTGAAACCAAGGTAAAGGGAATTGAGTTTATCTAGTTGTATATGTCACCAGATAGTATTAGAGAATTAGACAACTGCTGCGGGGCTGGAATGAGCTGTTGCTTTCATCCTTACAGACTGTTCTTCAAGGTTCTCTTCCTAAAAAAATCCCAAATTAAAAGGATACTTTATCCTATAGTGCCGGTAGCAAGTACTGAAAAGTACATCTTATAAAAAGGATTTCAAAATACGTGATATTGTTCCACTTATGAGATATAATTCTTGGAAGTGTCTAATAAAATTTTACATTTGATGTCACCAGTGATTTTCTAAGATTCTTCCTTTAAGTTGTTTTGACATATAATGAATAATCCTGTGAACTAACTAACTTGTGGATTTTTGCTTTGAAATATCAGAAGATCTAGAAAGGGAAAAATAGATTGAAAATGAAAAGTATTCTCAGATTAAAAAAATGTATGTTTAAATTTCTGTGGCAAGGTCAAATTTAAAAAAAGAGGTAGAATGTGATACAACTGGAAAACATTCAGTGTTTTTCTTTTCATGTTGCATGCATTTCCTGAGGTTACTCAAGTGAGCAAAGCATACTATACCTAATACCTCACTCCATCCCTAAAACAGGGACTAAGAATATTCTGGGTACAAAGAGAAAAATACTGTGCCTTTGACGCCAATGCAAGTTTGTCACTGACTTCAAGGCTAGGAATTTGCCTACTGTAATTACAGGTCAATAGGTCATCATCTCACAGCCATCCTTCAGCTCTGTGATTTTCCCTTCGGTCCTGGCTCACCGCTTTTATTACTGTACCAGTCTCCATCCAGGGCAGATAAGGCTTCACAGAGGCAGTTGCGAGAGGAGGGGCAATGGATAAAGGAGAATTACAGGAGAAGTGCAACTGCTCAGAGCAATGAAACGAGAAAGATTCACACCAAAAATGTGTCAAACATTAAACTTCCAGTGCTTGAAGTTATGTTCAGGGGAGCACGAGGTAGCATGGCTGCCAAACTTACACGTGACATTGCAGTTAATTACCATTGCCACAGAGATTGTGCATACTGTGGAGAGGAAGGGATCAAATGGGTTATTTGGCCAATTTTCATTTTGAATAAGAATACAGACAGTACAAAGGAGCTGTATTACCCCACAAACCAATGTGGCTGAAGAGATTAATAGTTCTCAGTTTTTGCTTGGCTTTGTTTTAATGTAAGGGAAAAAGAAAAGAGTAAGACTGTCCTAGACTTTTTCTTATTGAAAAATATCCATTTTGTACAGGTGTGATAGATTTTTCTCCTGTTGCATTAGAAACTAAAGCTCTTTACTCTCTTTTCTTGTGGGAGATAGATGCACTATTCAATATTTAACACTTTACAGCATTTAGCAATATAAAAATAAATGGTTTGCTAAATTCGCAGTGTTTCCACTTCTGTCAACGTTGGATGCTTCTGCAAATACATTACCTGCCACACAACCACTCAAAGAACTAAGGCCAGAAGTGAATGTTAGAGTTGAATTTTCATCCTCAGAGGCATCTGCTACTGCTTAGTAGGATCTCTTATTTCCAAAGGGAGTTTGTTCTATTGGGTAATTACCTTTACAATTCAAGATGTCCTCCCTGCAGCTTTTGAATTTGTCCAGCTAGAACTTGTAGCTGTTTACTTCTTGTGTCTTTTCTGATAGATTAAAGAGCCCTTAAGTACCTGGTATTTTCTTCCTGTGAAGGTACTTATCTATCATAATCAAATCATCCCTTGGAGCTAAACAGATTGACCTCTTTAGGGCTGTAGTCCTAATGAAGACAAACCTCAAACATTTCCAGCTATCAGCTCCCTTTTGAGTCTCTCTGTACCTTCCTAATTTCTTAATAACTGTCAAGAAATGTCCTTCTCCATTTAGGAACACTTGTAAATTATATATGTAGTAGGTATACAACAATATATGATAAAAACAAAGCCGTACATGATAGCCACACATTAGGAGCTGAAATGTACCACAGAGCTTTTAGCACGTTTATGTAATCAGCAACAGCAAAAATTCTGCCTAAGTATTTTATTTTACAAACTTTTTTCACATTATGATTGATAGAAATCTAGAATTGTTTTCTGACAATGCCTGATGTTAACATGGCTTTAGGTTTTACTGTCTTATGCCCTTTTTCAGGTTGTTCTGACGAACCTGTTGATATGCATAGTAGTTTTCTACGCTGTGTACTATGTGGTCCTATCTGTGTGCTTTGCAGTATTCAGGTAAGAACTCCCTGTCTTTAGTCTAATGTGCTGGCATACTGCAACTGGATATCACGGGTAGGGATATGCCTGTTTAAAGGAAGCATCCGGACTGAAGGCATCCTGGCCTGGTTATTCTGTGAACATATTTATGAAATTCAGTTAAATTGCTGTACCTGAACCTTCTTTCAAATGCACAAATTGGCAAATGGAGGCTCAAAACTAATATAAAATGTTGGTTCTAATATTCTTCCTTGCAGTTGCACTGTGTAAATTAATGAACATAAGAGAAAAGACGACATGAAAAAAAGGAAAAGAAAGATTTTCTATTCAATGAAAAAGACAAATTATATCCCCTTAGGAAGTTATTGATTAGCATGCATAGCACCAAACATCTTAAATAAAAGTGAGCAAGGGCAAAACCACAACTCAGAATGGGACTTAGAGAGCTTGCAAAAACCCAGATTATTCTATTTGAAATCCTATTTTAGAAAACCCATAATATGTCATATAATCACTAAGATATCACTAAAATTCTCTGGTTAAATGTATTCGTTTTGTTTCCACAGGATTAAAATGTTGGATGGTTTGGCACCTTTTGATTTTAAGACAAATCCCTCATGGATTGACCCATATTATTTAGGTAACTGAAGTTTGTTTCTCTTTTTTTTTCCCCTCAGTCAATAAAATACATTGTATGTGGATGTAAACTTGTCTTCCAATGGACAGAATTTTAAAGCTGGTTTTGTAATACCGATGATTTCTGTATTTTAACTACACTGCAATTTTATGTTTATGGATCTTGCCAGCACTTCTCATTTCTGTATTGCTACTTAACATTCAAGTGATTTTAAGGCTTTTTGTTGAGTTCTTCTTCTGATCTTGCATCATCAGAAGAAAATGTTCTGCTTTGCCAGGATGTTTCATTTTCGTTGCAGAACAATTACCTATTCTACATCAAGTTCCTCCACAAAGTTGTTTAATTTAATTTTCATACTGCAGCAAATTTCTTATGAATCACTGGATCCAGATCTGAGAAACAGGTCACATTCAACTAATGGCAATTTTGCTTTGGTAATGCTTGAATACAGTGGGCATTAAAATATCAAGATTTGATTGTAGCTCAATCCCTAAACGTATCTTTATATATCCTAACACAAATTTTTGCAATTTGTCTGAAGCTCTCAAAATACGTTCTTTTTTTCTAAACTGTCATTCCTAAAAAGTTACATGCATACATAAAATTTTACCAGATTTGTAATCTATTTTACAAAGGCAAACCTCATAATCTGTCAGTAAAATACTCAAAGCTCAAAAGTAAATTGGTTAGTTTGTAGGTTAAAAGAGTAATAAAAATGCATGGATGTTTGTACAGTGTCAATGCTGATTTCAGATGAAGAAGAATATTTATTTCATGGCAGTGGAAAAGAAAATTAAAGCATATTCCCTTAGAATTACTTTTTGGGGCCCAAATGTAATTACTGTATCTCAATATGATTTTTTTCCCAAAAAATTTTGTCAGTTAGTTTGATACAACATGTGTATATGCCAAACACAGTAGCTATGTCATAATATGTCATAGTATTCCGTCCTCTTTTCTGTCCATCCATGAAAACAACATGGAAACACATAAGAGCAATTGTTTAAAATCTAAGGGCATAGAGTCAGAATGTAGATGTCTGAATGACGTTGCAAATGAGAATTAGTTTACTCAAGAGTTTCACTCATTCCTGTTAAAAACAGAATTCTGTCTTAAGATAACCTCAAACTAAAGATGGAAATCAGCTCAGAGGTGAGGTATCCTTTCTGGCCCAGTTTTGTAAAAAAGTTTCCAGAGCATTTAACATAGCCATGTTAAATACACTTTCTAAATTACAAAATTAGTGGCATAATTTAAAGGGATTCTATCTTCATGAAATATAATAAACAAAAAATACCATAATGCACTGTGCAGCATTAATTTTTGTAAGTGTTATTTCCCACTTTCCTAACCACATGAGGTTTTTCCAGTTATATTTTTCTTATTTTTCATACAATTGTTTAAAATACTCATTGAAAGATCAATCATACCACAGGGAGTAATAGACCCTCTAAATAAAAGAATAAAACTGAAGGGCACAAAATGCTGCCAAAGTAAATTTCACTGTCTAAATTAATGAAAAAAAAAGAAATGTGGTCTCTCTACTGTCAGCTACAGCAATCATAGAGATTATGTTATTGCAACAGTAAGAAAAATAAATAATTCCAATAAAAATGTTACTTTTATATGCCCGTGTACTTAAAAAGAACAAATTGCATTTAGATGGACAATTAATTGAATTACAAACTCATGTTTATGGCCTGTTGTAAGTGAACTCAGGACTAAAGCTAGAAGAGACATCACATATTTTCCATCCAAGCCCCCGCTATCCCACGTAGCCACACAGCACCAAGATAAGCCAGGCTCCTGTTTGTAGGGATGCTTTGCCTCTGCTCACCTTGCAGGCTCTCTGCTCTATCTATCTCCACTTCTGTGTCTTGTCTTTAAATTGTTCTGAGAGATAGATATATATATATAAATATTATAGAGAGAGAGAGAGAGAGAGATGGAAATCTATGGGTACATATACCATATAAATATATGATACAATGAAGGGAGGAAGCTATGAAGTTTCTTACCAAGCATAACCCCTTAACCGCACAATTCTGTTTTGTTTGAGAAAAAAGAAATCTATTTGGTACCATATGCAAAGATTGTGGATGGTCCCTAAGGAAAATTTTCATTAAATTTCTCCTCTAGGCAATATAAATCAGTCATGGTCCTATCACTAGTCACAATGCTGTTATTACAGGTTTTTACGTAAAATATATAACATTTTAAAGTCTATAGGCAAATCAGGATACAACCCATGAAGATGTCTGTGGCAAACTTAAACATTATCTTTGTAATGAAAACATAAACATAATATTTCATAGAATCACAGAACCATAGAACCATCTAGGTTGGAAAAGACCTTTAAGATCATCAGGTCCAACCATCAACCTGGCACCACCACCATGTTCACGCTCACCATTAAACCATGTCCTCAAGTATAATATCCACACGCTTTTTAAAACACTTCCAGGGATGGAGACTCCACCACTTCCATGGGCAGTTCCAAAGCTGCACAACCCTTTCTGTGAAAGAAAATTTCCTAATACCCAATCTAAACCTCCCCTCGTACAACTTATGGCCATTTCCACTCTTCCTGTCGCTTGTTACTCGGGAGAAGAAGCTGACTCCCACCTGGCTACAGCCTCCTTCCAAGTCGTTGTAGAGAGCAATAAGGTCCCCTTGAGCCTCCTTTTCTCCAGGCTAAACACCCCCAGCTCCCTCAGCTTCTCCTCAAAGGACTTGTGTTCCAGACCCTTCCACAGCTCTGTTGCCCTGCTCTGAACATACTCCAGCCCCTCAATGTCCTTCTTGTAGTGAGGGGCCCAAAACTGAACTCCATGATCTTGTAAGAAAATCTGCATAACTATCTCAGATATTTTAACTTCTTATTGCTATCATTTTGAATATGAGAAGAAGTCTTTCAAAATCATATTTGATGCAAATATCCTATTGTCATTTACAGTTCTTGTGATATCCTTGGAAATAACTTTCTTCGTTTGTGGTCTGCTGTTTGCTCTGGTTGTGGAAGAATGGGTTTGGGATTATGCTGTAACAGTTACTATTATTCATATCATCATAACTTCAGTTGGTAAGTAGGTTTACTGCTGAATATTTGCATAGAATCACAAGTTGAAGGATAAATCAACTATGATTCATCTAATATATTACTGGATTAACTTAATTTTCCCTAAAGCTAAATAAATATCTATCTCTATTTTCCATCCATTTAACTCATGCCTCTATTTAAATTCTCCCATTTAAAATTTAATTCTGGATTTGTTGCAGAATTTTAAACCATTATATTCTTATTAAAAAATTAGAGGTTTAGTTCATACTCTAACACTTCATTACAAACAGATCCAGCACACAATTGCTGCATCTGGGAGGTGTGTTTTTTTCAAATTAAGACATTAACAGTTGTTCATGTCTGGACACTTTAAGAACCAGTAATTAACACTTTAGCTCAAGTTCAGAGTAAAAAGGAGTTTTGCTTCAGTAAAGGCATTGCAAAGGTTTTAAGTTAGACCATTTGAACTAAAGCTCAATGAGGAACATGAAGCATTTTACCATGAAACTCCTTTGTTCCCCACAAAACTCTTCCCCTTAAAGGAAAGAAAAGGAAGAGAATTAGCTGCTGTAAATGAGACTCATCATCTCTTTTTGCCAGCACCTAGTAATCTGCTCCCTCTTCTCATGCTGTTTAGCAGAATGCTTCTATGGCTAATTAGGAAATACATTTTAACTCTATCCTTGACAGACCCCATCTGAGGATTCTTTCCTCTTAAAACATTGACCTTAATATGTTTATTCTAGAATTTAGAAAAACAAAAATATTTTTGACAAACTAGGACTCCTTCCCTAATATATAGTAATTAATCTTCCATTTTCCATTGCTTTGTCCATTTGTCTTTTAGCAGTTTATACAGATGGGAGATTGTCCAGTTCCCTGACAAATTAAACCAAAGACCAACAGAGATTTTATCTTTAAATATTAAGCATAATTTCTCATTTACTGAATGTGATTTTCTGGAATTTAAACTACTGTTATTCCTCATTCGTAATTTTTGTATTTAAATCAAGGAATTCACAAAAAGTACAAAAAACCCCTCCTGTTTGTACATAATTTATACAGGGAGTTAGCTTCTGTCATTATATCAAATGATACATCTTGATGTCCAAACAACCCCAGATTTATCATTGCTTCTTTCAGATGGCCAAGCAAACCTCTGCTGGCTGACCTTGAGCTGTGAGCACACGCAGTGTGCCTCCCAGCCCCCTTTACCACCTCTGTCAGCTTTCTTCGGGGGAGCCAATATGGTGTCGTAGAATGGCCCTGCAGTTATCACACAGTGGGGACGTGGGTCAGCTTGGGTGTGGCCAGAGCAGGTGCTCGTCAGGACCTAAAGCATTTGCCATTTCGATACATGTGAAATATATAATCTATGAAACATAACTAAGCAGACCTTTGATAACACAGTGCACTGCTTACATGTCCCCATTCTTATTGTTTTAAAGTTTACATTTCTACTTTTCTTCTTCTTGCAGTTATGTCTGAATTCCCCCTGATGTTACACTGGTGGCTGGCATTAGGTATAGTTACATTCTTTAAAGTTTAAGTTGCTAAAATGTAGAAAATCAGTACTTATTATTATCAGTACTTATGTTATGAATTATTTCTATTAAATATCTGTTGCCTCATTAATTTGAGAATTGTCAACCTTTAAAGAAAAAATATAGGTTTTTTATTCATACTTCTTTTAAGGACACAGGTAAATAATCGTGGACTAGGATTTGCCTCACCTTAAAAAAATCCTCACTTTTAAGGCCAGAATGTGCTCAGCTTATATTAGTCTTGCAAACAAACAGCAGACACGTGTCTTGAAATAAGTCATGATTACGTCCTGACTAATCAAACTATCTCAATTCAGGCATCAAAAAGACAGTTGCCTAAACTAGTCTTTCTTGATACCCTTTATAGTCACTGGAAAAAAACAGGTACCTTCAGAGGCAAGTGTTAGAAACATTATGTACTGTTCAGGTACTTATGATAGATGAGATAAATTTCAATCATCACATTTCCTCAAAGTGAATGGCAAACCCACATTCCTGAATGTTTAAATTTTTGTAAAATTAGAAGCACAGATTTTTACATGAAAAGTAGATTATCTTGAAAAAAAGTAGTTAAGGGAAAAGCACTGGCTTCTGTTCTTCTTTCTTAAATGATGGATAACAAGGATCAACAGCTGCAATAAATTCCTAAATGATGGGGAGAGACAAATAAATTCCCTGTCCTACAACTGGTTTTGTGTTAGCAGCTGCTGGGGCTGATATCTTTGTGAATAGTTAAAGCCTTGGGCGAAATGTTTAAGTAGGAAGGCCATTTGTTTTTTTTTTTAATTGAAGATAAAAAGAATGCCGGTTTAAAGTTTTATCATAAAGTTTGTATTCCACTATAAAAATTAATACAAAACAGCCATATCTTTTCTTTCAGGATCTGGAGTAATTTCAATGATTTGTGGTGGACAGATTTTGGCATACTGCTTGTTCAAAGACAACTTCATTTACCCGATTCTAGATGATTTTTGAAAAGGAATATTAGAACTTGTCTTTATATGTATATGAAGTCTATTGTTTCATTAATCAATGTAATTAAAATGAGTTGAAGTTAACAACTATCTAATTGTAAGGTTAATATTTAGCTTACCAGACCTCTTGTATCTTACTGTTTTTGGCACTGTCATCACTTTCAGCTTTTGTATGTGCATTTTTCATTAATCAAGTAATTAGATACACTGTCTCTTTTTTAAAAACCGTAAGCCATAAGGAGGATTAGAGCAATGATGCAACATTCCTGCAAAATTCTACAAGGAGAAGGAGAACGTTTATTTGACTGTAATGCTTTCAGGGTGCCTGTTATCTGTTGTATTTTATGAAATACTGACTCTAATTTAGGCTGCTGTCTGACCTCTCACAAGCACTGCAAAACTTTAAAGTCACCCTATCTGGCATAAATCAGTGTAGGTTTAAAGCAGTCTTTACTGACAAACTCCTGTCACAGAAGAATCGTTGAACAGCACATACCTCTGCACCTCATTCCATCTTAAAGCTCTCACTTAGAAGCTGCCCAAGACAACGGGAGGCAGATGTACAATCCCTAATGTTGGGTTGACCCTCTTGCTTTCAGGGATGCTACAGCCAAATGTTTTCTACAAAAGCTTCAGGCTATTCTTGCTTTCGCTAACGACCCGTTTATGGTCTGGCTGTGCTGAAAGGAGGAAAGGAAAATGCTACTGACAGACGCTTTTCTACAGATCGTTCTTTCTTCCCCAGCTACCAGTGGCCAAAGCGGGGGTTTATGGGTAGTGATAATTAAAAACAACAAACCAACCACAGTAGTGGCTCCAATTTACTTTTTATGTCTTTAATCGTAATAGAGTTGTAACAGGAAAATTGTGAGATGGCAACTTAGTCTTAAATATGAAATCTAGTGATTGGATTTCAACTGCAGTTGGCTCGGAAGAGGAAGACTAGTTTGCTGTTTGCACAGGAGTGCTAAATGTTGCATTTGCCTTAATCTCACTCAACAGATAATGCCTCTGAAGAACCAGTCCCCTGTTGATCTAATCAAACATCTTAAAATTTATTGCAAGTTTGAAAATTTTCAACTAAGCGGCAGTACTGAAAGTACACGTACAGTGAGAAGCACCTCTCAGAAGACTCCCAAAAGAAGGAGTTTGCTTCTCATGAATGATAAATATGTAAGTCATTTTAGAGACAAACCAAATATGTAAATCCATAGCACTGAATAGATGTAGACTTTTAGAAGTTTTTCAGCATAATACGCTGCATACTGAAGTCAGAAGGGATAATTCTGGAATGTGAATTAACTGACTTGCAAATCTTCAGAAACGTTACCGTGCAGGTAGCTGACACTATAGTTTGGAAAATGTTTGGACGCTTCTTCTAGGTTTGTTTCATTTCAGAACTATAGAAATGGATGGGAAGGAAGTAAGGTCTAACGTAAATTTGTACCTCTGTTCTCTTCCTCGCAGAGTTCGTGTGTGTAGGTAGTGTGCCATGTGGCAGAACATGAGTGGATTAGATATAAAGTTAATCCACGGGTGGAACATGTTTCTATTTTTAACCTGACAGGATTTTCCTCTACGTGTGTCAGCCCAGCTGTAGCTTTTAGAAGCTCTGCTGCCCAGTCTTAACATTTTTTAACTTTTATTTTCTATTTAAAATCTTAAATCACCAGCAAGAAATACCTTCAGACTAATATGAAGAGTACTTTAGTCCCAGTATTTCTTCGAAGCACATACAACTAAGCCAGTAGTAGAAAACCAGTCACAGCAAGACCTCCGTCAAGGATTAAAAGCATTAGTCCAGCTACTAAAGGGTTATTAGGTTTTTACGTTACTTTCAGATATGGAATTGTGAGACCATTTCAACATTATTTATTTAATTTTTTCCATCACTTCTGTTGCATCCAATGATAAATATTACACTTAATGTTAAAGTGTAGGCAAATTTCATATTGTGCAATAAATATTAATCCTATAAGCAACAGGAGCTATATCTGTGTGGCCATTACCTGGTTAGAAGCCTTCAGATATAATATCTAATACTGTGCGATTCCCAACCGAGGTACCAAAACAGTACTTTTGAATATGAAACCTGGCTGTTTCTGGAACAAAAAATAAAGTGTCCCACTTGAGCAACTTGCACGTGACTAACTGATAACAGTCAAGACAGTCAAGGTGGGAAAGAAGAGCTGCTGGAGGAGACAAAGGACATTGTAGATGCTTCCCAGCAGACCTGCTGAAGACAGCAAGAAAAGAGTGCTACAGAAAGCAGAAGGAAACCAGAGAAAACAACAACAGGGACATGTGTTTGGAAAAAAGGCACATGAAAGCAAGAAATGAGAAGACAGAATCAGACAAGCTCAGTGAAAGAAGAAAAAATCTGCAGACTGAACTTGTGGCACTGGAATCTCATGACATGAGACCCGTATGGCACTTGTGAGCAGCAATCTGTTTTTCTGCCGATGCACACGAACATGATTCTAAAACAGGTGGTCTCCACGTCCATAGTTGTAAGCGTAGTCTGTGATGTTGTGCTTGTGGCTCCTGCCCCAGGATTTTCAGAATTCTTTTCTCCCTGACTCAGCCAGTCACATGAATATTGTCTAATTTAGTTGTTGTGGATTTAGTGTTATTTAACCCCTTGTGATGTAGCCTAGCAGTCACAAGTTTGCACAAACCCAGGTGTCAGTGGGGGTGTAATCAGTCTTGAAAACCTTACAAGCAGATGGAGACTTCATCCACTTCCAGGCAGAGTTTGCAGGGAAGAAGATTAGAAGTTGCAAACAGCAATCAATAGAACAGTACACAAACAGCATACCTTAATAATACCATACCTAGAGTCATCTTAAGACTTCTTTTCAGAGGAAAGATACTCCTTTTCATCATGTCCAGCCACCTTCTGAGACAGATTATAGTTCTTCTTGGTTCAGCCCTCTCTCTAAAGGGCCCTGCATTCATCCTTGTTCCAAATGGTGAAGTGTCTTTCTTGTAACAAAGAACATAAGTGAAATGGAGAGGGTTTGAGACTCTAAGCATGTATCCCTAGGCAAATGCCTTGGAAAGTGGATAATGCCAAAAAAAACCCCCCAAAAAACCTTGCTCTGGGACCAACAAACTAACTCAATCATGTAAAACCAGCCAAATTTCAAACTAAGGCGTACAGGAAACATTATGGTTTTTAGTTGGCATTTTTGCAACAATATAGGTTAAATACTTATAATTTCCTCGTGAAGCAAAGGTTGGTTATTATAAACTAAGCCTGTCATTTTTCCAGCTCTGTAAATTGCTTGATCAACATTTCCATCTCTTTTGTATTCAAACTTTAAAAAGCAAGCAAAACAAAACCCTACAGTACTCATTATTTCTGTATTCCCAAAAATACCAACAACTGGGGCACCAATAAATGCAAGAAAACACAGTATGAATAATACTGGATTACCAGAAATGTAGATGAGTCACCTGCAGTTTCCTATGTTGGATATTCATGCACAGGATTCCTGTGGCCCACAGTCTTTTGCCCAAGTGAGCTTTGTTAAACTGAGAAAAGATGTGAAAGCCTTACACATTCTTTATTTCATCATCTGGCAAGTATGTTGACACACCGTAAAGTCAGATCCTTGTTAATCTCCACAGGTATTTAAAGATGTATTTAAATATTTTTTATTTTCCAAATGTGACGTGCTTGATATATTTATTTCTTGGCTTAAGATCCTGGGTAATGATCCATCTGCTCAGTAATGTCTAATACTCTAATCTCTCTTTTCTTGTGAGCTAATCATGGCCCCAGACAGCATGCACTCTCTCATTAGATGTCAGAGAGGATAAAGGTCTTAGGAGTGGTTATAAAATTTGATGGTGTAATTAATACCTTTATTATTGGCTTTAAAACTTTTAGTGTGAGGCTATGTCCCAACCTCTCCTCTGCTCAAGGAGATTGATATGGATCCCTTTACAGTCGCTCTTCAGATGCACCAGGATAATGATGCCTGTTTTGCAGGGCAAGCATGCTCTGTGGTGGACTTAGGTCCTATCCATCCATTCTCCAGTTCGGGGGACAAAAGGAATACCTTGCAGTCCTCTCCCAGTTCCTACACTCAGGTTTCCTCTGCCGACAAGGGTGAAAGAAGAGAAAGAGATGTGCCTAGGTGTTGTCCTGACATGTAGCATGGCATGAGCTTGGACTGAGGATTTGGGAAGCAACACTGTGGCATCAAATTCCACAACGAAAACCTGAGGAAAGGCCTTGGCCCCAGTCTTTTCAGGTGGCCAACCCCTAGAAAAGAGTTGCACTCAGATGGAAGGATGAATGATTGAAACTGGAGCCTGTAAGGAAGATGCAAATTATGTTACATCCTTGCTGTCATTGTCCTAAAATAAAGATAGTTGCAGCCATTTTTGTTCCTTACATTCCAGTGAAAATAAATCCTAATGGGAGACAATTTGCTGTGCACTTGCAAAAAGATCTGTAAACAAAGGGCTGACTCTGGCCTCCAAAGCAAAGAACCTGTTATCTCTATTGGAACAATACTCTATAAAAGGACCACTTATATGTATCCAGAAGCTCTCTCAGAGCGATCTTGTCACCAGATTTTTAACATCCAAAGCAGAAGTGTTTAAAAAACCCCAAGGGTTATGGCAAAATGCTCAAATACATGAAGAATTACCAATTTCCTAGCAGTCTTCAGAAAGGTCTCAATTCAAATTACATCCAGATCAACAGCTTTCGAAATATACTGAAAAAAGTGCTTTGATACACTTTGTAAACCTTGTTGGGGTTCCACGCAAAGAAGTAACATTAAAATTGACAGAAAAGATCAATGTGTTTGATATCCCATATGGTATGAACTGAAAAAATTTGTAGATATTAGCCAAATTACACAAGCAAATTCAACAGCAAATTATATTTACATTACTTCAAATTTAGTATTTAAAAAAATGTGAATTCTAAGGGATTTGTTTTAACACATCCTCTCTGGAAAATTACAGCAAATCCTACAGAAGTCGGAGTATTCCTTAGTACACTCCCAGGAGAGAGAAAAGCAGGCGGTGAGTGGCAAAGGCAGAGGGAAGAAGGTGTTTCAAGAATGTAGCAGCTTCAATACTCCGGAAGAATGAAAGAGAGCTTAAAGGAGATGAACCAACTTACCTACCTCAGAGCAATTTTCCATTCTTCTGGGAGATGTGCTGGTAGCTAGTCCTGGCAAAACTTTTCAGAAAATCAATGATACACAAAAACTCGTTTTAAGACACCCAAAACCATCAGTGAACACAGTTGATTGAGTTTTGCTTGAAAAAAAAAAAAGGTGAAGGTTGTCAATGTCGGTTCATTTCAGTCCCGTTAGATCTCAGTTGTTCAGGACAGACTCAAAAGGGTAGCAGCAATGACAGTGGAGACATTCAGATCTAAAGCAGTGAACTCCCTAGATCCCCTGAATTCATCAGTCAATTACTTGGTATGCTATGTTTAACAGCAGTTTTTTAAGTATTCAACTCTTGCTTTAGAAATAAATTTTATTTCCTGAACATTTGCCATTGAAACATTTATAGAAAAATGAAAATGGTAATTGAAAACAACTACTGTTTTTCCATTGTCAGGAAATGAAACAACATCACGTCTTCAAGTTTTGAGCAAGTAAAGTCAGTGTTGAATAAAAATAAAGTTGTATTGAACCGAAATTTTCTCACAAAAATCCGCTTAGACCAGAAGGTAATTTTATTGAAAAAAAAAAAAATTCCCCCAAATGATAGTGTTTCAGACTTTATTTGTTGTATGTATTTTTAGAATGTGTTATGTATCACTAGATAACATTTGCAGACTGTTCCAGTTGCCGAGGTAACTATGTTATTTTAATGATCAGCAGAGAGGATCATTATGTAAAACATTATGTTAATTTCAAACACAGAAAATTGATGTCTTGCTGTTACCTTGAAGCTGCACCTTTTTTTTTTCCCCCTCAAAGTGCCTTTTTCCATGAAAATTAATGGTATAGCTAAGTGCTTGAGTGTCCTTTTCAGAGTGATTCAGGTTGGCTTTGAAGGCAAATAAGGCAAAAAATTACACCTGACAACCAGCTAATGGCAGATGAAGAAATTCAAACCACTATATTTTTTTACAGGAAGAGTATAGGAAAAATTTTTCCATATATTCTTAATAAACACGGACAGTGTGTAGGAATTTTAGGAAAGCGCATGTATAATTTCATTTTTAACTTTGAAATATACTATTATTTAGTTAAGGAAAGAAAATTGTAAAGTATATTAAAGTTCTGTTTATGATAAAGTGTGTGTATTGTCCATGCTATAGACCACCCAATGAAGATATTAAAAACCTGACGTTACATTTTTGCTGCTTTTATTAGATTATGTCTCTATTCGATTTCTGGATTATACCAACAGTACAAATGCCATGCATTTATGATTCTATTGCAACCACAAATGATCTCTCTGAGCCTGCAGTGAGAACCTTGCTGATGTTAGTAGTTCACGGTGAAATTCTGTTCTCAAACCCGCTTTCTCCATAAAAAAATTTTCAAAATTAACCAAACTATGTCTCACATAAATTCTGGGGTTCATGATGACAATTGCTGCTATAGGACACCAGCCTCACAACAGCAAATTGTCTCAGGCTACCAAGTGCAACTTGGTTTTGTCACCAGAATCTTCTTTCACCTCTTCTCTGAAGTTCTGCCTGCAGATTGCGTTAAATTATGAACACTTCTTTCTCCAGGTGGAACTGGATGCTTTTATGTATCAGAATATGATATGCTCAAGACATCTGAGAGCTCCTATATTCTCCTGACACTTCATCATAATCACCTGATCCATTTTAGAGTCAGTGAACTCTTTTGACAATACTCAGAGTGCATTTTGATGGAGTCTATATTTTCACGGACTGTACCTCTTCATTCCATGGAGCTTACTCGAATCCTTTCCCAAGGATTTCCTCTGCAGGCAAAGCTCTGACTTCAAAAGGTGGTAGCTCTTTTTCAGATTCTTTACCCATAATTACACCTAATACACTGCTCTTCTGTTTCAACCTCACTGCCCCGACATGCTTGTCTGGCACGCTGGGTTTTGCCAATTTGTACACATCCCAATGAGGACTGCAAGTGGAAAACGTAAGAATGGGAAAAAAAAAAAAACAGAATTGTATTAAATCAGCTAGATACTGTAGAAAGAACATAGGATGATCAGCTGGGAATAAGCCATCTATTAGCTAATAGGATTAGGAATTTATTTCCCCCTTCCAACAGCTTATGCCTCACTTGTCCACTATGGGTGACCAAATACTTTATCCTGAAAAGCTTTTCTTTCATCCTTAGCATGGTGAAAATGGTGGGCTAAATTTTCAGTCCTTTGAATTATTTAAACTTTTCTGATGGATAGCTTTCTGCTAGAAAATGCTGATTATTCAAAATCCAAAAGTTCTTTTTGTAGAAATCTTTTGACAGAACATAATCAAAATACGTGTGTTACCCTCTTGACTACTGGAATACACCCGAACATGATGCAAAAAAAATTAAGTCAAACAATGAAATAAAGTGAAGCAATACTGAAACAAAAGTCCTGAAGTGTATGCTTTATTTCAAACATTTTGGAAAGTCTTTTTAGAAATTGTAAACCAGACTTCTCAAAATTTTTTTTCATGGAAAGTTTAAATTCTTGCAGGGAAAAAACAAAAAAAAAATTGAATATCTGAGCTTAATTTTTAGTCTATTAAAGTGATTTAAATATTTTAGGGAACAAACAGTTTGAATTTTAATAGCATTTTTAGGCTACATCAGATATTGTTGATCTTTCTGAAAGAAAAAATTGTTATATGGATAAATACAAGCATGGAATTAGCAAGTAAGTATTACTTAAGGAACACAACTGAGAGATAACCAATTTTAAGAAGAAATATGAAAGGGGGATCGTAAGAACAAAAAAAATAAGCCAACTGTGCTAAAGCTGCTAGAGATGAAACACTACCTCTGCTCCACTCCGCTGTAAATTGTGTAGAGAGCAGCACGGAGGATGAGAACAAGTTAGCAAGTGAAAGGCAAATATTTTGGAGCTTTAACTGTCATGAGCTGAGAAATACAGGAAGTACAGAAAGAATTTGTGGAGAGTAAAATAATGGCATTGATGAAACAACAAACTTGAGGATGTAGGATATAAAAACATATATATGATGAGACAAAAAATATCCAAGTTGAAGTATTTACCCACTACCAACCCCCCCCCACCCTATTTTAACTATCTGCATCATTTCCTGTGTGTTTACAGAATCTGTATTCTGTCTGATTCATCAACCCTCCCCAAACTAAACACACTTTTCTCCCAAATCTGATACTGTCAGAAATGTCCAGACAGAAGGGATTAGACACAAAAGGAAACCACAGAGTTAAAATTCGTACTCTCTATGGGGATTTCCAAGCAGTTCTTTCTAGAAAAACTGAATTAAAATTTACTGTAGCCAGCTTACTTCAAGAGAGGTATATAGATATGTATGTATATATGTGTGTATATATGCATATGAATATATATATGAATCAATAATGCCTTACAGATACAAACTTCTACTTCATAGTGAACATTTAAATTGCATCTTTGTGCCACTAAACTTATTTCTAAGCTATCCACAGATGCCAAATACTTCCTGGTGGGCTGGAAACATTTCATGTACCGTGGCTTATCTTTGTTTACAAGTTCCAGTAGTTTGAATGCTACATAGTGCAATCCTTCATTAGAGGGGTTGAGTAATTTAATCAAGCATTCTGAGTCAGAAAATATGAAACACAGTTTTGTGTGCAAGCTTTCTTCATACAAGGTAATGTGTGCATTATGAGCGTCTTTGAATTACACTTAACACATACAACTTTTTCAAGAGTCTTGTCTTGTTCGGTGCCCACGGTGGATCCACAAGAAGGGGAGAATAAGGCTGAAGGGATACTCTTAATTTGGAGTGCACTAGAAACTAAGTAATTAATATTCATAGATTTGAAAACGTGGATCTACTGATCACTTGTGCTGTGATCTTCTAGGTTGTTCTTCACAGCAATAAAGACCTCAGAATTTTCTCCATAACCCAAATCGAACAGATGTAGAAATTATATGTGGTTTATACGAGGAAGTCATCCACTGTAGAGATGAAATTTCAAGAGATCCAAGATCCAGGAGTGGTTTATATAGGTAATTTCAGTGTTTCAGTATCCTTATGGTAACACCAAAGGTGTTTTATTGCTTCCAGCCTGAATTTGTCTGCCTTCTGCTTCAGTCCTTCTGGTTCTCACGTCTGGTATATTAAAGAACAAATCCTCCCGCGTAAACTCTAACACGCCGTAATCAAACCACGTCTCCTTCCCCGTTCTGTGCTGATCTGAATGGAGCGCAGACATCGGTTTCGTACGGCGAGGCAGGCTGCCCAGGCCAACAATCCCCTCCCCTGCCCCTCATTTAACTCTTCCCCACTGAGCAGCATTTGAGAGAGGCACCGTGCGGGTCTCAGCCGGGCCATAAGCTGGGACGGGACCGGCTCCCCCCTCCCGCCGGGCACCCACGCCGCACCTCCCCGCTCGTGTTCCCGCATGCTCCCCTCTGCCCCTGGCCCGACCCCAGCCCCGTCACGGTGTCCCCGCCGCAGGCCGGCGCTGAACGGAGCGGAGGGGAGCGGGCGGGGGCCGCCCCGACGGCGGGGACTCCCCGCGCTCCCCTA
>VZTA01009789.1:43678-69990 GCA_013398855.1 Mohoua ochrocephala
TGGCGGGGGTGTCACCGCGGTGGGAGCGTGTTCTGCCCCGGCCGGGCGCTCCCTCCGCGCTCCGCTTCGCTCCCCGCCGCGTCGGGCTCTTTCCAGCCGCTCCCCGAAGCGCGTCCTGCGGCACCGCAGGACATCGAGGCGCGTTGGTGAGAAACGCCCGTTAATAGTCTAAAGTCTGGAAAGCTGGCATCCCCACAGTGTTGTGTAGCGAAATTATAGTAGCATGGGTTAGACAAATTGCATATTTAGTCTTTTTTTTTATACGACTTCTGTCAGGATACATTACTAAGCCGTTTTTTCTCAGTATCATCTGTTCTAATTAGAATTTAGCCGGTAAATACAAATATTTTTGCACTGAGTGGAGAGAAAGCAAAAACGTGCGCACTCCCGGAGCTGTTCCACTTGCGGTTTGTTGAATCACTGTTTTTCCCCTGTATATGAACACTTGATGTACATCAAAAGAGTTGATCGAAAACTCGATTAACATGTATCAAGACTGGCAAACAGAAATTTAATTTCTGAATGCAATGATATTTCAGTGTAGCATTTTCACATAAGGCTGCTCTGAGAGTTGATTTCATTACCTAATTTTTCTCAAGTTAGCCATAGGAATGAGTGGAAAAAAAGGACAATCAATTGTACTGTAACTTTTTATTGGTATGATTTAAGACTCGATTCCTAGAATACCTGCAGTCTACAGATATATTTTTAAACAATTATTAAAATAATACTACTTTGGCATGAATTGCGTGAGAAAAGTATGTAATATCACCAGTTTAAACTGTTTTTTTTCACTGATGTAACTGCTATAACTGTTAAACTTATTCTGTAAGTCTGACCAAAATCACAGCTCTAATTTTATAAATTTGTGTGGTTTTGTACTGTGTTACCTTGCTGGGCAAATTGAGAAGAAAGTCAAGAAGGAAAAGCCCCTGCCAATTCCTTACTCCTGCCTCTCTTCTGTTGTTCTCCTCTAAAGAGTGGTTATTTGTTTAAAGGAATATTCCTGCCGGTTTTTTAACCAGAGCTTCATGGCTCTATTTGCTTTATAAACATCAGACTGGAAAAAATCTCAGCCTCAAAGACTTTATAATATAAAGGGAATTAGAAAACAGCAATTAATGCAGACAGTTGAATGAATGCAGCAAAGCAAAAAAGTTATGTTCTTTATCCAGTAGCAGCCTGATCACTGTCAAGTGTTTTGTAGGTATCATGAGAAAAGATGCAAAAAGCCTAACAAGTTCAATAAACTTTAAGGATGCTCTTCTTATGCTGGATGAGCATCAAGAGATTGAGAAACAGTGAACAGCATATCTGAAAGTTTGATAAATGCCTGGTCAGTGCCCTGGCTGAAGGCAGAATTTGAGTAGTTTATTACTGGGTGAAAGAAGTCAATAGAATTAGGGAAGACGTTAAGAAGTCAATCAATATGCTTTTATACAAGAAGTAGAGCTGTTGGAGGTATGGCTGAAAGGGGATGCAGCAAATGCAACTGAAAAACTGAAGGTTATTAGTCCTGAATGAACACGAGGAAGGATAAATTTCCATTTTTCAATGCTAAACAAGAGGATAGCTACTTCACTGAGTATTGCTGGAGTGGTAAATAGTGGCAGTATCTAACAGGACATAAACAAGCAAAAGATGTTCCCCAGAACCAGTATCCATCAGCAAGACAGGGAAAATTTGCACACTTGGTCATCTTTCGTGGGTCTGTAGGCTTAAAGTGTGGATTGGTTGTAGCAAGATCACATAATACTTTTTTTCCACTCGTATCACAAAATCATGGTAGATAGGGAATGGATGTTTCGGTCAATATCAGTCAGACATAAACAACTGCTATTAGGCATTACCAGCTGCTTATTGTTTGCCTCCTTTAGTAAGTGACCAGCAATATAAAAATGAATCCAGAAAACAATAATGTAGAAATGAGTGCATACATATGAAATTGTATGATGTATTCTTGAAATGCTACGATTTCTGGTTAAATCATTTTAGTAGGCTTCTGGGTAGCCACACCATAATATTTTTTTTCAGTATTCATGAGAATGGAAGCAGCTAAAAACCAATTAACGGCAAAGAAGCCAAAAAATTAGCTGTCAGTCTGGCTTGAGAATAATTAGGGAGCTGGTGTGATGGGAAAAATGCTTCTCATCAGCATTATGCCTTTTTCTCACCCTAGGCAGAAATGCTAAGGGTAAGTTGTAACTCCCGTATTCCATGTAAATTCTTAACCATTGGGTCCCAGTCCATGAATTTAATTTTAAGGTTCTGCCACCGTTAAGTGAATAAATACTATGCTAATATATATTTTAAAAAATATATGTAAACATTAAAAATTGTACGTCATAAATTTCTAAGGATACAGTTTGTGACAAGATAAGACTATGCCAGTAAAACAGTACACTGGGCAGCCCAAACAATTACTATAATCAGATCCTTAGAGAATAGTAACTATGCCCTTAATTCAGTACTTACTGAGAAGCAGATAATTAATTCAAATCACTTTAGGTCTTGCACAGTTAGCAGAAATGTGGACATCATAGGAACATGTCTTTGAATTTGACACCTTACAAAACACAGGATCCTGAAGCTACAGGAACAACATTAAAACCTTGGGCACTACACAACTATTCCAAAAAGTCCCCTTTCTGAAAATCAGCAGTAAATACACTGAAATGCAATGCTCATGATGCTAGAAGAAATCATGTAGCTGTACTTGGTCTCTTGTACTTACCTCAACTAATTAACCCTCATAGAGCATGGTTATGTGCCATTTAAACCCCATTCAGCTGAGTGATAAACTTCTGATTAGTTTCAGTCAGACAAAAGCAGGCTCACTGAGTGGGAATGGATCAGCCAAGAAACTTATCGTAAAAATACTAAATTAGGTTCTCAGCAAGGCGAGATGCTTTCATATAAATATACTTTATGTAATTATCTCTACATAAGTAAAGATTGTGCACCAAGTGAGAGCAGAGCAGTGCAAAAAAAAAAGAAATGAGCAGTGATTCTTGAGAACAACAGACAAAGGAGATGGCAGCAGATAGAGCAGTTCCCAGTGACAACACGAGGCAACACAAACCAACTGAAGACAAAGATGTAGACTTATGAATGTGAGACATTCATGAGGAGAGTGAATATTTGATGCTACCAAGGAGATTTCCACAGTAAATTGTATTGCAGAAATTCAAACTGAAGCATGGCTTGTGTAGTTCTTCATTTTAGGAAGTGCAAATGCTTAAGCTACACATGTGGAAAAGCACAGTCCCAGGCTTGAAATGCTATTTTGGAAGCTCAGATTTTTTTATCAATTAATTATTAGTTTTCACAACCTGCCTCTGAAAGTGGTCACATGAAACGCAATTTTAGTTGAAGCAGCAACTAATAAGACTATTTTGGAACTGTCATGAGATTCCAGCTTTTTTATATGAAATTTTTATGTCTTTAAAAAGCTGTCCAGCATATAAAAAAACCTTCCGCTTATACTGTCAGTTACATCTTACTTCATCCTTCTGATTCCAACACCTTGTGAGGCATCAAAAGATCTCACTTAGGTTGTGCAGTGTTGGAATGTGTGTGAACTTAACAATATGCTTCTTAAAATCCGTGGTTTGGGTCTGCATGGTTTAAGATGTGGCTGATGGACTGATTCCTGGACGAGGAACGTTCCTAACTGGCCTGGAACATTTTTCTTAAAGGAGCCTCAGTTCAAGAAGTTTGGACAAGACACTGTACTGATGCTACTCCAACACCTCAGCATGTGGTGGTGCATGGTTAGCTTGAGGAAGGAGCATCTTTCCTTATCCTTCTCCTGAGCGAATGAAGAAGCAGAGGAAGGAACACAGCTACCTCATGCTTAGAGGCCCAGCAGAGGCTGAAGCTGCTGCTGTTGCTGTTACAAAAACACACAGTCTGGACCTCTTGGTTCAGCATCCCTGGCTACCATACTAGGGCAAAGAGTTTCCCTGTGAAACTTTTTTCAGAAGTTTCATGTCTCTCTTGGAGCATTCCAGGGAACTATGATGATTTCCGGGCTTGATACTAGTGTGGCCATCTCTGATGGTCAAACCAAGGACACAGGGTTCTGCTGAGTGCTGCAGGTGAGGTTATAGAGCACAGGTATTGTTTCTGGCAACTTTATGCTCTCGCAGTAGCATACAAATGGTCTGCATGGACCATTGGCTGGTCTTTTATTCTTACCAGCCCCTCTTCCCCCCTCAAGCCAAAGGTATACTTGTGGATGATTTTGTTTGATTTGTAAAATTAGACACTAAAATAATTTTCATATTGAGACACAGAGACCTGAAGTGATGTTCTTGACTTCTCAAGTTTGTGAGTTCATTTCCTTTTACAAGCTTGATGTGTCTTTAACATAATTGGTTTTTTATATATCTGATGTAGCCACTGTATTGTATTTTATACCCTGGTGTAGGAACACAACATATAAGGGTGCCAGATTGAAAAGAACTTTCTACCTCTCTGAGTGCTACCTTGCGGCTTATAAAAAAAGCCACTGTCTTTAATCCACTTCAAAAACATACCAAAGCTTAGGCTGTTTGTCCTTCTCTATGGGTGTGCTGGATGGAACCGTGCTCCTCTTGAAATTTAGAAATTAATTTCTAATTGTCTACTTACAGTTGCCAGTGGAAAGTTTCTACATATTTCTTTTGTATTGACGTTTTCCATGAAATGAAATTGATTTTCCCACCCAAGATATATATGTTTATGAGTACTCACAAAAAGCAATTTTATTGCTGCTACATAGCTGCTCATGCTGAGTAGATTCTGCTCTTTTCCATGTGACTGTCCACATTTGGCCACGTCTTTCTTGATTATGAATGATTGGAAGTGACACTGTCATTTTAATTAATGTGTGATCAATGTCTGTGATGATATTAAAAGTCTGCTATCTAGCCTGATATAGCTAGATCTACACAGAACTGCTGATACCTTTTGTATTGCTGTACGACACTGTGTTTGATGGTTGCCTTGTGACCAATTAGTATCTGTCATTTCAAACTGATGAGTCCCCTGGCTTATAGCATAAAATCTAGTTATTAAGTCTATTAAATTCATGCACTTGTGTATGATTTTTATTTTTTCAGTCCTTTCATTAATCCATTTTTCCTGTATAATATCCTGGACTTCCTCTAAATCGATATCCTTAATTTTATTGTATCAGTAAATTTCACGTGCTTCTTTCTGTCCAAAGTTATGAATGAAAATATGAAATAATAAGATCATTAGTAAGAGGGAACCTAGAGATATTTTAATAGGAAGGCTCCCCCAGTTCACCAGTTTGCTTTTCAGTGTAATGTATTGCTGTCTCTTTTCAGATAAGCCTTTCCCCAGTTTATAAACTTGCGCTGTTCCTACTCTCTTTTTTAGCTCTGTATGTGGTTATGGTCCTTATGTGTTCCACTATCAAATGCAATACTGAAGGCCGTATAGGATAGGTCTCCTGCAGCCCCTCATCTGTAATACAAGCTATTTTATTATTTAAATCTGTATTTACCTTGGTGAAGGTAAATAATGCCTTGTATTTTATCCCAGCTTTCCATGTACCTCCATGTCTCAAAATATGCTTTCCTTTGAAGCTCCTAAAAAAGACTTGCACAATGTCAAGCTCAGAGTAACAGGTATAAAGTTGCCAGTTTTTCAGTTTTTCTCTTTCTGAATTATATTTGTTATGTTGTGTTGGCATTCTCTGGTAATATGACATCACTTGAGCTGATACATTTTTGTAATCACTTACTGTTGAATTAGGGGAATTATTTCAATATCTGGGACAGATGATTATCTATTCTGCCTGCCTTAATTTTACCGACCCTTAAAAACTCTGCTTCTCTCTTGAATACAATGAAGCGTTATCCACAGATTTTCAGGAGTTGTCTGGCTTTTGCTGTCATTATCCTGACAGAGTATTGAGTCAGGAAGTTTTGGGGTGGCCGTGCCAACATTATCTTTGATCTCAACTTCATTCTTACTGTGCAGCAACTTCACTGCCATTTAATTTCTCTTTTTCTCTGTACTTTCAGAGAATAGTATACATAATTTAATTTATATTGCTAGGTGTCAAGACCTGTCAACTGTCAGGAGTCTGCTATACTTCTGGCAACTTTTACTTTATCCCTACATTTTGATTTTTAAGCCAGAGCTTTCTTGTCATCCCCTGCTGCTCCTCCCTCCCCCCTCCTTTCTTGTAGACTTTTTGCTCATACCTTATACAGTGTTTAGATAAATCCATTTATTTTCTCAACTGAAGATACTGCAGACTTGTCAGTGATCTTTATGGAGCTGCCAACCCTTCAGAAGATATTGAACATCTGAGAAGCCTGTGGTGAGTCTGTGGAACAGAGAACTCAAGGTCTTAGGCTTGGGAATCATCTGTGTGTAAGCCTGAACTCTTATTTTTATTTAAAAGTGACACGCAATGTAAAAAGCATGCACTCAGCAAAATGCTGTTAGTAACTACATGCTACTTAGAGTTGTCAATTCAGCTCATTTTGACTAAAAAGGATTACTAAATTATTGTATTCCAGCTCTGCAAATAAGTTACCCTCTTCCATCAGCACTTTTGGCTCAAAAAGGATATTCGTTCATCACTGCTTTGAAATGGCTTAAACCATTTTCTGACCAATCTATGATAAATAACAAAAAAACCCCACCTCAGTGTGAATTAAGAGTGTCAACCCAGCAGTTTCCCCTCAATTGAACTTAACTACATCTTTGACTAAAGAAGGCCATCACTGATGTTTTGTTATCATTTCATTTCTCACGATTCTGCTCCATGTGATACCTCCTGGAAACCACACAAAGGCAGGAGGATTATCAGAGCCCAAGGAACATGCTCGGGGGCACTCACCATTTCAGCTTTTCACCAGGCTTGCCAGATGCAATAGAAAGGAAGAGAGGCACTTGTACTGTTTGGAGGCGGAAGATGACCCTTGCCACCAAGGAGAAGGATGGTTGGCAGATATTTCTCAGACAGCGTCTCCTCTGTCTGACACTGCCTGTCAAAGCAGGCATGGCCCTGGCTGGGTAGCCCATGTACTGGCCTTTCCAGCACTGGGAAGGAGATGGCTGCAGTAACTGTGAGCTTGTTTTCCTCATTCTCTTAGGGAGTACAACAGTATGTGTGGCATACACGTAGACCTTCATTCCCTCACTCTTCCTCCTCAGACGCTTATTTCCGTCAATCCTTCCTGACACATCATCTCAGCAAAACTGACTGCAGTAAGAATTGAAAAGGCTGATATTACCTTCTTTTTTTTTTTCTTTTTTCTGCAAGAGTGATCAATAGAATCAATAGATACTTGATTTCTATCATGTAATAAGTAAAAAATTTTATCAGCCTCCTTCTTCCTTTGTACTTTCAAATCTTCCTTCATAATCTCTGGGTAAAAAAAAGAAGCCATTGTGGCCATCAGAGTCCATCCATTTGGAGGGAAGGGTTGCATCACTTCAATAATTTTTCTTTCTCCACCACAAAGATCAAAATAGGAAGCAGTGCTGTATAAAGTAAGATCTGAGATGTCAGAGATTTAAAGCAGGAGCTTGAATACAGTGAAAATTAATAGAAAATCAACTCAAGAAAAAAAATACAGAAAAGCACATTTTGCTTACTAGAAGCCAGCAACCCAGAAAGAGCCCTTAGCCACTATGTGTCCCACTGAGCTGCAGAAATTTGAATAGTTATCAGACGGAGGAGTTAGGGTTTGGGGACACTACAGCGAAGGGTGGGTGCAAGAGGAGAACTGATCTATCATGTATTTTTCCTGTAGGAAATTTCGATTCTCTGAAAAGAATTTTGGTCCTCTCTGTTCTTCCCAGCAGAGAAACATATGGCCCTGCATTTGGTGGCCAGCGCTAGCAACAGATTAACAACTCCGATAAATACTACATTTTGCTGTTATGACAGTAAATGCTATTAGACCTAGGCATAATTTCAAGACAAGAGATTTCATAGCAGGAGAAAAGCACATATCCTCTATGAATTAGGGACACGGTATTGATTTATAATTACATACATAAGGTAGAATGGTTTAGATCTCCAATAATCTTTAAAGGCTACCATCTGCCTCTAGAAAAACTTAAGAAGGAAACTTAATTTGGATAAAAACCTGCTTGGATAGTTAATTCAGTTAAAGGATCAATTTCTAATAAAATTGAAGGATTGGGCTGTGTGATAATCCTTTGAACTACCCGCAGCAGCAAATTTGTCCTTAGCTTTTCTTTGCCACAGTGCCACACTGGCTCTCAGCTTTCTGGCAAGTGATATACCCAGTAAAGTCAATAAAAACTGACTGAAACAAAATTGAAAGAATTTTAAAACTACTGCTGCTGTAATATTAATAGTAGCAGTAAAACTCATCAAAATATAGATGATAATAATAAAAGAACATTAAAATATATAGTAGTGATATGAGGTAAGTAGATGCTTTTAAGATTCATTTAAAAAATAAGAATTATGAATGCATGCACGTGTACTCACTAGAAATGGGATCAACAAAGGCCTTCAGTGTTATGGGATAGACAGAGATGAAATGAGGACAGAACAGAGGTGTTTAAGTAAATGTCACTTTGAAATGTCTTAGTCTTTCAGAACTGTGTTTCTGCTCCTAAACAAAAGCAGTTTCCATGCAGTGAACTGCCTGGCATTTACTGACTCCTCCTGCTCTCTGTGCCCTTAGCAATTTCCTTTGAACTCTCTCACGCAGCAGAGTATAAGGTCCAGCTCCATTTGATAAATAGGAAATCATAATGAGCTGTTTATAATAGATTTAAGTGCAGTAAAGGATGCTATGTTTTCTTTCAAGGTGTCTTTAGAGCTAACATAGAGATACCATTTTAATGTTCTGAGCTTCGTGGTGTTGTCAATTTAACAGTTTAGATCAGATTTGTAAATCCTTCATGACATTTTTATTAAAGGAAATATTACTTCATCTACTACGCTGCTAGCAACAGCAAATAGTTTCCCTAGGTAAGTGAGAAGTTCAGACCGATGTCAGAGCTTAGCTACATTAGCCATTTGTGGTGAAAGAAAAGCCTCTATTAATGCTTATGCACTAGGATTAAGATGACTTGAATGCTGTAATCCTTCCTGTTCGACTACTGGCATCATGCTGCCATCTGACAACAGCTGTTTCCTTCTTAATCTGATGGTAAAAAGAATGGTGGTCGATTGTTACTTGCACCATTACAAGCTCAGGCATTCCATTTTATGTTTTAGTAAACATGAACAGTGTATCATAATAAAACCCTCTTAAATGTATCCATGTGTTACATATAGTAAAGTCTTGTTTATTTTTGTCCGCTGCTTTAGTAAGTACTCAAAGAACCAACAGACATTGTTCTGCACCAGCACTTTATTTTTAGTTCTGTAGTTAGGAACAGCAGGATCCAAAACTTGTCATGAGGAAAAAACCCAGGCATTGGGGGCACAAAAGAAAAATGAGTAAGCATTGCATGTCGTGACACTTTGTAATCACCACTCTTGGCAGAAGGCCAAGCATGGAGTTCGTAGTCTTTTGAAGCTGCTGGAGCTGGAGGGTCCTTGGAACTGGATATCAGGCTGACATCTCTCTATTTCCTGACAGCTGCTACTTTCAAGACACAAAAATACATTTGCCTCACCTATTCCTTGAGCTTCAAGTTGCTGGGGTACTTAAGTGAATCTTGGAGTTCCGAAACTCATCCACGAGAATCTGGTTTGAACACTGTTGAATCATAGTCCCATTATAGGTGCTGGTTTGACTGACAGCTTACTGGTATGCCCACATATATTGAATGCACTTGGTATTGGAGATAAAAGCTTGCTAAATGACAAAGTATTCCTTGAAAGCAGAAGACTAAGCATTTGTATTCTTTTTTAACAAAAAAATCTCCTTTTGAGTTGGTGGTGCACAGAATAGTGACCACTGTTGGTTGTGAAGCTGGAGAATTTAACCTGAAGGTCCTGTCATTTATGTATGTTTTCTGAGTTTAGCTTGGGAACACAATGGAATTCAGACATGGATAAAGGGGAGGGAAAAGAGGATCACACTAAAAATCAGGCAAAGTTAGGCAAATAATTCTGTACCTTTCAAGATTAAAAACTTTATCATAATTTCAGGTGGAATCCTTTGAATAGAAAATATGGGTGTCAGTATTTACAAGAATAATGGAAGCTGCAGAAGGCAGCTGGTTTGCACCCACCATTACCCAGCACTGTGGGTATGTGTGCTGTAGATCACCCCAAAGGTACAAATCTCTCAAATACACGGGCAAAGGGGAAAGGATTATGTGAGTGTCACATTAGGAACTATTTTGCTCTGATCCAGACAATTATTATAAACAGTTCTAATTATTGATGGCAGAAATACTCAAAGCCGTCTCAGAATTTCCAGCAGCAGAAATCCCAGCTTCTGGGGAAAATGGACTTATGTCCAAAGTCTCCCAAAATGCCCCTGCTCTAGCCCCGTAGCTGTTGAGGAAAGTGAAAACAAAACTGCGTCTGTTTTGCAAAACACAAAATATTGCTAATAGCAGGATAGAAAGGAAAAATGGTTCTTCTACTCTTCCTATCAGATACATGCTGTGAGAAACAAAATTCCTTAATGTTTGAGGTTGATGGTTCCTCAGACTGGGACACCCACCCTGTGAACTGGCTGCACAGAGACTGAACTTCTCATTCATTTCTGGAATCATGCTCTGGAATTTGTGAAACTATTAATTTGTAATTCAGAGGATCTTTGAGCCTGCTCTTGTATTAGCTAAGAGTCATGCTGAGATTGTTAACTTAGCAAATCACTTGATTCTGCAGTTCTCCTTTGTGTTAGCTGCTTCCAGTAATGAGATTTTGCATGCAAATACAAATAGTTGGGGCAAGATAAAAAAAATGTAGGCCCTAATAGATAAAATTAAATATTGCAGGTATTTTCATGACACTGCAGAATGCACGAAAAATGGTCAAGTGTTTAGGAATGAAATGGAAGGAAACAAAATATGGAATTCTCTGCTTATATTAAAGATCTGCTGTGTAAACTGTATTTAATACCATCTTCAAACAGATGAGTTCTTGGGAGTATTCTCAGGGGGATTTCTTTTATTTGCACCATCTACCTTGGTTTAATCTGAAGTAAATAAAGTTTATTTAAAATTCATTCTTAGGTTTCAGTCCTGCTGACTCAAACATAACTCCAAAACCAAACAATCAGCAGGACAGTCTTTGGGCATCAGTATGAGCTGGATTATGAGCTCTGGTGATGCCTGCAAATGTAATTTTTTGAAGGACGTAGGACCTGATAATATATACTGACATTTTACAGTGAGAACAGATTTTTTTTTTAGGAAGTCTTCTAATCCAGAGGTGTTCTAAATATTTTTACTTTTTGCTGTAGCAAAATGCATTTGACAGTTTTTATTCAATAACTGAAAATATCACTCAGAAATTCAGAGTGATGCAGGTGTCTTTCTGTTTGTCCGCTGACATTTTTGATATTTACATTTCCAATCAGGGCATAAACACAACAGTTTCGCTGACTAAAGTGCACTGTTAAAATTCAAATGCAGGTTTATTTTGTGAATATGTAATTCACTGAATTAAGATAACACTGAACATCCACTATGAGCTAGGAACGTGGCTTGCAATTTAGAAAGGGGCCTGTGTTCTGCAGATAAGTACACTGTCAGTGTTACTCTGTGTTTAAAATGTTTCAGCTACAGGGGCTAGAGTTGAAGAATTGCTTCATTTCTGTAAAGCTGGAGCAGGCCAACCTGTACATCACAAGATCCATGGTTGGGAATGAGTTCCTGAGAATTACTTGTGACGACTGCATGTTAAATGTGATCCAGATTTCCTTGAAAGGTGATGGTTTTAAATCTATTCAGGAAATAGTATCCTCAGAAAGTTCAATAGATTCAATCATAAATTAAATAGAACTTTTTTAAAAAGTTATTTTTTAAAATAATGCAGTATAATAAAGATACTTTTGCTAGTGTCCTATATACTGAATAGTAATTTCTGTTTTTTGTTATTCACATGCATTTCCATTATTTTCATTCTGGCTCAAGGAACCAGAATTATTTCAAATTATGGCCTATTTCAACATAAAAGTAGCTCTACTGGTTTGGATAGAAAGTCCATCTACCTGTATCTTACTTGTTTAAAAGACACCCATAAAAGAGTTTTAAAGGAGGGGCAATATTCCCAACGCTTTCACCAGCTTGCAGCCATATGCTGCCAGGCAGTTCCTGAGCCAGATGTTCTTTCTATGTGTTTAGCAATAGTCCATGGGTATATTTTCTGGAAACATGTCCGGTCTTGCCAAGAACTTGTGTAAGCTTTTAGCTTCACCAGCATCCTGTGGCAAGCAAAATGCTGTGTAATGACACATTATGTTGAATGCCACCCCCTTCAGTTTGTTTTGAATCAGTTTCTTCATTGCAGTTACCTTTAATTCCCCTTAGTGCTGCTGCTGGAACAGAACAATCCATTGATGTAACTCTTTTTTTCTCCTTTGAGGTTTGTATCTTAGTAAGTTAGTTCCCTGTCTTCACCTGTAGACCACCTTCTCTGCTCTATGAATGTTTGGTGGCTTTTTAAAGTTGATCCCATAAGTACAGTAGCCTCCAGTCGAATCACTAGGATTACTTGTATGAGCGAGGTCTATTCAACTAAGTCCTGAATTAGAAATGGTCTTTAATATAGTTTAAATCTGAATTGTTTAAACATAAACACAGATTCCATTATATTTTGCTTGGATGTTTGGGACATTCAGCCTCTTAACAGAAAAGCTGATCTGACTGTACAATTTAGGCCAATACTTATTTTATTATTAATGCACATTGTTTGCTTCAGTAAGAATGTGTTATGCCAAAAGAGTTTCCCATGTACTTTTATGACTTAAAAGTCTTTCTGACATACACCAAGTATAGTAGAGTCAATTCTGTTGGGAGATTTGTAAGTATATTCCCAGTATTCTTCTGTACTTTGCAATATGTCTATAATTGAAGAATGGTACTTAATCATCTAATCCAGCACTTCTGTACTTTTGGACCCTAAATGTGAAGTATACAAAATACAGTACACATAGTGGGTCCTTGCAAAGCAACTGTGATGAAGCTTTATTTTAAAACTTTGGCCATGCTTTTCATTGAAGTACTTATCTGCAGCCAAGAAAATAGGAAATTAGGTTGACTAAAATAGCCACAGTAGTCTGAACTGAATAGTTAAAAGTAGGGAATTCTACGGATTAAAGCAGGGTACTTGAAATATGGCAACATCCTAAAATTATTACTATTTCACAGCTTGTTGGCAGCTAAAAAATTATGTACCTGCTTCAAGGGGAAAAACAACATTCCAGTTTTGCCCATGTGAATAGTACATTAGGCAGCACTTAAGACATTTAAAACTATTATGGTTATATATTGTAATATATATTTCTCCATAATGTTACAGCACACATTATGCATTGGGCTGATTCCTTGTGAAAATATCTTCCTGTGATTACTCTAATGAAATGCACTTTGGATAGATAATAACCTGATGCTTCCACAAATAGATAACTCTGAAACTGGGGCTAGGGAAAAGCAAAATCTTCAGTTTGAAAACTGCTCCTATGAGCATCTGCTCTTAGAGTAACAAAAATCTTTTACAGCAATTTTGTCTTAATTTTTAGTGATGCTCCAAAGCAACTGAGGGCTAAGAAGAAACAGACTAAGAAGAAAAAAGAAAAGAATTATTTTGGCGGGCACACAGCTTTTTCCCCTTAACTGTTTATTCATGGCCAAGATCCCCAAAACCATCATGGAGACATGTGGTGTTTGTGCTGTTGCTCTGGTAAAACTAAAACTAAGAGATGTCTGAAGGTTCAATGGCTGAAGACTAATTTTTCTAATTTTTGGAAGTGCTTTTTGGGCTTTTGTGCTCTTGAAAACCAGCCTATTTCAGTGAGAAATGTGGATTTTTAGAAACAATAGTTATGCTAGGAAAAGCCCTACTGTGGCTGCAATAGAAAAGCAGTTTACACTGCTACAGCCACCTAAATACCTGAGCAGGTATTAAGTGTTACAAGTACTCTTACATGGGTAAAATTTATCTACACTAGTGTGTTTTTTCTGTACGTATTCTGGAAGAGTCCAACTGGCAAAATTAAAGTGTAGAAGGCCATAGGGAGAAAGTTTCCATCCTGAAGTTCTTCTAATTCCTTTGGGATGTGCCTAAAACTTGGGTGCTGTTGACAAGTGCTCAGCGTGCACTGTATGTATCTTTCTGGACAAGAAAGGGAGAGGGAGCTGACACCTGGTGATCACATCATTTTGGTGGGAGTTGTGGAGGGAATAATTGTACCTGAATTCTTGTGGCATTTCACATTGCTGTTCCCTTCTCCTGTCTGTTTTGGGTTTTTTTACTCAAAAGGAAGAGTGCTCTAATTTTTTACCATAGGGCTATTTCTTAAAAGACCTCTCTGTTACTAAGAATGATGTTGAAATAAATCAGAAGGTGATAAGTGAAAAATGCAAACGAAAGCAGAATGAGGAAATATTGGTTGTCGTGTAATTATCCCCCAATGAAAAAAAAGCCAACAAACAAATGAACCACAAGGACAAAGCAATTTAAATACTTAAATATTGCAAATGTCTTATGAATCCAAAACCGAGAGAGCCAACAGTTCACTCATGGATCTATTTATTTGTTCCTCAGAAGAGAAGTTACAAGCCCAAAGCCAGGCTGGTGGACCAGCCAGCTCCAGCAGCACTGGGCCAGGGGACTGAAGTCTTAGTAGGAGCTACCCTGATGCCCATCTGTCCTAATCATCTCAGAGATGAGTGTAAAGGGGCCCAAGTGTTGCAGCAGATGCTGAGCTCACAGGACAGGAACTAGGGGCTGAAATATTAGTCCAGGAAAATCAGCAGAGGCTTAGTCTCTGACTCTGGTGGGGTCATCATTTTGCTTCATGTGCTCTAGCAGTACAAAAGCTGCTGTATTCTACTGTCCTGTCATTTATAACCCCATTTCCCAAATCTTTTTCAGTCTTTGGTGAAGTAAGGCTGCCTTCTTTACAAACACTGATAAGCTTAGCTATGGAAAGGTAACTTCTTGTTCTACAATGTAGGCATTAACCATATAATTTACCAATTTGCCTTTTATCTATTTATCAATCCTTATCATCTGCTGCCTTAAGAAGAGAACCTCAGACAATCTATGGTAATGCCTGGCAGGCAATTAGAAAATTTGAAGTGCTGATCATTGTGTATCTGCATATATAGTCAATGAGGGAGAAAAACCCATTTGTATAATAGTTGAGGTTTCCTTGTTTGCAGCCTGTGTGCTGGTTTTGCCATGCTTCTGGTTTGTCCTTCACCTTGCACCTTGAGAAAACCAAAACACAAAAACCAGGATTTTCATGTGAGTACTTCTTGATTGTTCCTAACCAGCTAAGCTAACAGAAATGTGATTTTATTACATTTTTTAATAACACTGTTATAATTCTGAGAAAATTCTAAAATCTCCTGGAGTGGGGGTACTTGTGTATAGTTGAAGCTTTTGTACATCAGCCAGCAGATGTACGCATGATGATTACAGATGATTATCCCCTCATGTACTTCTGTAAGATGTTCCAAAACAAAGGTAAAATAATTAGGTGCTAAATCCCCTCAAGGACAGAAGAACTCATGGTATTACAGGTATCTTCTTTGTAATATTTTCCACCAAATTTCATTGTCATTCATGCTCACATACAAGGTGAGTCCCCTTCTCAATGAGAATTTTTGAAGTACTTGAATTACTGAAAGTGCTCACTTCTATCTTAGTTTTAAAGAAGGTATAAAATGTATTTGGAAAAAGTGGTGAAACCAGAAGTTTACGCAGCTGATTTACTATACTGGGATTGTTAAAATGCATAATTACTTATCCAGAGATGATAGTCTGGCTGGAAATTCTGTGCATACCCAGCACCAACAAACTATTTACTTACATAATGCAATCCTCAACTCTTTGCCTCTGTCTGTCTTTCATTCACAGTATATAAAGTAGCACAGCACTGTCTTTTATGATCAAGAAAGGATAGAAAAGAGATGCTGATGATTCTTGGATATTTTAAATAATTTGTCCCATGATGAGAGATAGATGGAGCCATCTAAATTCTGAGATGGAAATATTATTGACCAGATGTCACGGGTTTGGACTGATTAAATACCCAGCACCAACAAACTATTTACTTACATATTTTAAACCCATAACACCAGATTATAGTGCCTTCTGCCAATTTGTTTTTATATTTAGTAAATAATACTCTGCTCGAAGGAGGCGATTGTCCCACTCTGCTCTGCACTCATGCGGCCTCACCTTGAACACTGCGAGCAGTTTTGGGCACCACAGTATAAAAAAGACATTAACTATTAGAGAGTGCCCAAAGGAGGTCCATGAGGATGGTGAAGGGCCCTGAGGGGAAGCTGTGTGAGGAGGGCTGAGGTCGCTTGGTCTGTTCAGCCCGGAGAAGAAGAGACTGAGAGGAAACCTCATTGTGGTCTGCAACATCCTCATGAGGGGAAGCGGAGGGGCAGGCACTGATCTCTTCTCTGTGCTGCCCAGTGGCAGCACTCGAGGGAATGGCCTGAGGCTGAATCAGGGGAGATTTAGGTTAGGTATCAGGAAAAGATTCTTCACCCAGAGGGTGGTTGAGCACTGAACAGGCTCCCCAGGGAAAGGGGGAGATAGTGTATGAGGGATAGTGTTCCCTGATTCTGGGAATTGCTTTCTGTCCCTGAGAAAAATGCATTCTTCCACTGATGCAAGTTAGTAGCGCTGCTCCCATTGATTTTCAAGTGCCAAGATGTAACGAAGGGCAGCCAAGAGCTACAGATGGTCTTTCTCATCAAAGACCAAACACCAATGCAGCTGCACGGTGTTACTGCTCACTCTGACCCCACTTCCCTGTGGCAGCCATATGGCTTGGAACCATTCCCTGGGTACTCTTCCCTCTTGCAGGACACGTGTGTATCCTCCTCTGAAAACCACCCCACTTCCCCAGACGGTTTTGTGTCGTTCACTACTGTTCTGATTTTGTTTGTGATCATATTAATTTCTCCCAGTGAACTTATGATTGTACATGATAGATTGAAATTTCAGGAGACTTGATCATAGATGCCCCCATAATATTTATGTTTACATATATGTACATTTGCATTGCTTTCCACATTTGCAGCCTTGTTTAAAAGTTACTTCAGCTTCCCTCTTTTTTTTTTTTTCCTTTCTTGACATATGGTGAACAGTATTGTACATAGCGTGAGTTATTAAATAGTAAGATACTACAGTAAATCAAAGTAAATCTAACCACTATAACATAAATACAGTTTTTAGGGGTGAATATCTTCCAAGTGAACTGCAAATGTTATGTTTTTCCTGCAGAAACTACACTATAATATCTTGATGTAGGCAAATGTTCAAGTTTCGCCTTCTGTAACTCCAGCAATTGCTTCCAAAATACACAGCAGAGGTAGTATATCCTTGCCTTGTAATTCTGGAGCTCTGTCTGAACCTTGCTCTACAAAGGTGTCGATCACGATTTCTTTGCAATCAAAATTGAGCAAATTAGTGCAAATTTATTAAATTTAGCCATTTGTGATTGTCACAAATGTACCCTTAGAGAACTGAGGCCTTATTGGCTATAGATTTGACACTTTGTTTAAAATTATTTGACTTGTGTGTGTGGCTATGCATCAGTCTAGAGATACTCATGAACTTTACAGTTATTGCTTGGTACATGGTACTACAGAACAGCTATAATAGTGCTGTGAGTTTTTATTATTCTTGGTGCATGACCGGTATTTTTTCACCTTTCTAACTAGCTTTCAGCCAAAAGGAAACAAAACCTCAAACATTTATTTCTTGTACAATTTTTTGCACAAGCATTCATGTTAATTGTCCTTGTAGTTGTTATTCATGAGAGTTGCTTTTGAATGCCTATGAAGAGTAAATAAAAAGCATCAGAAGTACTATCATAAACAATCTGGTTTTTCTTACAGCTTGTGTTTGTAAATTTTTTGGTTCAAAATTTGTCCGATCCTTGTTACAATAATGTTTCCAATCCTAAATATCTTATACTTGCATTCTTTTTTTTTTTTCAAAATTGCAAGTGCTAAATGTTGTTGTCAGAGCTATTTTATACAGAAGATGTCAAAAAAAATTGTTTGTATGAAATGACCCTGGTAAGCTCATGAAATAGGCAAGATGAGCAAGAATGTGGGAACTTCCATTCATTCTGATTTGTCTATGATACTTGCAAACACGGTTTTAAAAGCTATTGTCCCATTAAGATGGTATGTCTTAAACTGTAGTTGGCACCTCACATGTGGTTAAGGTACGGTGGCCTTCTTTTGGATTTCAGTTAAATTTCTGGAAAATACAGTTCTGAGTTGATATGAATAATTTTTAAAATCCATATTGAATTCAGAAGATTGTTTCCACTCAAAATAGCAAAAATAACACTGACATCTTGAAATATTCCATATTAAGAGTGGCTGAATTTTATTGCAGTGTAAAATGTGAGAGAAGGAAACACTTTTCTAAGATTTGTTTGGGATGACAGAAGATGATGCAAAATGAATATTTTTGTCAGCAAGAAAGAACTAAGAATATTTTGCATTGTGTTAACTTGAAGTTTTACTGGGTATTCTTCAACCCTTACAGAGAAGTGGTTTTCTTTCTCACAGCCCATGACTCATGCCATTGTTCTTTTCTTTGTTCTGAAGCATTTCTCCTCGGTGCATAATGACATTTCTGGATAGCTCTGGCTTGCTCAGCTTAGGATTGTGTCACAATTTTCATGAGGTTTTCTGACTGACTAAACTCTTCTCCTTTGTGGCTGCTCTGCTTTACTCCACCAGATGTTTTTGTGCTGCAACTTCAGCTGTGATCAAATCTGCAGGCAACAGCAAAATTAGAAGGGTAAGGAAGAGAAGAGCTCCCAGTCAATGTGCCGACTGACTTAGATAACATGTGTGGGAGAGAGCATGGTTTCAACTTCCTAGCCAGATGCAGACTGAAAAAAACTATCCCAGACCCTTCTGAAGCCTGATCTAAAGTAAGGGGTGGGGATGGTGCTAACAGACCCTGAACCTGAGTGATGGATACAGCCTGTCTGTAAAGCAACAAATCACACGTTTATTTCCAAGTATGCTCTCTGCACTTGCTACCACCCCTTCCATCTTTCTAGGTGAAACTGCAGTTGATGAGCTCATCAGTTGTTACATCCCAAACACTGGATAGAGGGGTCTGCTTCCTGACCTAAAGAAGACAGGTGGGGTTGTTAGCTACAGGAGTCTTCTCCACTACTGCCTCTTCAGTGGGTGTGGTGTTGGCTGCAGTGTCCAAGAGAAGAGACAAACCTAGGGTTTCTGGCCTTCATGACAGCAGCCTCTCAACAACAAAGTGAATGCCCCCTTCCATTCAGAAGCATAGTTCATATCCCTGAGGAGGCATTTCAGAAGGTGCTTCCTCTGTGTGCTTTGATGTGCAAGCCAATCAGCAGGTCTGCTCCAACTGTATCAGACAACGCATCGTGTTTAGGTCAGCTACAGAAGGGATTATAAGAACTGATGTGAGAAGCAGCCATGAAAAAAGGTAATGTTTTCCACAATACTGTGCTTGTGATATAGTCAAGAAAGTATCTGTGATGTACAAGGTCCCAGTTGCTCTACAGAGTTCAGAGTCCTCATGCTCAAGTAAGATCAGGTGAACTTGGAACAGATGGAGAGTCAAAAAGGAGTCAGGAGGATGGAAGATTTCCCTCTGAAAGAAAACCAAAAGCACTTTGTGTGTTTAACCCAGAAACATTCTTTTTTAAGGGTTATACAGCTGCCTTGTATAAATGTAAAACATGATTGAACAGAAACATGAGATACCGTTCCCCAATTTTTTATTTTATCTATATTTCATTTTCATATGGTAGTAGAGTGTACCTATCTCTGCAGTGAATGCATTCAGTGGGCATCATATTTAGGTAATAATGTGGGAGAATTAAGAAGGAGCAAGGTCATTATATTCTGAAAATACAACCACCTTTTCATAATTAGTGGCATATGTGAAGTCATGGTTTATAAAATCAAAGTTGTATCAAAAGTAGCTCAAGAAAAAGGGGTTGTTCAGAGTTACCAATGAATATCCCTTAGTCTCCAACATTCATGCTGACTTCCCCTTTCCCAAAGTGGCATGAAACATCAGTTGAGGTATTCAGTTTTCCCCAAAAGTCCTGTACCTCATGTGGAGATGCCATAAAGTGCACTCAATTTATCGCCTGTTCTCTATACTTGTGGATGCAGAAGCGCATGCCATTTTATCTCTATTAAATCACACACCAAATGAAAGTAAATGTAGTGATGCAACAGGAAATAATTTGCTGAATTTTTTGGTACCTTTCAATGTAATTGGACATATGGTGAATAATCCTCATAAATAGCTAGATATTATTAGCCCTGCTATATGGATTCCCTGTTACAGGGAAAGGGAAGCAAGAATTGATATGAGGGTTTGTGCAAGGTCACTCTACAGATCCGTGTGGATAAATTACCTCTACAGAAACAGACATACTTCTCTGGGTAAAATTCAGCAGCTGTCTGACCATGAGCAAAACCATAAGGCAGATGAGAACCTCAACCACTCAATCCCCGTGCTCTGATTTACATAAGGTAAGCAGATGGGCAGCAATGGGCGAGATCTGAATTTCTCCAGAGAAAGCATTCAAGAAAAACCAAACAGGTTAAACTAGAATAAATTCATGTGCTCACTAGTCTTCGTAAGGATAATCTCAAAAGCAGCACCGGTAGTTAGTTTCACCTTTCGCAAAGTCACGGAATTAAGAATTACCGAAGCAGCCACCAGAGTGCACCAGATACATTTTAGAGCAACTCGCGAGAAAAGCGAACAACCTAAGAACTGTTACTCCCTTTTCTTGTGGTCTTCTTTTGTTTTTGTTATGGGAAACGAATCAGCTCTTTAAATATGTGTGTGGAAGGCAGTGAGGAAGAAGGCGAAGACTCAGAAACCTAGGAAGGCGTCACTTCTCTTACCCGTGCCCATATCCTTGCAGTCGCTTCGGCGACAATTGTGTCTTGCTTGCTAAATTCCACTGTGTATTGAACTGCTACCTGATAATAGTGGATATATTTTTTAATGAAAAAAAATCCTGTGAGAATTTGAATATAGATTACACATTAGCTTACGGGGTCAGACCATAAAAAATGTTCGCCATGTGCTGGCTAGCAAATATGTTACCAGCCTTCTGTGTACAAATCTGCTTTCTGTGTACACATGTGTGACTTCCTCCCCACCTTTGCTATTCAGGGATGTGTAAGCTGATCTGAAACACCTCCTACATATCAGTACATTTTGAAACACTGACTACTCCACATCGTGTATGCCATATGGTGCACATTGTAACTGAGCACTGCATCTTCCACATTTTGAAGGGCAACATAAAAGCATTAAAGGTGAAATTTATCAGACAGATATGCACATCTGCATGTGACCTACTCATGTAGTCAGCCTTTCTAGTCAGTGGAAATAAATGGACTATTCTGGCACATGATTTGTCCTTATGTGGTAAAGTGGAGGTCCAACACAGGGCAGAGGATTTTACCCTCTAAAAGTGCATTTCTTTCACAGACTTTCGGTGGAGTGTAAAATCGGTTGCATAGCTCTAGACATCAAGAGTTAAGTAACCTGTAATCTAAACTTTTGTATTATTCCTAGCATTGATAATTAACAGCTGCAGAACACTCTTCCCGTATGTCATTCCTTAGGTAGTGGAGTGCAGCAACACATGAAATGCGAAGCTTAATAAGGGTCCCATTTCATCTTACAGTAGACAAACAACTTTCCATTTCATGTCTTTTCTGGCTGCTGGCTGGAACCCTGGAAACATAATTTGGACAATGGAAGCGCTGCCATTTTATTTCAATGTGAATTTGGTGAGTGAGCCGATGAGACATTTTCTGCTCAGTTTAAAACCCAACTGAACAAATGCTGGAATAGATAATTAAAGGGAAAGGCTGAAACTCTCCTGCATTAAAAATATACTTTAAAAGTCCAATTGTACTTTTACTTTAGCATTGCACTAGTTGTCAAAATGCTCTTGGACAGGGGGATTTCTAGACCTCAGCAGGAACAAATCCATCTACCGCCATTGAAGTCAGCCTGTGAATTTAAATTCGTCAGCTGACTGGTTACTATTTCCTCTAGCCAATTGTTCTCATTTTTACCTGCTGATAATTAACACATCATTAGGAATTGGAATCTGAAAAATCAACTTACACATATTTAAAAAGAATAATCATGTATTTATACAAAATATGAAAATCAGTGTGATTTATTTCTTTATTTGGGAAAATTTTAAAAATGAAAATAAATCGCTCTGCAGTGAAGAGTCAAAAGCATATGTTGAACATATGCATATTCAAACCCTGTAAAGCAGCGATGAAGGATGGCACTGCTGAGAAGTTCTCTTTTTAACAGTTGTTTTGTAAGGAGAGCACTAAGCCTGAGAACTCTGCATGGTCTGCTTGGCTTTGGTGACTGATTATATTGAGTGTAAAGGCAGTGCATGACATCTTAATCTAAATATTTAAACTCTTTGAAGGAGTCTTGGATTCTGATTTGATAGACTGATTTGTAATCTCCTTTCTCAGTGATATCCTCCTTTTAGCACATAAACCTAAATGCCTCAAATGGTGCATTCTTACCTAGTTGATTAGAGTTGTAGAATGGTTTGAGTTGGAAGTGACCTTAAGGACCATATAATTCCAACCCTCCTGCCATGAACAGGGATGCCACTCACTAGATCGAGTTGCTCAGGGCCCCATCCAGTCTGGCCTTGAACACTTCCAGAGATGGGGCATCTACAATCTCTCTGGGGAATCTGTTCAGTGCTTCACCTCCCTCTGAGTAATGATTTTCTTACTAGCATCTAATCTAAACCTGCCTGCTTTCTCTTTAAAACTATTGTCCCTTGTCCTGTCACTATCTGCCTGTATAAAAAGTCCCTCTCCCTCCTTCGTACGTTAGTCTTTAAGGTACTGAAAGGCCTCCGTGAGGTCTCTCCAAAGCATTCTCTTCTCTATGAACAACCTTACTTTTCACATAAGCATGCCTGTACCTTATTAAGAAGAATAACATTAACTGCAAACTCAGGAATTAATGACTTTAGTCAGATTTAGGCAGAAGATATAGCAGTGAAAGAGAGTAGTGATATTTCTGTCAGTTTACAGCAATAATACATCTGTAGGTCAAAATTATCTATTTGTCTCTAGTGTAAATTGGGAATGATTTAATCAAAGAAAACCATGCTGGTGTTATGCTGTCATAACAGGACTGAGTTTGATCCTATCAAGTATAGGAAAAAGTGTCTAAAGTTAAGCTCCTAAATCCACTTTTATGTTTGAAGTGCATCATAATAAAGACAGATGTAAAGGAGGGAATCAATATCTCTTGTGGTTTTATCAGGAATTTAATCCCTATCTCATTTTTTAATAGAACTTTTTTCTTTCTAGCTCCTTTTCTCACTCACCTTGTGACATTCTTATAAAAACTTTCTTAAGCTTTCTTGTTTCTTACTCTCCAGTTGACTGGTACAAACTCATTCTGGGTTTTGCCTTTCTTAATCTCCCCCCGACGCCAAACAAGGCAGGTTCTCCCTCTTCTCCATTTGCAGCAAAATTGTCTTTTGAGCAGCCCCTAGTGACGCCACATTGACTACATCTTGTTTCTGCATTCTTCTTTTTACAGCGAGGCTGCAGCATGTTCTGGTGTGCTTTAATTATGATGTGTTTTAAGATGCTTATCAAAGAAAAAGCAATTTACATTTTTGTTCTTATAGCACCTAATATATATTTAGTTTGGGCAAAGGGCTTTGGAAAGCACTCATTAGACATGGAATGCTCTAAATGTTTTACTTTTATTTCTGTTATATTTTAGTTATTTTTTAAAGGAAGTTTTATAACTAAGTGGGGTATTTGGCATGCAACCAATTAGCCGAAGCTTTAGACAAGGCCAGGTCCTAAGGACATTGGTATTTACGTTTAGTTTTTCTGGTTTAGTTTAAAAGAAAAAAAGTGGGTTCTTCAGAAAATAATTTTGCCTTCTGCATATGCTGTGTAACAATTAACCACATGTGCATTTAAAGAAAGAGCCAAAGGCACCAGCAGATAGGAGCACTAACGTACGTTAGTTAATAGGATGTTTTCTCACCTCATGCTGATGTATTTCCAAGGTGATCAGTAAAAACAGAAGAGTCTCGTTCGTGTGCTTATGTGAAAAGTTAGGCTAATTTTTGCCTTTGGGACACAGCCTGAGATGTAGAGAGAGTGCAGTACCTTTGCAGTGGGAGTACAGGGAAATCTTTTCACAGTCCTAAGTTTTGCAGTGGTTTCATGCCCTTGTTTTTTGCGAGTGTGTAGGTACATGCAGACAATTTGTCTCAGTGCTCTTGGTGCATACTGCTAGTTAAATTGTTGTAGCCATAGTACTAAGCCACTGCTGAAGCTGAACTGAAGCTGTGCCTTCTCTTTTACCCATTCCCTTTGGAGAAGGAGAACATCTGTGGAGGTGAGGCAGCCTCTTCCCTATGCATTGTAAATATGAAAAAATTAAAGAATCACGTAGTTAAAAATCGACCCATTCCTTTTTCTAATTTATATGCATAGCGTATCTGTTGGTACTAACGTCTCTTTAATACTTTTTTTAAATTTCATGTGAAAATTTTGATTAAAAATTAGCAATACAAAAAATATTTTAGCCAAAGTACCTTGGCTAGCTGCCTACAGATAAAACACCCAAGAAACCATGGAAGAGGCAGGCTTTATTAAAACCCACCCCACTTTCAATAATTTACATGAATTTAAAACTAAGGCAGCACGTGACCCTGAGGTGTGTGAGAAATGAAAATGCAACTCTATAATGGTTGGCCTACTGAACATCATCCAAGTTTTCCTGTGCTTGTAATGTTGGGACTCTTCTCAAAATTTAATGGCGACTTTACCCTTTTTGAAGAAATTGGGACTTCCTGTTTGGCACTTTGTAGAAGGCCATCATCAATGGCAAAATTCAGTTATGTCTGACTAGGACCCCTCCAAAGTCACCAGCTGTAAATATCAAGGACTCTAGAGGACAAACTGTTCTTGCTCAAACATGACCAGAAGTTCTGCCTGTTTGCTTCTCTGCTGGGACCATCTCCATAGATGGCCATAGGATGGGATTTCTGTGCTGCTCCTGCAAGGCAGCTCTGCACTGGAGAACAGCTGCACAGAAAACGGCGTGGTCCATCCACAACCTTGCATGCAGCATTCCAATTTAGGTGTGCAAGGTTTTAAACGAGTGAAGGTTCAGAACTCCATACCCACATGCTCTGGAACACCTCATAGAGCCCAGCACCGAACTTTACAGATTTTAACTGCAAGCAAAGCAGCTGCATGATTTGTTTGTTTTAAAAGGAAAAAAGCAAACACAATGCAAATTACACTCACACTGAAGTTGATCCGTTCGGTTACAGAACAAACTGATGATAATTCAGACAAATCATATGCATACGTGAACGAGGGCACAAACGACAAACATAAAGAGCGTATGAACATTTACATGTTGCCATGGAAAAAAACAAACAGGTTTGGGTGTTGTGTTACAGGTCTTGCCTACCAATTCAAAATGAATACCAAGGCAGTGAGTCCCATCTCACCAGAGCCTGTGCCGAGGCACAGAGGAGACTTTGCCCACGAAAAAGGCCGACCCAATGCTGTGCTGCTCTGGCTGTCACTGGTTGATAGAGTGACCTTGGAGCTAATGGCGGCTTGTTTAAGGCCCAGCAGCTCTGAGGCAGCTCAGTCAGCAGTGTCCTTGCTTGACATTATCCCCTGTCGTGGTTTTTATTACGATAGCCTATCATTTAAAAAAAAAAAAAAACAAACAATTTTTTGTGTGTATGAAAAGTTAAAGAACTCACTGAATAATGTTGCGATTCAGTGAAATGGATAACGTACAAAGCAAACGCTGAACACATTCTTTAGTTTTCTTATTTCCGTGCCGCACTTGACACACGGCAGCCTCGGAGCGCAGCAGTTCGCCCGTGGCAGCCGACTCGGGGCTGAAAGGGCAGCGACTTTTCTTTAATTGACGGATTTCTCTGCGACGCCTTCAAACAAACCCCAGCCTGCCCGGAGGACGCTGGTTTCCCACACCCCGCGGCGTGTGGAAGCGCACAGAGCTGTAAAGCGGGCGCGGCACAACGCGGGCACCGCTCCCGGCAACCGCGCGGTCCCGCCGCCCTCGCCCGCGGGGCTCC
>VZTA01009789.1:70214-82387 GCA_013398855.1 Mohoua ochrocephala
GGAGGGAAGGAGGGCGCTGCCCGCGGCAGGTGCGCTCGGAGGGGGCGGCTCTGGCTGCCGCGCCGCGGAGGAGGAGCGCAGCCGATTCAGCGGGAACCTGTTGCGCGGGAGACGGGGTTTCTCCGGCTCGGGGGCTAAAGGGTTTGCCCATTTTTGCGCCGTGTCCCGCAGCTCCCAAACGGTTTTTCCTTTGTTGGTTGGTTGGTTTGGGTTTTTTTTCCACTCCTTTTTCTAATACGCTCCGCGCATCGAGGAAACCCCAGGCGTTTTGCTGGTCTGCCGAGAGCCGAGTGCAAACAGTAGCCGCCGGCTGTTGTTAAGGCGTTTGTATCCAAGAACAGTCCCGTGGCCGCCCGAGTTGTTGTCGGTGTTAAACCCGAGCTGTTCTGGCCGGTGCGATTTGAGGCTCGGAGCGGGGAGGGTTTGTGGGTCGCAGCGGTGAGTGCTGTCCCATGGCCTCGGGGGCGCTGGACCGCAGTGACTTTGGGATCAGGCTGTCGGTGGGATGCAGTGCATAGATTTTCCTATAGTCTCCTTGGACTTTACTACTTTGTATCTTTGTCGTTTGCTTTTTTTTTTTTTCTGTGATAAACGTGAGGAAGGTGCAGGTAAGGACAAGACAAACCTTTTAAAGCATTTGTGATTGAAACTGACGATGGGCAGAAGCCGGTTTCACATACATGGAGGCTGAGGACCTCCTAGTGCCCCACAGCACGTGTTTGATATCGGCAGAAGTCACTGCTGGCTGTTCCATAGCAATGACCAGAGGGACTGCTGTGTGAAGGACTGACTTTTGTCTTTATGGCCCATTCAGTTTTGCCTCTTCCTTGCTGAAATGGTCAACAAAGGTCCCATTGATAAAGACAGGATTTTTAATAATGCTGAGAAGCCAGCTGAAACTGGGAAGGTATTGAAACTGGCACACTGTTTCCATGTGTGCATAGGAAGAGCGTGTGTGATCAAAGAGATTATAGTCTGATTAAAAGAAGATAAAAGGAAGTACAGTGGGTCACTAAAAGATAACAGAGGCACTGTGATCTATCGCACCCAAGAGTCCACAACAGAAACAAGGACTGAACTGAGAAATACTTCCTAACCCATGTTGGAACCACAAAGTTCTCTTTTTATTGAGGTACTTCCTTCTCCATGATTAATGTTGTTTATCAACCTCACTTGAAGTCCTGGTGTCATCTTAGCTACATCTATAAGGGCTCTGCAGACCTGGCCCTTTCCAATAGAATGGAAAATACGTATCTTTTTGCAAGAAATCACAAAATCCAAAAACTTCTCTGATATTGTTTGTGGCGTTTCTTTGCCTCTCATAACTCTCCTCAAACTTCCCATGGTAGAGGAGAGATAAGATAAAAAATGCTTTCCCTGCTCCTTGGGATAACTTCTGAGTCAAGATGCGTATCTGTAGACTGCTAGGATCAGTTCCTCTTTTCTTTACACGCCTGGATACGTGGCTCTAAGTGGCAGACTCTTAGCCCCTAGAGGCCCTGGACACGTGAGCACAGTCCCTCTCTGTGTCTTAAGAAACTTGTCTCCTGTGCTAATGCCGCACCATTAGGAGCAGCAATCTCCTGAGATTCCAACTCCTCTGCAGCTGTTTCTGCGGACAGCCTCCTGGGTAAACTGGGACATTGCCAAGCAAGTAATAGCAATCCTTCACAAATTTTTCCGGTTTGGGATTAAGAGAAGGGGAAATAAATGTGAAAAATGGTCTCATTTCCATAATTATAGCAAACAAATGTGCATGTTTCAGCTGTGCAGAACAGAGGATTCCCACAGTTCGTTTGCCCGAGTTCCACCACAGCAGTAGTACGTACAGCTTTCCAGGCCATGCACATTTGCCACTTAGCTCATTAAACTAAAATCCTGAAGGACACCTCTCTGCTTTTCCGCTGTGCCACTCCAAATTTGAACCTTGTGTCTGTTTCTCCTGTTTTTATTAACCAGGATCTCAGCTCCATGGTCCTGGTTGACCCACTCCCTCCTGTCTTGCATCCCCAGTGTCTTCCCACTTCTAAAGTGAGAGAGATTGGGAGTATTTTCATGGGAACAGAGGGGGAGTGGAATGGCCACTTTTGGTTCTCTTTTGGTCTTTTTAAAAACAAACAAACAAAGCTTTCCTGAAATGTTGTAGCATTTCTGTGTGATTTCTCTCCCATCCACTCCTCCCCCCATTATTCTAACTTCTTTCCTTCTTTGTCAACATTCCCAAGATGTGCAGAGCTGCATGATACTAATAATGCCCAAACCCATATAGTTCTGAAATATTTTATGGAAATAAATTCTTCCATTAGGCTCTTCACAGTGTGTAAGTGGGCTGATTCTGCAGTCCAGAGTTTGTATTTTGTTACTGATGTGAAATTGAGCTTATTTTGCCTGTTTAAAAAATAGCAGAATTAGAACAACTTTCAACACCTAGGTTAGCATCTCTCTGCTAATTTGAAAGCTGTAAGTTTTAACAGGGATCAGAATATTAGGAAGTTAATGTAATACAGTATCAGCCGTGATGAATCAGCCCTTTCAGAAAGATTAATAGAGAAACGATGTTGTATTTTTTTTTTTCATAGGCTTTCAAAACAGTGCATGTTAGAAATTGCTTTATCTTTGGAGGGAAGCGTGACGCTGGTGCATCCTGGAAAAAGCAGTGTGTTGTCTATGCTCCAAACAAAGTGACATCCTAGGAAAGAAAGAGCTATACTTCCTATCCATTTTTTTTTCCTTCAGGCATATGAGAACTCTTGCTTCATGAGACTTAAAATTTTACTGATCTAATAGATTGTTGAGCTACTTGTCTATTCTGGGTTTTTTTTGGCCCTTTAAAGGCACAATGAGTCTGTGAAATACTTACTTTTTGGAAAGGCTTACCTTACAATTGGTTCAGTAGGGTAAAATCTAGAACAGCCTCAAAGTGATTACTTCCAAGTTTGTCAATTTAGGGATATTGCCTTAGCAGTAGTGATGCATAAAATAGCATCAGAGCTGCTGTCTGTGCCATAGAGAAGTTTATTTCGCATTTTGCTTTAAAGTAGCAGTTAAAGGATTATCTTTATATGGTGTAGATATTGGTTGTGGGTGATTTCTGTGGTCTACCTAAATATTTATCTTAAGAACTTTCTCAGAGAAATCAAAAAGGTGGGATACACAGTATCAAATTCAATTTTAATAGCTCTCTTTTCCATATTGTCTTCATTCACTTACTTTGAAGTTTTAACCTGTTAGATTCAGTAATGCTGTATTGCCTGTCATGCTGCTTGCATTTTGGTGTCATCTCCTTTTCTTTATGATATCCATGCACAAAATTTTAAATAATTTCTCTTTTCCCATGGAACCATTTGTTGTTATGTGGGCTGGGGAAACCAAGAGCGAATCAGATAGGTTTCAGTCCAAAACTCTGTTTCAGCGACTGACCGTAGGTATGTCACCCTCATACATGTGAAATCCAAACCTGGTTTTGGTAAGTATAGGTTTCCCGTGCCATTTAGGTTCCTGGGGAATTTTACCCCATTTACTTTGGCAGGAAGCACCACACAAGTCCTGTGCCATAATGTGCCAGCCACATGTAGGTGTTTCAGATATTTCAACGTTCTCCTCATATGGCTGCGTGGGCTTGCCCTCAGGCAATCAAATGCCATCCAGAGGGTCTTCTACAGGACTATTTCTCTCCTGATGAGTGAGTGAATGTGTGTGTGTATGCAAATATGTGTATGTAAAAATGTTTTTTGGATGTGATTATAAGGCTGAGACCAAGCCTGGAGTATTCAGTGCATGGGGAATAGATTTATAACAAGTGAATGCATGCAGTGTGCATGCAGAATTAACTGCACCAACACACCAGTGCATGAGGCAAATTAACTTCTGCTGCACGGCATTTTCAAGAGCCAAGCCTAAAATGCAAACTGAGTAATAGATAAATAATTCTGAGTGTGTTGGCCACTGGAGGTAGAGTTGCTTTCCTCTCCATACCTCTCTGCTATTTGGGACGCTGCTGTTCCGTGTTTTCTCCTGTGCTGCACCGGCTTGTCATGTGACACCTCCCCGTATCTGTTCCCAGTGAGTCACTGTGCTTGCTCACCAGCATGTGCGCTTTTGCTGCCGCTTCAGCGCGCTGCATTAGCTCACACTGGAAGACCAGTTTGAGTTTTGAAGCTTTGCAAGGCAGTGCCTGTTTCACTTCGTATACTTCCAAGGAGCCTGTAAATCTTTGTATTGCTGATAATTTAAGAAAGGCTCCAATGTTTTGCAGAGCCTAGGACACGGCTGCTCCTCCTCAGAGGCTCTGCAGTTCTAAGCACTCTACCTTCTTTGCCTTTTTAAAATCTTGCATGTGGTTTGCTGGTACTCACTTGCAAAATTAGAACGATGTGTTGAGTTTCCCTGAGATGGAACTAAACCCCGGGCCAGTTCTGGAAAAGAGTGTCATAAGAGAGAGGATTGCTGCCACCTCAGCTCTCCTCTTTCGAATGACACCTGCTAGTCAGGGTCTGCAGCCCCTGAGCTTCACTGTTCTGCTTTGTTACTGAATCTGCCTGACTTTGGGAGACACCTGCTGAAGCTTGGGTCTTTGTGGCAGTGAAACCAGTTGGGTTTTGTTGTAGAGAAGTGTCCCTTTTGGGGGGTTACTGTATAAGTCCGCATAAACAAAACTATTTAATTTTATATATTTTTGTAAATACGGGCTTTACAGACTTAGTAGTGGTAGCATATGTGTTTGCTTTGGGGATGGGTGACAAGTGAGGGACATAAAATATTTGGTGTTTTCTGCAGGCAGCTGTGGTCTGAATCACTCACTTGCTGTTTGATCTCTGAGTAAGAAACCCGAATGATAGATGTCCTTTGAGCATGGAGAAATAACAAAGACCTGCTGTGAATCGCCCACAAGATAGGATTTTTTCAAACATTGACCATAATAGACATTACAGATCACGCATACAAGTGGAGTTTATTCTTTCTTTACCAGAATAATCTGCCTCATTTGAACAAAGAATGTTTGCTCAGTTTAATCTGAAGTCTTAATAGTTTGTATCTTAAGCCAAGAAGAAATCTAGTAGTAAGCGTGAAATCATGCCTTTTTTCAAGGTCATTTTCTGTCTCCTTTATTTCAGAGAGAAAAGTTCTCATTCCTTGCCCCTTCTTTTCCTTTTTGAAAACCAGTGAAATCCAGTATAAGGGAGTAAAATACTGTGAGGGTTACATATAATGCTCAGTGTACAGGCAGCAGACTCACAAGCTGATTACTCACAACTGCCTTAAGTTGGTGGAACATTTTTGCAATTTCATTTGCAATCTGCTTTTACAGAAGGGATTCCAGGTCCCCTCTGTCCTCACAGCAATTGTTGTTGCTAACCCCTGTAACCTTTCATGATGCCAGTATATGGATGGCTCAGCACAGTACTTTCCATGTGTTGCTTTGCTTCTATGAAAGCAGAAAGAACTATCTGCAGAGCGAAGATCCATCCCACTACAGCTGACTTTACAAAACCATCTCAGTCTTTTTATCAGCTACAGGTTTTGCATGAGCACAGTCTTCATCTGAATACATTAGAAAAATCTTTCCTGCCTCGGGTTTGCCTGCTAGTTTGAACAATGTTTATTGTCTAATGCTTACCGACATCCTCAGATAGAGTTGACAGGCAACAAGGCACGAAGTTGCTTTATTCTGAATTGCTTTTGTGTCTTTTGTACTTCATGCATGTATAAATATGGAGTATATGGCAGACCCTTAACGTGTTGCTTGGTTACTGATGTATTAATCCCAGTGACATGATCTACTGACAGCAAGATGTGGTATCCCAACATTTCCTGCTTCCTTGATTCTGGATTCCTGCTTCATGGGGTTCCCTATCTTCCAGTTTGCACCTTATGTCTTCTTTGAATTTATCTTGCTCCTGCCTTTGGTTCTTGCTATGTCTTTGCCAATCGATTAAAAAGCTCTTCTGGTGCCTGTTACCTATGGTCAGCTTTCTGCTCAATTTTATCTTGGTGGGCAGAACAAATGTTTCTCTTTGAGCCTTTCTTTCTTCAGTCTGAAAATCCTTTTTGTGACACTTTTCTTCAGCATTTTCAGTGTCCGTCTTTACATTTGCCCTCCTGCTTTGCTTCCCCTTCATCCCCCCAGCATGAATTACATGCAGTGCTTCAGTGTCTGTCTCACGAGTGTCACCTACACAGGTAAAATCACTTCCTTGCTGCTGATTACCACTTTAGCCAATTGCATATACTGCAGTCATGTCATCTTGTTTTTCTAAGAATCCTGGTGGAACTCCCTTCAATTCGCACGTCATTTTTGAGCCCTAGATCTGCTGAAGCTCTTTCAGTGCTGTCCTCATTGTGCAGATATGGTCACTGTTTCTGGCACTTAGACATGCGCTTAGCATCTGTCAGTATGATAAAACAACATTATTTCAACAAGCCCAGTTCAGTAGGTGACTTAGATTACTTTATGTTGTGGGTGTAGATTTGATTTAATGTCCTCCACTATCAGGGCAAACAGTCAATTGAGTTCTATTTTGTGTCAGACAGACCCTTGAATAGATACAAACAAGAGTAACTGCTCAATCAGTAGAGCTACATATCATAAAAGAGGAAAATCAGAGCCCTCTGTAGATAGTCATTCTTTTTTATTTTAATAACATACAGAGTATGAGATGTCATGTTTGTCTGGCTATTACGAATGAGAAACTTAAAGGCTTTTTGAATATTTTAATTATTGGCTTTCCTTTTTTTTGTTTGAGTGTGTACAAATCTGGATGATACTGAGCATAATACAGTATATTACTAGATGTGCTGTCATAAGCCTGTAGACTTTATGCAAAACCGGAATGGAACGGATCAGCAAAGTGCCAGAAGAGCTGTGTAAATCTGAACTCCTGAGTGTGGCATAGTGGGATAGTTAATTGTTTCTCTAAGTTCTTTCTCTTTGATGAGCAGAATTGTTAAATTTGTTTTTGAATAAGACTAATGGCATTTTCAGTCTGCTGATATTGGCACTTGATTAAAAATGTTATAAACTGTTACTATTGCCAATACTTTACTCTTGTTTTGTCACTGTTACTAGAGAAGCAGGGGCTGCAAGCTGTAAGGTTTTAAAAGGTTACTTGTACGTGTTTGGGTAACATTTGCAGTGCCAGTACCCTTCTCTATTGTTGGTGCTTTTTTTCACTGGAGTTACTAAAAGTGCACCTTCGTTGGTTTTTTTTTTTTGTCTCTGAAATGCTGTGGCTGAAGGGAGGCCGTAATTACAGTGAGTGATACAGCGAGGTCCCCGCTGTGAGCGGTGTTGCAGTTTCGGCTCTGCATGACTCACTGACTGTCATTCCAGACTCCTCAGTAAATCTGCTTGGCCAGGGGAAGAAAAATTCCCTGCTCGTAAGCTTTGAGTACTTGCAATGTGCCAACTGTTTTGTGAGGGCTGCTGGTTTTGCAATGAACCCGCCTTGGAGTCATGGTCTCAAAATAATCATGTTCAGGCAGGGAATTTAAATACCTACAGCCAAATAAATAGGGAAAAAAAAGGGAAGATTTGTTTGTTAGTATTTGGAGGTGTAAAAAATAGACGGACTTGATTAATTCCTTAAGTACAATTTTAGCCATCATCTTCTGAGGTATATTTTTTATGATATCCTGAGTAGCTTATGGGATGAGTACCTCTGCACTCCCAAAAAAAGTTGAAGTTATGAACTTATTCTTTGGTTATGGTTTTGGGCTAGCTCCCTTGTATTACAGCAGAATAAAAGCATGCACAGAAATAGTTACTCACCTGGTCATATTTTCATGTGAGGGTAAGCTGCTCAATATTCCCTCTTGCTCTGTGACTGTTCCCTGCTCTTCCTGATACAGCATCCCAATCCTGTTAGACTAAAAATGATTTGTTGGTAATTTCAGATGTTTTATCTGTCATCTTTCTCCAACAGCCTTCTTTCCTAGGGAGGCTTCTTAGGCCAAAAGATGACAATAAAAATGTGTTAAAATGTTTCCTCTACAGGGACTCCCGTATGCTTGGGGAACTTAAAACGGTTTGGGGTGAAGTATTTGAGGTGACATGTTTGAGGAGAAGCAGGTCTGAATGGTTTTAGCATACTTGGAATAGTGGTTGAAAGTACACCATACGTGAGAAAGCAACAAAGTAAGAATAGTGTTGTCTTCAGCAAATAAATAAATACCTTATCATGCATACTCAGTGCCAAACTGCAGCAGAACAGTTAGCACATTTTGCTTGATGTAGCATCAGTACAATTTTAATTTACCCCTCCTCCAACCCCTTCTTCCAGTCCAGCAGTCCCTGAACACCCAGACTGCTTTTACTCTGGCTTTGGGAAGTCAGATATTTTGAATTCATGTCCCTAGTTGAAAAACAAGACAATAATTAGGAGGATGTGTGAGAATTCTCTGGTCAATGTTTAGCGACATGTGCTTAGTAAAGTACATTGCTCAACTTTTAGTGGTTTTAATCAGTTGACGGTTTTTAACAGATTTGTATGTAATTGTCAGAACAATTATGGGACTCAAGGGCACTGATGAAGTATCACCTCTATCAGAAGTTCTCTGCCTTTAATTAAATACAACAGCAAGGTCCAGGAGTCTACTGTAGCCAGAGGTAACAGAGAGCTTTGCCCCTGGGTTAAGAACTTGCAAGGTTAGATTTTAGCTGCACGAGTAGGCTTGCAGTAGCCCAAGAATTCATGTAATAATTGTGGTTATAGCTGTAGTTACGAGTCTGTGATCCCAGATAGAAAGCAAGAAGCTTGGAACAATAACCAGAAGCTTCGGCTACGAACAGAGAGGAAGCCCTGTCAGTGCTGTCACACACACACAGAGCCGTGGCTCACTGGCCAGTCACAGCAGGACACCAGAGCTATGGTTACCACAGGCCAGTGGATGATGTTTTATTTCTCAACAGTTGCTCAGAAGATGAGAGCTCTTACAGATCCATAGTGTAGCTTCTGGAGTCCCACAGCCTGCTAGCCTTTGCCACAGCTAGATAAGGGAACACTGATAATGGTGTTATCATTGTGGGAGTGGTCGTCCCCATCATTATACTTCATTCAGAGGGTGGGCTTTAATGCCCAGCTAAACTCATTCAGGTGGCTTGCCTGTGTTACCTTCTCCTGAGAAGCCTGTATTTCAGGTAGACTTGAGGAATGTCTTCATGTTCTGTTGAAAAGAGACAATATTTGATGAAACTTTTTCTTTCCTCTCGGCGTGTCTCCTAAGGCTTGTTCTGAATGAGCAGAAGTTTTGATGTGCAGTGATGGTGGGTGCAGGTCATGGTCATACTAGGCTGAGATAAATGGAGGCTGAAAAGAGTGGGGAACACCACTGAAAGCAGAGTTTCTTTCCATCTCTTACTTATACCTTCCTAATATTTTTATTACCCTGACATTGGCATTTCTGAGTTGACCGAAGCAGGTTGAGCTGGATTAACAAAAAATTCAACTGAAAGCAATATTTTTTGCAAGCGTTGTTTTTGGACCGATTAGTTCCTTAACCTAACTCAGCAAGTTACTGCATCAGTGATGGTGTTGGCACAAGGGGAGTGAAGGAAACCAACAGGAAAGGGGGGTTTGACAGAATCCTCCGGCAGCAGCCTACATCTGTGCCAGCTTAATGTGTTCACTGTGGGGCTGTGATTTGACAAGTTAACTCATTTTATGAATCCTAGTAGTGGCTCTCACATCCTGTGAGAGGCTCATCTGATATCATTTAGCACGGTTGGTTCAGTTTTGTTGAAAAGGTATTTGATGGCTTAACTTCGTCCTGGCAGGTTTTTAGTCACTTCATGTACAGCCTGTCCTTTAACAACCACTCTAAAGCTGGCGTAAGCTTCGTCTCCAGCTCATTTAGTCCTGACTCATGCTGTTCAGTGATTCAGTCATGTGCGCGGCCTCTGCCTGCGAAAGGCAGGCTGTGATGTGAGAACAGATCCTTGGAATCCAGGTGTTACACTGCAGGGAACACCTGCGCTCCTCCTACGGAGCTGCCGATAACCTGCCTTCCCCTCGTTGTCTGCACGTGTCACCGTGCAGCCTGCCTCACCAAAAGCAACAAAACCTCGGCTTGGATTCCCACAGAGTTTAATGAGGTAAATGAAAGTGCAGTTTCTAAATTATGGTTGGTCACCCATTGATAAGCTCTTAAAAGCTTGCTGATCTGTGCCTTGTTTAAACACACCTTTCTTTGCTCTGAACTTTGCACTAGAGAGATTGCTTTGGTTTCTTAGTGCCCAAAGTAGTGCATGAAAACAGTATTGGGAATGAGAAGTATAATCAGAATAGCTTGCATGATTTCCTATAGGAAACACAACTTTTAATTTCAGTAACGTTTTCTGGTTTAAGAGTAAAAAAGACTAAGATATTAAATTTCAAGGACATTTTACAAATGTGAGTAATTGATAATATTATGTATTAATGAAAATGTCCAAGCATCTGTCCAGTGCATGTCTTCCCCTTTCTGAAAAGGGTATTTACACTTTTATACTTGTTCTCCTTTGAGGTGAAAGCTTAGAAAGGGACCATACTTGTTTGAACTCCTTACTGTGGATGGTACATACAAGAACAAACGAACACAGAATCTTTTTTTTTCTCCTAGTAAGTAGGAGCTGCTTATGAAAGTGTATGGGAAACGATGAGCTTCATGCTGTGAAAGCTGGTATTTGGCACTTTGGACTTGAAATTAGTAAACAGCTTATGAAGATGTATGATATTAAAATTTGTGTGATTTGTCACAGTGTTTTGGTTTTTGGGTCTTGCTTGAGTTTTTGAAGAGATTGTTTCAGATGGCTTTGTCATCCTGTATTAGGGAGTGTAAGAAAAACATTCGCTTACATGTTTTTGCTCCTGTCTGTTTGCAGAACTATTTGATATAGATCTCAGTAAACACACCTCAGTATAGCTTGTTAAAATTTCTCTTAATTTAAAATATATGTGTATACTTAATCTCTGACATTCACATTAGGCATAAATTCAGTTTTGGTTGTATGATTTTGCAGAAGTTGCTAAGTGAGATCTGGTTAGTTATCAGGTGAGAGTTGGGTAGGGTAAAAAAGTGCATCTGGAGCCAGACTGGTGGTCAGCACAGGGCTGTGACAGCTAGAAGTGGGGCATGGAACGGGATGGAATGGGATGAAACAGGATGACAAAGCACCCAGCATAAGCAGCCTGAAATGACTAGTGTTTTCAAACCTTTCAAACTGAGTACTGTAATCTCAGCTTGGGTGTAAAAGTTTGTAGGAGCCTGGACCCACGTTCTTGGCTGTCTTTTAGCAGTGGGAATGTTCCTTCCTGTATGAATGCTGGGTATCCTCCCGGAAAACAGATTACTGGGGTGTGCTGAGTAAGGGCACATGTCCAGTGCACTGTGCTCAGACTGTAGCCCAGCACCAGCATCACCCCATCAGAAAGCTGTGCAGCTGTATTCATGTGAGTTTGAGCCTAGGCTGAGAAACCTTCCCTTCATCCTACCTTGGTCTTTAGCCTTCTGATCTCATTTTCCCCCTCTGTGTGTGGCAGGGTGTGGACACAGGTGCACAACCGCTGATTCTGGACAAGGTTGGTGCCTTTTGTGTTGTGTTTTGTTATGTTAGTCTCCTGAGGTTTTTTGAGCCCCTATTTCTTTCTCACCCTCCAAATTTTGTCACATAAATATAAAAATGTATAAAGTATAAAAAAATATAAAAAGCATGAAAATGTAATTCAATTTTGATCCAAAGTAGCTTCAATAGTTAAGAAATATTTCTCCAGGTAGATTATCTTGCACAAATCACTAGGAAGAGATACTGTTCTTATTAAACAGGAGAATCAAGGTCACATCTGCTGTCCTGGTTTCAGCTGGGAGAGAGTTAATTTTCCTCTTAGTGGCTGGCACAGTGCTGTGTTTTAGATTCAGTACAAGAATAATGTCAATAACACACTGATGTTTTAGTTGTTGCTCAGTAGTGCTTACTGTAAGTCAAGGACTTTTTAGTTTCCCGTGCTCTGCCAGTGAGCAGGTGCATAAGAAACCAGGAGGGAGCAAGGCTAGGACAGCTGACTCGAACTGGACAAAAGGATATTCCATACCATAGGGTGTCATGTTCAGTATATAAACTGGGGGGGGACTTGGCCAGGAGGGGCTGAAGGACTTTGGAATTGCTAAACATGTTTTGTACTTATCTTTTTTTTTTTTTT
>VZTA01009789.1:82468-215269 GCA_013398855.1 Mohoua ochrocephala
TTTTTTTTTTTTTTTTTTTTTTTTTTTTTTTTGCATGCATTACTTATTTTTTAATTGAAAGATACATTTATGCCAGTATAGTCTTTGTATCCTTAGGGAATGATTTTCTGTCTGGTGTTAAGAACTTTTAGTCACTTACCTGTAGTTTAAGTTATAGCAAGATTCTTCTGAAGACTGATGAAAGTGGTCTGAGTCAAAATGTTAGTATGAATTTAGATTTTTTTACTTCAGGTGGAAAATTAAAACTCTTCAGGTAAACATTTCCTAGAAGCATAAGATACTTTTGCAAGTGGGATGAATACTTTGCACAGTAACCAGTGAGAGAATTGTAGTATTTTAAAGCTTTGATTTTTATTGTTAATTATTACTTTGGTTGTGTGCCTTGTTGTTAGCTAGCCAGAGATGATCCTTTGTCCCATTTCAAGCTGCTGCTCTCTCGAGAAACCATTGCTAGTACTTTAAACAAGGAAGTGACTTAAAATAACTCCCAACGTGCCTTGTCATCTTCAAGAAAAAGACTTTAATTTAGTGCTATGTGAGCTGTCCTGTAGCTGACCTCACTATCTCTGGAGGTGCAGAGCATGAGTTTCCCAGGTCTTCCTCCTGATCCCTTAGTACAATGTATCCATCACTGGGGTCAAACAATAGCTTGGCAATTTTACCTCAGGAAGTCCACCATCACCAAAAGCTTTTCAAGCTTTGTGAGTCCATGTATTATTCAGTTTGCTTCCTGCTGGTTGCCATCAGAGAAGAATGTGAGAGTGGTGCTACAGCGAGTTGTCGTGGGATATTCAGCTGTGCCAGGCTGCTGAAAGGAGATTCATATGCATTTAGATTCTTAAGGAGGAAGCTTGTGACCCTAAGAGGAGAAGAGGATATTGCTTTGTCCTTTTCCATGATGGAGGATCCCTCATGCCACAGGTTTTGCTTTCTCAGAGCATCTGCTTTGCATGTTTGTCACCAACCTGCTGCTGCTAGGCAGGTGGGAGTTTGCCTGCTTGTTATCTGCCTGAGCGAGCTCTTCGTGACACTGAGAAAATTGTTACAGTTAAGGAGATCTGAAGAACACATCTTGCATGTTCCTTCAGCTGGGTGCACCAGGGTCTGCTGGCCTCTGATTCTCTGGCTTGATAGTTTGGGAGAAGGGCAAGCTGTCTGGCATATCCAGTTGTGGCAGGCTAGTGGACAGATGTGGCCTGTATGCTCTGGATCCCTTAAAGGATGCCTTGCAATAGGATGCATTAGGATACTTATTACCTCTGTGATTAAATGGGATTAAGGAAAAGCTAATGACAAGGTCCATCCCAAGTCTTTTGTACAGTTCTGGGAATTGAAGTCTCCTGCTGTGTCAAGATTAATAAGCAATATTTTTTTGGGAAGTGGCTTAACTACTCAAAAAGTGACTGTGTTACTTTGGATGTCTGCTGGTGGAAGAAAGCCTGGCTGCTGGCTGGAGATGCAGTGCTGAGGTGATGCTGATGCTGTTTCCATGGATGTAGACCCATCACTATTTCTGAATAAAGAACTATTCTCTGCTGTGGCCTCAGAGAGTTAACTTTTGCACTGGGCTGGTGGCATGATTCAGTTGTACATTTAGTTGGCTCTGCTCAGCGTTATCACATGATCCTCTGAGAGTCCTGGTAGCAATTTCCCATTTAATTCTCCTAGTAAAGAGGCACCTTTGCCCTTCCCCTGAATTGGACTGGATGTACGACAGGCTGGCTGCGTTACTGCTTGTGCTGTCTTGGTGGAGTCTGCCAGTAAGGATGGGGAGATCCCAGGGTCTGGCACACGGTTGTTTTGGGGTGTGGATTTAGACTGCTCCGAGAACTGTTGGCCTCATGTGAAGTGAGGTGGCCTGGAGGTGTCGTGCTTGGGGGCACCCCCTGGGGCGCTCTGAGGTTGCACAGGAGTGAAGCTTGTGCGAGCAAAGAAGGAACTGGGGCCAAAGCACTGCCTTGGCACTCTCGGTGAAGAGGCAGCTTCATTACCTCATTGTTCAAAACAGTAGTGTATATACTTGGTGGTAAAGGTCATATTTATTCTGAGAGGGCATTGTACAAATAATTCTAACTGATTTACTTCCAAGTGACGTGTCATGAGACAACAAAAAAATGAAAATTAAGTCAGTTGCCTAGAGGGCACAGTCGATGAAAATATCCCTAAATTCTTCACTGGACCTTCCTGACTTTCAAAGACAAAGGAGATTGGAGCGCCTCTGGTGAAAACTCTCAACAGGGGTGGCAGAAGCTATAAAGTACACACACCAGTTTTGCATTTAGAGAACTGAGAATTGAGAAAATGGTATAATTTAGGTATACGGGCATTTGTCCTTTGAAAGTCTCCTTTTCATCTTTATGTTAAAATGTATTGTAAATTTCCTGTTACAGAGTTTCTACATCAATTGCTATTCCTCTGTTGACTTTCATTGTAGGTTTTAGACCCTTTTCATGCTGACAAGTGTGTGATTCCATTTCTGTGTCAGTCTGTCAACACTTCTGTAGTTCTTTACAAATGACTTTGTCCAGGTGCCTTATTTTGGCAATGGAATTATTCTTTATCCTCTGACAGAATTGGCTACTTATATGATCATATATTTCTTGTATCCACATAAACTTTTAAGATTGCAAGTGGGCATTTTCAGTGCAGACATTATTAAAAAGGAGTTTGCTTTAATACCTCTGGTGGGAAGGGACTTAACTGTGTCACCCTGCCTGAGCTCGGAGGATGTATTTGTCACCCAGCTCTGGCCCAGAGATGTCCAGTCCCCTCATCACCTCCCCTTCACTGTTGCTATGTACTGGTTCCCTAGTTTTTAGGGTGTGTGGGTGATCACTTCAGTGCTGGAAAGCCAGTGGGATCCTGCCCAGTGTGGTGAGGTGTCATGAGGGCTGAGGGCAGGACAGAGTGGTCAGGCAGTGCAGCTGGGAAGCTGGGAGTGAAGGACTCGTAGGGTGCCCTGCAGCTTCTGCTCGTTTGCCTCACACCTGCCTAGAAATGTCTCTGCTCTGTGCACCAAGGTCAGGCCCGTTCAGGATGCCTTCCCTTCCTCCACCCACCCACTCCCTGCCCTTTCCCCCCAAACTGCAGGCTTAGGTCACTGTCATAATATGATGTTTTCAATTTAATTGAAATGGAGTTTTCATATATGACTTAATATTGCATGCAGCAAATGTTTTTTATTTCCCTGTGTACATATTATGTCGTATAAGAACATATGGTATTCATTTGTAGATGTGTCTCGTAATGGGAAGTACAGCTGTGTATCATGAGGAGCTTGGTCCTGTAACTAAAAATCATGTATAGCAGTACTCAAGAGTGCTTTAACATTGCTCTTGTTCTTCTGTACACAGCGTGTGTACACATGGCAAAAGAAAATATGAGTTTGTATTTATAGAAGCATCTGCATATGGAGTGTGCCTTACTTCAGGTTTAATGTGTTACCTGCGAAGCATTGTATTTCATTTTCCTTGATTATTACTGGGATCTGTAATTGTAGCTACTTAGTATTACAAGAAGGTGCTATTTTTGCCCTGTTTATGCAAAGGAATATGTCTGAAGTTAAAGGTGGGGATAGAACCTCTGTATCTGTGGGGAAAGCTAAGAATACAATGTCATTTCTACTTGCATTTTTGGCTGGCAGTTAGCCCTCCACTGAAGTATTGTGAATGCAGAGTAAGAGTTATGGCTAATATTAGTGATGCAATGAAGTTGAAAAGCCAAGTCCATGTTCATATAACTGATCATTCATATATATAATTCATTCATATAACTGATCAATATCTTCCAAAATAGACTGATATCTTTTTAGAACAATAATCATGGAGAATGTTTTCAGCTGAAAAACCACATAGGGCACCTGTATGTTGACTTAGAGACCAGTATCTTTCATGTTTGTAAGGTGTTGGTAAAGAAAGGGGTGTTGGTTAGGGAGGAAAACAAAGGATTTTCCTAAATAATTTGTATTAAGAGATATCATCTAGAAAATTTGGAAATCTAAAAACGGACTTTTTTTTTTTTTTAACCTACTGCCTGTATTTAATATAGAAATACCAGAATTCTTGCAGTCTCCATCTGCATCCTCTTTGACGAGTGAATTTAAACTAAAGCTGGTAAGAGCTCTTTTGGTTTTCTCTTTCTTTTTTTCTCATTTTACTAGTAGCACTTTTTCTTTTCAGCTGCAGAGCAAGTAGTGACTGTCGTATTTCCCTTTCTGACCAGACTTGTACGTTACCTCTTGCTGCCTTAAAATATGACAGCAGTCTCCCCTGACCACGTTAAGTTTTCATGAACTCACTGCCGAGGTATCCACGCGGAATGGAGACTGCTTACACCAAAAAGAATCACATTTTATGTGTAAAGAACAAAAAAATGGAATGCTGTTAGTGGAAATGAGAAACAAGGACTACATAGGTGAAATCATGATCAACTAATAATAAAATACATATGAGATGGGTTTTTTAGGATGTGTTTTTCATTTTGAACAGTTGTTTCTCTTAAATGATCGGTATTTAATTTGCATGTTTTGTTTATTTTTTTCTTAATTTCCAGTGTTCGTTTCATGTCTGTTTTCCCTGTGTTGTTTAGTTTGTATTATGTTCTCTTTTTTTTCACCCCTCTCCTGGAACAAAACAAAAGGTCTTTCAAATCATTTCCATTGATGTTTTGGTTTTGTGTTCAAGCCCTGGTGCTCAGAGCTTGTGGACAGGCAGCACAGGAGTGAACCCTGTGGTAGGCTGCCTTCCAAACTTGCACACGAACACATCTGTATATTCAGACTGGTAGCTCTGCATCTGTATTTTTAATTTGTAGGTGAAGGGACATACCTTATGTATACAACTACCAGTAAAGCTCTGTAGGGGCCTTGGTTGAAAAAAATACACATTTTTATGCCTTTTCTGCTGATGTTCAGAAAACAAAGGTGGTAACAAAGGATGAGAGGAAAAGTCTGTGGTCTTGAGCTGCTTTCTGCTTGCTTGGTTGCCTACTGACATTTATGAACTACCCAAAAAAATGAGGAGGGAAGGAGTATATGAATGCAATTTTCTTTAGTGAGTTCCTTGCTTGGTCATAGGACACTAAGCCTTTGGAAGTGCTCGTTAGCATAGGTAGCAGAGCATAGGTTAGCATAGGTCTGAAGTCCTCTTACTGCAGACAGTTCAGCTGTTGCACCCCCGGAACAGGTATTTCCCAGGAATATTTGCTTAGAAGAAGGAATTTGATAGGGAAGGAGACATTGCAGAGACTCACAGCTTTAGCGGTTGCCCTGGAAGATAAAAAGTAAGGATTGCAAGTGGGTGCCCTTTTCAGTCTTTTCCTTTGCTGAGGTGACAGTGGACTTCTCCGCTGCCCTCTTTGTGCGGTGGGTGTGTGGGGAGGGGGTGTGGAGGAAACAGCTGGATCAGGGCACATCTGCATTGCCCTTTGCTCCTGCTGTAGCACACCCTGCCTGGCTCCTACTAGAGGAATTTCTCAGAGCCGGTGTGCCTCGTGCGGAGGCATGTGCAGCATTGTGTGCTAGCTCCTCTGGCAGTAGGTGAAATTCCAGCCACAACTTTTGAACCTGTTTCCAAACACCGCTTTCCTTGTGCTGTGCCTGAACTAAACCCAGACGGTCCATTCCTTGCAGCGTCCTTGAGGCCTCCCTCTCTCCTATCCCCTTGCCTTTAAGCATCTCTCTGACGTCTTGCCTCGGAACAGACCCGTATCCCTCCGAATCCGTGAGTGCTTGCCCGCCTTGCGCATGCTGCTCTCCTCAGCCCTTCCTGCTTCCTCCTGTCCCTCTCTTGTCCAGCTGCTCTGAGAGCACATTTATCTGCTTTCTCTTACTGGGTCTTTAGTGGTGGTTTGTTTGGACAATGAAAGTAGTTTCCTTACAAAACGTCTTTAGATTCCTTCATGAATGTCCTTGTTTGGGAATACTCATAAAAATTCATTTACAATTTATTCTGAATGTAAGGATTATATTGTAATAAATTGACTATGAATGCATGCCAATTTCCTTCAAGCATAAACAAAATTACTGAATTGTGCTGTAAGCCTTATATTTGCAAGGAACAGGGTTATAGGCCTAACTAAGAGGTCCTTTAAAATGGTAAGAGCTAATGATTTTAGAGAACTAATTGCTTTTAAAGGCACAAAAGTAACTCCAGTATCATTTCATGGCTGTAACTGTACTTCACTAAATGGTCTTGGTATTTGCCAGGATATCTTAAATCGGTCTTTGTTGCCATGCTTATTTTTTTCCAGTGTGAAAAGAAAAATAAATTATTTAAATCTTTCCTCTCTGCCTCTCAATAATGGAATTACAAATACTGTATCTGTTTCACTTCCTGGTTTATTCTCTTTGATATTTGTGGAGCCTGAAGTGATCTCACACAGGCTTTGTTCTCTTCTTTGGGATAAGATTAGTTCCAGTGGTTCTCTTAGAAGATTACAGAAAAAAGTGTACTTTTAAAATGTGTATTATATGCTTGAGTATTTTCCCAATAAGCAGCATGAGGGTGGTTACAGGGAACATATTTTGCATACATTTTTGTCATTGATATGAATTGTAGAGAATGAAAAGAATCAAAACTGCAAAGGAAAACATCTGTGCCCATATGAAGCCAGGTGATATAGAAGGCATTTGGAAGGATGAGAAAGGTAGGTCAGTTGACCATGGGACAGAGACAAAAATGTGGCAAAAGAGGTTCAAGTGAGACACTTCCTTTCCTTATTTTCCTAGCTGTAGGCAATTTTTTTTTTTTAACTTTAGCTTTAAACACAATTAGGGTTGAATATAAGGGAAATATACTGTGTGTTTGTTGAGTTTGGAAATTAACTTCTGTTTTCATTCAGTGGGACTTGGAGTTGTGTGAGCTTTTCCAGCTCTCCCAAAGAGAGACTTGCAAACCGGCCCCTAATGTGGTGCCACTTTTGCGATTTTATCTATGCAGGTCACTCACATTCCATTGTCCCCTTGTTTTCCCTTCTGGTGGATTTTGCTCTCCCAGGAATAGCTTTTTTTTTTCTGAAATGTATGATTTTGAAGAGAAATGGATATGTATGTGCAAAAAATAGGAATGTGAATCCTAAGCCTCTGAGAATCTTCATTAAAATGAGAATTAAGAGGGTCAGAATGTCAGGATCTGAGACAATGTGGTCTACTTCATTTTGTCAGTACAGAAGTAAAACCAAAACTGATTTCTTCTGGTGCTTCTCAGTTTAGCTAGATTGTGATCATTTTATTGCAAGTCTGATAATATGTTATGTCATGATGTTTTTGAGTTTGAAATCATCTCCACATCTGAGTCCTTGAGACTCACCTTTCTTTAAAAGAAATAAACAGGCTTCTGCATTTTATGGTTGGAGAGTAAAGGTAAAAGCATGCATTGAGCTGAACAGCTTGGATACTGGAATGCAGCAGTCCTCCCTGAAAAAAGGAAACACAGCTGGTGCAATCATTTTGTGGGGAGAGGCTTTATGGCTGTACTTGTCAATCCTGAATTCTTTCTTGCTTTGTGTGGAGTGGAACAAGGTCATGTTTTTCCTGAAACAACCTGAGATGGCATAGCAAATAACTCCTTTGGCAACTGTTCAAAAGTGAATATGTTATAGTTCTAGCACCTCTTTTGTTAATAAATCATTTCATATCATACATCATACATGGGATGCCAATGATCTGTATCAGAACCACTGAATCACAGGATATGCTGAGTTGGAAGGGTCCCACAAGGATCATTGGGTCCAACTCTTGGCCCTGCACAGGACAGCCCAAGAGTCACACCTGAGAGTGTTGTACAAACAGTTCTTTAATGCAGACAGGCTTGGTGCTGTGACCATTGCCCTGGGGAGCCTGTTCCAGTGCCCAGCCACCCTCTGAGTGAAGAACTTTTCCTGATATCCAACCTAAATCTCCCCTGACACAACTTCAGGCCATTCCCTCGGGTCCCGTCACTGGTCACCACAGAGATCGGTGCCTGCCCCTCCTCTTCCCCTCACAAGGAAGTTGCAGACTCCAATGAAGTCTCCCCTCAGTCTCCTCTTCTCCAGGCTGAACAGACCAAGTGACCTCAGCCACTCCTCATGTAGCTTCCCCTCAAGGTCCTTCACCATCTTTGTTGCCCTCCTTTGGATGCTCTCTAATAGTTTCATACCATTCTTATATTGCCGTGACCAAAACTGCACACAATATTCAAGGTGAGTTTATTATTAATTTTAGATAGAATATGTATATGTATCAACTTACTGTAATTATAATTTATCTCATCAGAAGTGAAAAACAGAGTCCGAATGGCTGTGTAGGAGCATGAGGTCCTGTCAAAGGAAATGTCGTGAAATATTTTAATCTTCTTAGAAGTGCTGCATATAGTTCAGGCAGACTAAGTTTTGGCATCATATCTGGAATCTCCCGTTTCTGGTGTAGTGGATTAGAATGTTAAATGTAATAGCCTGTGCCATTGCCACAATTTCCTTCCTGTTTTCTTCAGTGGCAGGCTGGGGTTGGGAAAGTAGTAAAGTTATGTGCATAAAATAAAAAAAAATCTTATATAAATAGTAATGAGGATGTGGCTGGAAGCAATACAATGTGTGTATATATATATATACACTTTTTAAACTTAGAGTCTGGCAAACATAACTTTGGTCTGTTTTGTATTTATTGTTCATGGAGGGGTTTAAAATGCCAGTTGGTGGGGTTTTCTGGATTTTTGGTTTTGTTAGGTTTCGGTTTTCTTTGTTGTTTTTTTGTTGTTGTTGTTGTTGTTGTTAATCTCCAGAGCAGTTTTGAGCAGGTATTAACAGCAGCTGATGGTGTTACAAAAAATCCTGAGAGACCTGATTCTCTTTGCTCAGCCTTTTTTATGCTCATTTAGAAAGTGAGTACTGTTTCATACCCTCTCTGCAATCACTGTACTTTTTGGAAAGAAAACAGAGCTTTGCCTCAGTTCCTACTTCTCTGGCTTTTCTTTGGAGCTTAAGGGGGATTTGGGGAAGTTTGATTGTAGTTGACATTCAAAATGTTCCGTAAGTTCACACAGTAGCCAAAATGAAACACTGTAATTTGGGAGAGAAGGAATGCTAAATGTCACTTTACAAAAAACGCTGTAAATTATGTGGCTTCCTTACTGTTATTTTTCCATGTTTGTATGATTCTCTTGAAAAGACTGAATTGCAGGAGAGTTTGCAGTCAGTCATGGAAAGAGCAGATGTCACAAAAGGTAGAAAAGAAAGGATGCAGCTGTTACAATGGGTGACAAGATTTCAGAGGCAGAATGAAAAGCAGCCATACAAGCCCAGACTGAAGTTTCTCTAATGCCTTGTAAAAGTTATGAAGCGCTTTAAAGGTGGTAAGAAATACTTTTGCATTGTTCTGGACACCAAATGTCCAGACTTGGGTCTTGCTCAAGGGTTGCCTGTTACTTATGAAAGGTTGTGATACTGGCTTTTGTTTGATGGGAGGTTTTAACTATCAATTAAATAGAAAGACTCTTTGTAATATGTTAAGTCTTGTAAAAAGATGAAGACATTTTCATTTTCAAAAACCAATTTATCTTCATTTTGGTAGTGTCACTACACTATGCTTTATGCAAAATTCAGTTATTTTAGAACAACCTGCTTTGATGGGCACATCAATTCCAATTTGATTTTTTTTTTTTAACAGAAGGAGATTTTGAAAAATGCTCAAAACTGCACTGCAAAATGCTGGATACTGTGTGAAGGGGTAGTGTGTCAAAAGTGTCTCAAACATTAGGTTGAAACCATTAGAATAAGTGATGTGGTAATAAAAAAACTCTGCAGCTTTTCCTAGAAACCGTGAAAAATCAGGATGCCCTTCTGGTAGGCACCATGGCTATAGGAACATCTGGCAGTCACTTGCCAGGCCAGTGATCCAACCAAGAATGGGGAGCTGAAGCCAGGGAACTGCTCTAGCTGTTGGATTAGAGCTTTCTTGATTAATTCAGTTAAGAAGTTTTTCCATCTTGTGGTGCTGCTTGGGTTCTTGAAAGCAGGGGAGGGATGGGGAGAGCTTTGGGTTTAGGAGCTTTACTTATTCCCACACTTCTTGTAGCTCAGCATTCAGGATGAGAAGTGAGACAGGAGATCACACTATTTCCCTCTCCTTATCTGTTTAGTTGTTTAAATGAGACGGAATTTAAGAAGTCCTGTATTTATGTTTAAGGGCACAGCGTCTCATGGATGTGATTGCTCCATAAATAGTTTTCAAAAGGAACCACAGTACTCATAGGCATGTTTTTGGTTGTTTCAATCTAGCTAGCCTTTGTACATACTCAAAATGACTTACACAGATTACTGTACTTTGTAACTCCTATGTCAACAAGATAATTGTTCTTTGAGAGTGCTATTCTATTTATAGCCACAGTGCTGGAGTTGATCACAAACCCACAACAGCAAAACTTCCTTTTATCTGTCTTGCAGTATGCCATGGGGTCAGATCTCAGTCTTTAACACTCAGTGGTCCAGTGGTGAAAGACTCCAGAGATCTGAGAATTATTCTTGTTTCAGTCACTGATTTACACCATGAGTTTGAACAGCAGGCTTCACCTCTCTGAGCCAAGTACCCATGCCTTTTCACCCCAAGACATCCCACTCTCCTTCTGTGTCTTGTTTATCAGGTTAACACATCTAAGCATGTCTTGGTGTGATGTCCAGAATCAGCAAGCCTCAGTATCAGCTCAATGTATGGCTGCAATAATAGTGCTAATAGCTTTTATGACTCTCTTATGCATGGACATTTCAGAAGTTGCTGCTGTAATGTAGCTGTAGTCAGATATGTTTTTGTTGTTTTGTATAACTCCAAGTAAAGTGCTAGTTTATTGCAGTGCCAGAAAATGTGTCTGAAGGGCAGCAGTGCTCAAGACATTGCCTGTACAAGAATTCCAATAGCAATGGTTAATGGCTAGGATTTAAAGAAACTTTTAAGGCCAAACATTTTCTTTTCAGTGTACAGCTTAAGGATATGTAATAGTTCAGTTTGACAAATAATTACATCACTTGATGTTGTGGTTTAAGCCCAGCCAGCAGTCAAGCACCACTCAGTCACTCCACCACCAGCAGGACTGGGGAGAGAATCAGAAGGGTAAAAGCTAGAAAACTCATGGGTTTGAGACAGAGACAGTTTAATGTGGAAAGCAAAAGTTGTGCACACAAGCAAAGCAAAACAAGGCATTAATTCCCTGCTTCCCATGGGCAGGCAGGTGTTCAGCCATCCCCAAGAGAGCAGGGCTCCATCACATGTAATGGTTACTTGGGAAGACAAACTCCATCACTCCGAATATCCCCTCCTTCCTCCTTCTTCCCCTCACATTATATACTGAGCGTGATGTCATGTGGTCTGGAATATCCCTTTGGGTCGTTTGACTCAGCTGTCCTGGGTGTGTCTCCTCCCAGCATCCCTGCCAGCATGGCAGTACGAAAAGCAGAAAAGGCCATAATACAAAACCAGTAACAAACTAGCAATGACAAACTCCTCCATATTATCAACCCTGTGTTCAGCACAAATTCAAAACATAGCCCCGTCCTAGCCACCGTGAAGAAAATTAACTACCCCAAACCCAACTTTATGCAATTTTCTTTACTTTTACCGGTATTAGAAATTGGCTGATAAAAACAAATGTTTGGGAAGCTCTTAGTCTGGTAGAACATTGAATTAAAGACAGTGGTTAAAACTCTTCATAAATTTTGTTTGGCAGCTGTGGAAAAGGACCATATTTGTTTAACCCCAAAGAGTTGAATCCAAATTGAGATTAGACCCAGTAATTAAGTCGATGGCCTTTTCCCATGTTGCCCTCATGATACTTTTTATAGGTGTGAAAGTTTTTATTCAGGAAAGATCCAGGCCTGAATTTTGAATTCCAAAATTTGACAAAAGCAGATAGATGAAAGGACCCTGTGCAGAAATTCCTAAATTGTAGGCTGAAAAGGTGTTTCCCTCTCCTCCCTTTCACTTGTGTTTCATCCATTGTTGCATTTCTTTCCAAGAGGAAAATAACAGATTATGGAAACTGGTGTCTTTTTGCTTCATACTTGTACAGTATTTAGTAGCTGGACTTTGTCCTTTCCTAGAGTCAGTGAGCATTCCTGCAATAATCCTGTTAGAGGAACTGACCATCTCTTTTAGCAGTGTTAATCTTTTATGTTTGGTTCAACAGTACATTTGTATTCCTTAGTTTATATGACCGTGAGTATCTTTGCATTTAGTATTTCTGCCTTTCAATGTATTTACACATCTAATACATGGATACACATATGTATAGTATATAAAAATACCATACAGTTATGGTGCCTACAATTATGTTTTTGTGATCTTGAAACATTATATTCAGATCCAAAAGTAGTGGTTAGCACTACAAAAATTACAAAGATTATATTTTTTCTCATCACTCACTGTTGTAGAACACAACATAGTCCTTCATTCTCAAGTGGGAAAAATGGGATTAAGGACAAAATTAGCTTTCTGCAAAGTGAATTTATCTGAAATGCCAGTGGAATTGCACCTTACTAAATGATTCATCTCTGTTGTAGTTTACACATAACAAATATCAGTAATGAACTGCTAAAAGGGCAGTGGAACAGACAGGAGATTTAGTTTTCACAGGGAAGGAGATAATAAAGACAACTGCACTGTTATAAAATGGCTATTGATAAAATCAAAATCAGGTTGACAGAACCAGAAAGAAAAGCACATTTTTAATATGGCATAAATCAGTGATTAATATAAAGAGTCATATTTTTTTAAAGGCTGAGAGAGGACACAGTTACAAAAGGAAAGGCTGTGAAGAAAATATTTGCACGCAGTTCTTCTCCCTTAAGTACTTGCCACAACATGAAGCACATCAGTACTTAGTAAAATAACCCAAATCTGTTTTTTTTCCTTGTAAATATAATGAGTGGTGTTCATTACAAGAATTGTTTTTAATGGCTCCCTTCTGGAAGACTTGGAGTGCTTTGTCTCGCATCCTTGGTGTTTCCAGTAAAAAAATGCATCTCTAGTGGGTGGGACAAGAAGATTAAATCTGGTAAGACAACACTGCAATAACTATATCAAAGAAGGAGTTTTATACCTGGGGGTTCTGTTTTGTACTGAGATAAACAGGCAAAAGTCTCATTGGCTGCAAAGGGCAGTGTCTGAGTATCAGAGGTCAGAACTGACTGTGCCATTTGGAAATGACAGTATTGCACTGCTCCCTGTAAAGCTATTTGAAGAGTAAACTATTTACAAGTAAGTGAAAATAGATGTTAATAAGATTTTAATGAGGTTTGAGTGTGTTATTAGTGAAGACCTTAATGGAAATACGAGTTTTCTAGGGGTAAGGAAACTGCCGGTGAATAAGCTTGCTATTTAGTAGTCTGAAATGCTTAAAAATTGCTTCAAGTGACTGTGTGTGTTAGCAGTACCTCACATTTTCTAGGGGAAAGAAAAAGATCTCCTTTAAGATACTTGTGAAAAGCAGCTGCATTTTTCAGACTTTAAATAGATAACCTGGGCACCTGAAAACAACAATGTGCTGGAGAAATAACCTGTGTTCTGCAACTGCAGTAATAGCTTTTTTTTTTAATGAGCTATATTTATTTCCTACTGATAGTTTTTTGGAAAGGAGTTTTCTACAAAATTTCAAAGTTTGTAACATGAGGCGTTTGAAATACTTTTAAAATAATTTTTAATGAGTCTATAAATGTGAGACTAATTATTTTTAAAAAAATCTCTCTCTTTCAGATTCTTTATAATATTATTACTAAGACTGATTGCTTTTCCCCTTCTCCTCTCTGTTGTTCTTGGCCTTAGCATGTTTCCACCTCTGCATTTCTATTGTGTAATATACGAGTGCTTACTAAGAATAAGTTTGGAGAAGGATTGAATTTAGTGGAAGGTCACAGCAGAAAACCCATGTTCTTTGCTCTTGTCAACAGATATCTAAAAATAAAAATCTTAATTGGCAGCCTATTTTTCCATATGCTATGAAATTTTAAAATTATTTTTCCTTCCTCATCTACACCAAGTCTATGCTATCAAGGCTGTCCTAATTATCCTCAAAAGGTCTTGTTTGTGCCTTTTTGTACACAGGGAGAAGTTCATAGGAGAGACAGACATGAAGATGCCTGGAGCCACTGCTGTGCAGATTGTGCACTAAATTCTGCTTCACCAGTATCTTTCTCTGGTGGAGTATGCAAGGCAAGAAACCTTGAACCAAGTGAAGTGCAAAAAAGACCTGATCTGCTCTGTCAGCTGGAGCTTTAGCAGTTGTCCTCTCTGAGCCTGACCCTCTCTCTCTCCTAGCCCACAGAAATGTGAATTGTGGCTATGAACAAATGCAGATGGCTTTGAAAGGGTTTGCAGTCTGAACAGAAACTGGGGATAGGGAGTTGATTGAGTCTGATGAGGGAAGACAAGGAATCGGAGAGTTGAGTGGGAGTGGTGTGGCACCTGGCTTGTGAGGAGCTCAAGCATTGCTGGGGTTGGGGTTGAGGCTGACAGCTGAGAATCGGCCTAAAGCAGCACAGATATTGAAGGAGAGATTCAGAGATTCACAGCAGAGTGGTGAGGTTTTTGCATGAGTATTTCTCATCTGGATCCCCTGGTCATTGATGTCCGTCTGTCTCGGAGGGCTTTCACAACAAGATGTGGCAGAACTGCCTGCTCAAAATTAGGAGTTGCTGTATTGGTTTGTTAATAAGGGGTGGAAAGGTCAGGCCAGGAGGAGCCTTACAAGAAAAGCCGCTTACATTTGGCTGAGCAGAGCAGCCCTGTGACCAGAGACTGAAGGGCAGGGCGCTGTCTCTGAGAGTTAATGGAGTGTTTGTGATGCACAGCAAATGCTCATAGGACCCTGAAAATGGCCTTGAGTGCTCCGTGTGGAGTGTCAGCTCTGCATTTCAGGACGCAGGCTTCTCTTCTCAGAAACAGAACTTAGTCTGGGAAGGTGACAAGCCTGGCTTTTATAGAAGGATTGGAGTAGCTCTGCCCCGTCATTGTGGCACAGAGCCACGGTGTGTTGGAGCCTATCCCACCTCAGCCTGCCAGAGACCCTCAGAGTGCATGCTTGGAATGTATTCAGTCTGTTAGTTTTATTTTTTTCATGGTGTGCGGTGGTGGTTAAATTTCAGCTGAGGCGGATCAGTGAGAGCAGGTTGTTCCAAAGGTAAAAGGCCACCCAAGAGCTGCTGAGCAGCTCCACAGGGTTAAACTGAGTGACAATAAGCTGAAATCTGACCTCCTTCAGGCAGCAGTTCAAATGTCCAGAGTGGATTTGTGAGAGAGACCCAGTCTGCTCTGAGCACCTCTGGCTGAAGGACGAGGGAGGGCTGGTCAAGGGCTGGGGAGTCTGACCTGCTTTGACCACACTCAGCACCCAGACTGCCTGCTGGGGACACTTCTGTGACTCCGTGAACGTCTTCCTGCAGTGATCAGTGTTGAATTCACAAACAGCACAGGTCACACATGGGACACACCTGTCAGGAGAAGTTTAAGAACTGAGGTGGCTACACGGAGAATTTGTATTTATTGGGTAACATACACTACTAGCATGATGGTGTTATTGCCATTGATGCAAAAGCTAAACAGTCCTTAATGTTGGGGTTTTTTTCCCCTTGAGCTGTCAAGTAAGGGCAGGTTAAGCAATGGTGTTGAGGTGTATATTAGCCTGGTGATTAATTGTCATTTATTAACTTGCACTTGGAGCAGAGAGACAAGACGGGTAGAAACTCACAGTCTTTCCATAAGGCTCTTTACTTTTAAAGGCAAAGTCCAAATGGTTCGTATTTCTTATCAGAGAATCAGGCATGTCTGGTGTGAAAGGATTTGTGACTTGGACACGCAAGGAGCTTATCTTCAGGGAGAAAGGCATGGCTTTTTTACCTAGGGGCAGCTAACAAGCGTCAGTTGTCCTGAGATAAAATGTAAGGACAAGAGACTTTAATACTATATAAACTTGCCAAGTCAGCCAGATAGGAAGGTAGGATTTAATTTACTGAGTTTACATTGTGATAAATCCACAATGCTTGGTCTTTGGTATGTTTTTTCTCTAGGAATAAGTGGTATTTATTACTTAACCCCAAACCATGTGTTCTTTTTTAGACTATGGAGACAAATTCAGACATATAGGACTCTGTATCTTCCTGAAATACAAAGAAGTGCTATTTTTTACTACAAGGAAGGATTTTGATATGGTGTTACAGTAGTAGAGTAACTTAGTTTAGAAAAAGATCGCTGAAGATCATCATGTCCAATCTTACATCTACAAAAAGTAGGCATTAAGTCTGAAGTTAAATCAGATACTACTTATTTAATCAACTGATACTCTGAGTCAGTTTGTGGCTTTCGATTTGGTATATTTGACCCTAAGGGTGACCTGTAACGTCAATGACATCATTACAACCTCTGTCCTTTCTAAGTTGAATTCTTTACTAGGTCAGTGGTCATTTTTGCCAGTGACTTAATGAGGTCAAAATGAGACCTAGAGGTTTCAGCTTGTCGTTTTTTTCTAGCCACAGCTATATTTAAGATGAAAGATCCCTTTGGAAGCCTGAGCAATATACATTTGGCAGGGTGAACCAAAAAACAGTAATGTCAAACTATAAAAATGGTAAGCTTTGAGTCAAAGAGGCGGCAAGATAGAAACAAATAGTTTCTATGGTCTTTATTAAACATTTGGACTCTCCAGTTTACTTCACAAACTGTAACTGCAGTAATTCTACATTGTCCTTTCCCAGCTGTAATTAAGGTCATAGATACCAGAGTAAATATTAATAAAAAATAAAAGCAGAAAGCAAAGGGAAGCAGTAATTGTACTGTCAAGCTGTAAGAATTTACTCAGGCAGAAAGGCACTTTTGAAAAATTCTTTAAGTGCTGATTCTAGGAAGACACATGCCATGAATTTTGTGGACCTGACTGTTCAGAGTTGAATTAGAGGTTTGTGTAGCAAGGATTACTAGAACTTGGATTCCGTATTTCCTTTTAAGCCTGACTCCTGTGCTGTTCCAGACTGGGTAATATATACAGCAGAAATATTAAATTGAAAATATATTCCAGATACTAAAAGTAATTTTTAATATCTTGGTTTGCTTGTTGATAGTGGTTTGCTTTGATACTTTGACACAATTCGTGATGCCTTCACACATATTAATACATCCTGTATCTTCAGATGCTAACCAAGGATTTCATTTTGATTTATGCTTATAGCCGTCGCTCTGGACAGTATACAATGAACCATGACCATTCCAAGAAGATCCCTGATGGAGCATCGTTTGACCGCTCAGGATCCCAGGACTCCTTGGATGAACTGTCTATGGATGACTACTGGAAAGAGCTTGAAAATATCCATGAAACCAGAGGAAATAATCACGAGGAACGAGTAGCACTTGTAGTGAAAGAGCCAGATGGTAATGAAATCCGTTCTGTCAATGTTCATCAGTTTGCTGATTTAGGGATTTTTCTTCAAGTCTTATTTCAAGAGATGGCACCCACCTAACACAGATCAAAAAAGGAGGTCACTCCTGAACATCTGCTTTGAAAATTCCGTTGCCTCTGATGCATATCACCAGAAACAGGCAGTGCCCTGAAAGAGAGCTTTATCAGAGACAAGTAAAAGGCTGTTTTTTCCTTTGAATGGTGTTTGCAGAATATCAGAAAGGTGCCTGTACTTGCAAATCACAACAATTGAAGCTTTATTTGCAGTTTACTGTTGAACTAACTTACCCTTTCGCTCTTTGTGTATGTCGTTCGTTATTGTAGCTATTGTGGATAGAAACCTCACGCTTTAGAAGACAAGCCAATGATTAACCGGTTTAAGTTTAGTGAGTAACTTTCTATGCTTGTAACTATTGTGATTGTTCAGTTGTACTATTTTTGTTTCTCAGAAGCATAATTTATGGGCCACTCCTTGGGGCATGGACTTAGAGATTGGGCAATTTTCTTTTTTTTTTTTTTTTGTCTTAGATGAAACAGGAGAAATGTCCTTAATTCCAGTTTTCTCTCAAAAATTATTTTTTAACAATGCAGCATCTGCGTCTCTCCCATTCTTTCAAGAGACTCACAGTCTCAGTAAATTAAAATGGTGAGTTTGTCATTTTGGTATGGCCTCCACATAAGTGAGCAGAATATGCTCCATGAGCTTTCAAAGAACTTTGCACTTCTGCCTCCCTAAGCACTTTGAAAAGTCACTGCTCTGAAGAGCATAGCAATGTGGCCCGTGGAGAAAGCAGCAAGGCTCCCAATCTTTGTGACCAGGGAGCTATGGGACTTTCTGATGGAGCCATGGGACTTTCTCCAGAGCAGCAGAGCCCATTATTCTGCAGGGCATGAACCTCTTCTCTTACTGCAACTCACTACAACAAGGCTGTGCCTTGAGGCTCTGCACCCCCAGCCCCACCATTTCCATTAGTTTTATATATGGCCTTCTTCCCCCCGGTTGCTGCAGCTGACTCTGGTGTGAAGCTGAGTGAGTCAGCACAGTTGTGTTAGCAGCTCCAGCATGTGTTGCTGTGCTCCTCACCTTGCCTGATGTGCAGCACCTGTCTTGGGCTCCTGGGCGTGTGGGATGCTGCACCTGGCTGATGGGCCCGCCCGGGCAGGGGCTGGCCTGAAACTCGGCCAGGCAAAGGCAAGGCAGGGGAGAGAGGAGATGTACCTTGCTCACAGCTGCCCTGGAGAATTGGTGTGGCCCCTTTTTCCAGCTCTGATAACGAAACCTGAGAGTTTCGTCAGAGGCTCGGGATTTGGCTGCACAGCCACAGCAAAATTCGTACTTAAATTTTGGTGTCTGTTTTCTGGATGTTGTTAATATTAAGGTGCCCACTTGGACGTGCACTGAGCACAGTGGTAAAATGCAGTCAATAGTGAAGTTGACATGCCAGCTTTGGAGTATTTTTAGATATCTGATAAATGGAAATATTGCTTGAACATTTGGGAGAGTTGTTGGCATGCAGCACAACCTCAAATGCTACAGATAGAACTTAGTGTTTTGTAGAAAATACCATTAGGGAGATACAGATTTCAGAAGCAGAAGTTTCGCCATCGGTGACAATATTTAATAGCTTTCTCTTCTTTCATGTGCAGTGATCTGTCAATAAAGGATACCTTATCAGCGCTAAGACTAAAGCAAAAATTGTTTTGTGGGCTGTCAGCAGGCTGGAGACCATGTCATAAGAACTGATGAAAAAATAGCATTAAGGTGACTTGTGTAGGCTGGTTTGTCCTTTATTAAATTGAGCTAGTGGAAGGCTGTAGGATTAATGTATCAAGAAAAGTGGGCAGAACCACGTCAGTAAGGGAGCTAAAAAGATAGAGTATTGAACTAAAAATCAGTGAAGCAGCAATGATCTGGCTTTCAGACTTTCCCATACACATTTTTATTTAGGTACATTTATAAAATGGTATATGATTTTAATGGAAGTGCTGTAGATTATTATAAAGATTGCCACGTAGCAGTCTGTATGGGATTAACTACTTTAAAAGCTTTGATATCATATATTAAACCTTTTGAGGCTCTTTAGAAACAACAGCTTTTCTCCAAGTCATGACAGTGTAAGTAATTCTTAACTGTGTATCCCCTTAGTACCTTTCTGTGAATTATATTAACTATATCATGTCATTAACATCCAATGTGCTTGGCAGTAATTGAAAGCCAATGTTTATGCCTTTTTCTTTTCGACTTGCTCAGAGGGAGAACTGGAAGAAGAATGGCTGAAGGAGGCAGGTCTGTCAAATCTGTTTGGAGAGAGCTCTGGCGACTCCCTGGAAAGCGTGGTGTTTTTATCCACACTGACCCGAACCCAGAAGGCAGCAGTGGAAAAGCGAATAGAGACTGTCACACAAACCATGAGGAAAAAAAACAAACAGCACCAGATTCCTGATGTCAGAGATATCTTCAGGCTACAAAATGACTCAAAGGGAAAAGTGAGTTCCTGTTGGTTGTTTTGTTTGATTCTGAAAGAGAGAAGAGAGGGGCATGTATGGATGGGGGGAGAGCAGAGTGGCACATGAAAGGGATATTTCCAGAAGATTTGTGTCTAACTTCACTGATTTCCAAGGGAATTTTTCACTAAATTTTCAGGAATGGTGTTTGTCCAGATTTGACATTCCATTGAGCAATTTTAGTATGTATAAAAACATATGTATATTGGTCTCATCTTAAAGATGATGAATGAAACAATCACTCCATGGTCAACATATTAGTCTGAATTAATTTTCACACAGATGCAAAACTCATGACAGCTATCACCCAAAGAGCTACCAAAAGCCCATTTTTATCTTCAGGTGGTTACCTCTTACTTACTGGTGCATTTGTTTGTTTGCTTTTTGTTTTTAAAAAATTGGAAAAAAAGGGACATCAACCTAACCTCCTCGGTTTTGGCTAGGTCTTTATGCCTATCACCTGGGGGTGTAAGCCCCATACTAACTCCCAGGGCCCTATGCACGTGTAAAACTGTGTATGGGAAGTTGCTCTGACAGGCCCTGAAGGGTCTCAGTTTTCCATCATGGGTTATTGAAGAGAATTCCTCTCCCGTGTACAGGAAAGGGGAAGGAGGGAAATGGAGACTATGATTAGAATTCCTTTTCCATGAAGAAGGGTTTGTGTCCTGTCTGCTCCCTCAGAGCCCTGAGATCTTCAGCCATAAGGATGAGACCTGATGGAAGTGCATGACTGGTTTACCTGACCTCAGCTCTGTCCCTCATTCTCGCTGCTGACGCTGCCATTCAGTGCAATGGTTGTGGTGGTGGAAAGTACAGTGAATTTTGAGGGGATTTCATTTCCTCCTTCCCTCAACAGCTTCCTCTCCTTCAGCAACTCCTTCTAAACTCAGTTGAAGTGAAATGTAGTGGGGGAAGTGGTGTGTTCTAGAGGCACAACTTCCCTTTCACTGTTCTGCTTTGCCTGTGGTGGCAGAAGAGATATTAACTCCATAAAAGCTGTCTGAGATCTGATTTGTAATTGACTCTACCTAAAAACTACAAGATCTAATAGCAGAGCAATTTAGGTAAAATATCATGTAGCTTAAAGCAGTATAATTTCTCTTCCAAGTATGTTATTTCAGTAAAGCACAAGAAATATTCTTGTATTGTATGCTACCTACTGTAATGTATGTAAGCTACACGCTGTAATGTTTGAAAATCCTATGTCACAGTGTTAGGTAGATTTTTGTTTCTCTTAAACTACATGTTTTGATATTGAAGACACCACTGAGACGTAATGCAAACGGACAAATAATTGTAGACATTTAAGATGTATGAAACAAATGGTTATGTATTAAATATAGAAATATTGGGGGAAAAAGTCCTTCTAAACTTGTCTCCTTGACAGAAATAAAGTAATACAAGTATAGGTCCTCAAACTTGTACTTCATTCCTTTCTCCAAAGCAAGATAATTGCTCGGAAATCACTGCTTGTGGTTATTCGCTAAATCTGTCACCGAAAGCCTGTAGTGAAGTAGCTTCCACTACCTCCCTAGGTAACATGTCTCAGTGCTTTGTTATTTGTCTATCATTAGAAAGCTTTTTATGTAACAAAAGAGGACTGAAGCCACCTGCAGCTGTATGAAGTCATTCCAGTTTAATAATAGCCTCTGAAAATGCTGTAACCTCCCTTCATCTGGAGGAAAGCAGGAGGAAAGGTAAAACAATAGTGTTGATGTAAAACATCAACACAACAATTGTGTTAATGTTTCTCCTAAATTTCCTGCCATATTCCCAAAGAGAAGCTAGACTTTTGGTACCTTGACAGCTTCCCAGTCTGCTTCTGCTGCTTTGTGAGAGAGAGATAATTTTCTGGGCAGTCGTGCTAGCTTCTTCATCCTCTCAAGATACTTGATGTAAAAAAAAAAAAAAAGGAAGGGAATATACCGATTGTGCTAATAGGAGAAATCTTTAAAACTTGAATTTGTCTTCTCAGTAAGTATGGAGTTATAAATTGCTTGAGTAAAATACAGTTAGCAATACAGAGTGCTAACCATTCATTGTTAGTTTGAGTTGCCAAAAAGTAAAAATGGTATGTGGGTAAAAAAGTATATGAGTCTATGTATACCCATATATATGGGCATAGATTTTGTACATGTTCTGAAATATCTTTGTCTATAGTAGGTGTCATCCAGTTCACGAAATGTGTCACATCTTGAGACTGGGTAGGGCAGCATTGTAGAAAGGAGAGGATGGTTCAAATCCTTTCCCATTTCTTGTCTCTTCAGAGTGTCCTGGTTTTGCTGTTGGAAATCTAAGCTGTAAGCACAGATATTAATGTCGGGCTGCCCTGCAAAAGGGATGGGATTGCTCTCTAGGGGAGGCAACCATGTAAGCTTTTTCAAGAGAAAGGAATTTGATCTGAGTCAGTCGAAATGTCTCCTCCACATTCCCTTTCCATATCCTTTCCAGTTCAAGCTACAACTTCAGGTCAGACTGCATTTTCTTATTCTTTGCCCATCTGGAAAATAAAGTCCTTCACCCACTCAGCCTTCTAGGAAGAAGAGGAATTGACTTAATTACTGATTTTTTAGTTACCTATGTTTCAGATCCCCTTAGACTTTGGCAAGGGGTTTTCTGCTGAAACAGAGAGATGTGTTTTTGCATACCCCTGAATTTCACGTGTGTGTTTTAATCCTGCACAGAGTCAAAGGAGTTTCTACAACCATGCACTAGGTTTTTATAGGCATGCATATTTATTATTTCTTTCTTAGGTCTGTGATGGAAGTGAACCTTCAACTGTGAGAACAAGTGAAAACAAAAATGAAACGCATGAAGAAACAAAAGGTAATGCCAAATTACTCTCTTCTTTATTTTATTTATTTTTCATTTGATTTGTAGGTGTTCAACTACACAAGCTACTACATGGGTCCATATTTTAAATAACTTTTCAACAAAATAAAATAAAATTATATTGAGAAACCTGTTCTGGACTGCATTGTTGGTGTGTAAAATTTTGCCTATAGGTAGTGTCCTGTGAGTCACCTGAGAAACCCTGTTTATTATCAGGGATCATCTTATAATCAAGCTATCTGGGAGAAGTCTCCTCTCGTAGCTTATGCTCAGGCCATTTCTGACCCTTAATTTATCCCTTCTGGTCTATCTCTGCTGTACATTACAGGAAATGAAGGCAGGCCTATGCATAAACTCATTAGTGTGTACAAAAGAATAAAACCCAATGGACTATAAGAAAAAAAAACAAAAAAAAAACCCCAACTGGCTGGACTCTAAGCATCAAAAAAAGAGTGAGAACTGGCTACATATCTGTAGCTCAAATTAAAAGAAAAACAGGGATGAAAGAAAAAGGTTGTTTACCTTTTCAAGGAAAATGGAAATGAAATAGCATTCTGTGTGCGTAGGTTGTGTTCAATGGCGTGTGATCACACAAGAGAGGTGCAGTACCCACGGAAGACCCTTTCCTCTCACTGCCAGGACAGTACATCACAGAAATCCTTAGCTTATTCCCTAGTTTCTGTTTTGAGAGTATGAATTCCAATGAGAGACTTTGACAGAGCTTTCTGCTGTTCTTCAGTCTAATAATAAAAGGGTGACTGTCCTGCATCACGTTAGGTTTCTTCAAAGGGTTGCACTCTGTCTGTTTTACCACCACACCCACCCCTGTAGACATCAGGTTATTTACTGGCAGCCATTTAAGCTTTAAGATGCTGCACTGTTATTCTGCTTTGTTTATATGTTGGGTTTTTTTCTTCTTCTGGAGGACTGGATAGCACATAAATGTTACCCTGAACCCTATACCCACAGTAAGCAGGCAGATCGAGTTACCTATTGCAAGTTAGTTAGCTGTAATTAAGCCACCAAATAAAGTTCAGCTTCAGTTCTAGAATACTGACCAGTAGCGTTTTGGAAAAATGGTTACTTTAGAATTAGACTTGGAAAACAGCAATGGACAATACAGAATGTGCATGGCAGTTGAAGTGGGAGACATGAATATAAACCAGCCCTGAATAATACCAAATCTGTGTGTTTCCAGAAGTGTGTATTTCCCTCCTGCCCTCTCAGCAAACCTCACTCCAATAAGAACAGTAAAAAAATTGGGAGGACTGCCAGACTGCTGCTTCAGCACAAGGGAAGGAAGAGATGCCTGGTGCTTCTGTCAATAAACTTCACTGTAGGATTCAGAGCTGGAAAATTACCAAGCAATTATTACAGAGTTTTTATCACATCTGGTTCTTTTTTTCCCCGTGGCCCTGATGAACCCTTCAGAAATGGGAAGTTCTGAAAGGCAAATCCCATATGCTAGCCCTCCTCAGCACAGATTGTGATGTGGATGGCAAATGCAGCCTGCTTACATCCTGATACGCTCCTGCTCTAGTCAACATGCTACAGTGGGCTCTGCTCCCAAGATTGGAGCAGGAAGGAAAAATCAGTTCAATTTGCAGTCAAGCCGTGGAAGTTTGGTGGTGTTAAAAGCACCACACCTGTTTCAGTGCTGTGCTGTGATCTTTCCTCCAGAATGATGAGCACATTAGTGTTGTACAAACAATGAATGAATTTAAGGCAAAAAGTAAACAGTGCCTGATATTTCAGAGGTACTAAATATTTATGAAATCCAAATCCAAGGACTTTTTTTTTAAATGGAAACCCTCTTTGACACAGAAGTTGTCCCAGTTTTACCTGAAAAAATGTGAACATAATCTGAGACATTATTAAAAAAAGCTTAAATTAAGACGTCTTAGAATTGTTATGGTAAAAAACTTCTTGGCCATACTCCAAAGGTGATGACTCTGTTCCTAAGGGGCTGTTTGCTGCATTCCCAAGTGCTTCTGCCAGGCTGAAGATGTTAGTGGTTGGCCCTTAGGGCACACCTGGGCTATGTGAACCCATGCTCGCTTCTCCTTTCTTACCAGTCCAACACACCTTATTTCATGACTAAATAATATATGCAAACTCACAGATAATAAGTGCCTTTGTTTCATGTAGGTATGGAATGTGTCTACAGGAAACAAAAAGAAAATTCAGAATCATGTATTAAGCTCTCAAAAGGCATTATCATTTTAACAATCCATGACACTCGCTAAAGGCCTGCAAAGCTAGCAATATGTTCAACAGATACAAAGGAAAAGAAGTCATTTTCTTTGGAATCCTGTGAAAAGGAGTAAATAGCTGTATTGGTTGAGACCTTTCAAGAAATAAAAAGGAAAGAATAAAGCATGAAAAGCTAAATACTTACTAGCTTAAAGAGGGGACTAGCAAAAGTCAGGTTACTGTGACCGCAGTTGTTTTTCTGAACATAGGATTAGCTACAGGGGAAGAATAATAGGTAAAACCTCTGTATAAGGACAGCTTCAAAGCATCTAGAGAATGGATGAAGGAATTGTGTGTACCTTGGTAAAGAGCAGTAGTATTTGCTTCTTGATAGGAAAAAAACCTGAAATCTGGTGGTTTTTAATTAAAGAGTTTGGTTTTGCTTTTCATTTTACATGATAAATGAGGATCCTATAGCCGAAGTAACAGTGTCAGTGAAATGATTATGAAGCTTTTTATTTTCAATTTATAACCATCTATGAATTAGCATTTTTGAGAAGTGCTTTGTCAGTCAAAGAAAAAATCATTCTACCTTTTCAATTGTAAATTAAGATCTGTCAGCTTAGCTCCATTGGTGTATACTCGAGATTCTCTAGCAAAGCTAGGATATAGCACGGTTGACACTTGCAATGTTTCCTTGTTTTATTCCTGAAGAATTCCCATCTTTTTATGTAGTCTTTAAATAGCTCTGTGAACTAAAGAAAGGGTACAGAACTCATGTAAAATATGGTTTCCACGTCCTCATAGACAATATTTACATTTTTCTGTATCACACTTGCATTTCTCTCATTAAATATTGCATGTGGTTGGCAGAGCACCAAGGCTACTTCCTCTTACAGCTGCTGCCTAGTTCAGGAATGTACAACAATGGGAGCAAGGCTATACAACCAAGAAGAGACTCCCCACAACAGCAGCATTTCCAGATCTTTAAAATGTGCAGACCATTACTGAGACATCTGCTTTACGTGACACCTTCGTATGAGCAGAGGACTGAAATAGGAGCTACTGCTCTTTTATTTGTTAACATCAGATCCCTCCTAGACTGCTAGGGAGTATGTGGGTCAGGTATAGGCCACATTAGCATGACAGAAGTTTTGGGGGGACGGGAAACTGTTTTCATTCAGTTCGGATGCATTAAGCAGTTTACATGATATATTCGGGTGTATGCGCAGGGAGGCCAAGGATCGGAGTCAGGGATGAATTTGACCTTGGATATGTTTGCTTACTGAGGACTCAGATATCGCTTTACCAAAAGGAGCAGCTCTGGTTTCAAGATCAGCTTAATCTTTAGCGTATGCCCTAGGCATTTTGGGGTCTGTGGAAAGTGAGCAGAAGTCACTCTGGAAAAAAAAAAAGAAAGAAAAGGAGGCTCAGGGATCTTATCTGTCTCTACAACTGCCTGAAAGGAGGGTGTGGCCAGGTGGGGGTTGGTCTTTTCTCCCAGGCAACCAGCAACAGGACAAGGAGACACAGCCTCAAGCTGCACCAGGAGAGGTTTAGGTTGGACATTAAGAAGAAGTTCTTCACAGAAAAGCTGGTTAGGTATTGGAGTGAACTGCTCAGGGAGGTTGTGGAGTCCCTGGAGGTGTTTAAGGAAAGACTGGACATGGCACTTAGTGCCATGGTGTAGTTGACGTGGTGGTGTTTGGTCATAGGTTGGACTCCATGATCTCAAAGGTCTTTTCTACCCTAATTTATTCTGTGACTTTACTCTTTCGTAGTGCCTGGAAACCTTCTGTGATTCTGTAATGTCTTCTAAAAGGAACCTAGTCCCTGATGTATCCTTTTGGATACATATCATGAGAAGGATGGTGGAGAGACTGAAAACTTTCTTAGACTTTGATGCTTTGCATTAAATAGTGTTTTATACAATATAATTTCCCTCTTGCTTCTTTCACAATATATTTTAACTTCAGACTAAAAGCAGTGGTTGATTTACTGTGAAATTGGGAAACTTCTTTTTCTAAAAGCAGAACTGCCTCTCCCTTTTTCGATTCTTTATTCCTTTAACAAAAAATATTCTAAATTTGTCTAGCGTTTTGATTCCTTTAAGGAACAAAGAAAGAGAAGTAAGGCCATTGTTGTGTACTTAGTCCTTCCCTGTATCATGGAAACATGCCCAAACAATTTTGAGGAATCTAGACTCCTCAGACTGAGGTGAGAATGGGAATGATGGAACAAAGATATGATCTGTGTACTCCTTGTTATTCCCAGATGTTAGTTCTTTGGATCATAGAGGGCACATTCTCTATTGCTTTTGAAATCTTAACAGCAGAAAAGTTTGCTGATTTGTTTGCAGAATGTTACCGTCTTTGAGGCTGGAAGGTGTTCGATGGCAAGAAACTTCTGACACCAAAGCTCTTTGGCTTTGCAGGATTCTGGGAGTCTGCTGTTTGTTTGAAGTGGATTGCTCTATCTTTTCATAATAGATAAATAGGAGAGAAAACCCAATGTCTTGGCAAAATTATTGAAGAAAAGCTACAAAAGCCAAACCCTTGTCAATAGCTAAATTTTCAACTGACAAAAAATACAGGAACAGTGACTTTGCAACCAGAAAGTCCATTGCTTGCACAGAATTAACTTCTACTTGGTTTAAAACTTACTCTCATGCACTGAGTGGTGCTCAATTGTGCTACTCTTGATTTTTAGCTTTTTTTTTTAATGGTGTTTTCAGGTCCAAAGTTCACTCTTGGAATAGGTGAGCAGAAGACCCTGCTTGAAGACATGCCATCTTCAGACACTGACATCAATTTGGAGATATCATTTGCAGAACAGGCAGCTAATCTCAAAGACAGCTCAGTAGGCAAAATGTACAAAGGTGGAGGGGGTGACACTCTTCTCCCGGTAGGTGTTTCTCATTTATTTCTCCTTTTTTCTTTTTTTTAAACTAGAGGTACTGTTTGGGCACATTTATCTGATGCTGAGTGAATTAGATTTAGAAGAACATTGCCAAATTCAGCTTTGTAGAGATAGAGCTTCTTAAGGTAACTAATTTTTGGGAATAGTATGCTCAATAACATGGAAATAACTACTTTTATGCCTATTTATGTACTTGTCTCTCTGACAAAATGCACTCTATATGTAAGCAAAAATGAACTGCTAATATTAAGCTGGAATAGTGGCTTAGTGGTAGTTGTACATAAACTGTGTCCTTGCTTCATTTATTTGCAGCCCCTTTTTCTGTTATCTGAGGTGAGATGCTTTACCTCTAATAAAAAGCTCTGTTGTAATATAAAAAGGGCCTGTAGAAACCTTATGCAGTTGTCCAATGCAGGTAAGTGAAGGATGAGAATGAAGAAAGAATTGTCTGTAGAAGTTAAGAGGTCTGAAGTCAAATGGCAGGAAATTAAGGATTAATTTGAACTTGGTTTTTCTTTCCAGCTCTTAATAAAAAAAGGCTCTTTCTGAATGAATCCGTATAAATACAAAAGAAAATCCTCCAAGGGATTTTGTTGTCAGTCCTCAGAAATCTCTTTGAGAATCTCCCTCTGCCTAAGAGTTCATGAACATGCAGTTACATATAACCTGTAAACTAATGACTGGTGTGAAAATTGTCTTTTTTTTTTTTTTTCTAACACTGTATGCAAACATGTCTGAGTAAACACAGTTTCTGAAGTAATATTTCCCAGTTCTTCAAACACTTAATTTAGATAAGGACATGTGCAGTTCTTCAAGTAGTAATTACCCCATGTATCCTAGTTTAAACATTATAAACCAGACACTAATGGATATTTAGAGATGGATTCTGAAGTGTTTGAGTCATGTTTCTCTGATGCAGCCTATAACAAGGAGATAAAAGCTGTGCTCTAACTTCTGTATATATGCATATATGTATGCATAATACATACATTAGCTCTACTTCTGGCTAGGCTCGTGAAGGATTGCTCAAAGACATGGCTATGAGATTTCTTCTTCAGTTACAAAAGGAGCTGCAAAATGATAGCAACAGGAAGGGAGTTACCTATTTAAATCTACAATTTATTGGTTGCACCTTCATCATAAGCAGCTATTTTTAAGCAGACATATTTGTGCAAGTCAATGGAAGCTCCAGGTGGGGATCTGATTGCGTATCTACCGTTTGTAAATGATGTTTCTGTTTTGGTATGTGCCCTTGTAGTCATGTACCATAACCAGCAATTCATCTCTGCTATTGCTGGGTTTGTACAGGGTAAGAAAATAATTCATGAGTATAACATGTCTTTCCAAGTGGAAGAAGGTCTTGTCAGCCATCCGGCTTTGAGTCATGCATATTTAGAAGCCTGCTGGTGAGAGATGGAGTTAGAAAGCTCAATGAGTTGGGAAGTCCCTCTCCCTCACCGTTTCCACTAAATTCCTTATATTGATCTCTGACCGCAGCCTCTGAGTATCTATTGCAGTAGAAAGGAGCCATGGTTAAGTATCCCCCTTCCCTAAGAAGAGAACCCCTTTATTATTATTTATATGGCAGCCAAATATTTTATTTTGTGTGCACAAGTACAAAGGGATTTCTATCCCAACTGTACATGCATAGGATTGTTCATGGACAGCCATTTCCACCACTGTAAACTGGAAAAGGATACAGAAGGTGGAAGGGTGAGTAGATGGTTGCAAGCAGGACAAATCCAGACTCTTCTTGGAGATGCCAAGTAAAAGGACAAGAGTTAATGGACAAAAGTGAGTAATGGGGAAATTTTGTTCTGCAGAGTAGAGAAAGTCCCCATGAGAGCATTCCACACTGGAACAGGTTCCCACAGGGGTTATTGGGAATTTTCAAAATTCATTTGAACAGCAACAAGAAGCAACCCAATCAGACTTTGAATTTAGTCTTGCTTTGAGCAGCAATTGAATTAGATGACCTCCAGAAGTCACTGGGAAGCTAAATCTTCCTATCATTTTAAGATCATCTGCTTTTTAACCTATTTGGGGGAATCTCCCATGATTTAGTCAGTAACAGCAGGCCTGTACCCTGACAGAAGCACAGCCTTTGAGCTAAGTAATTTGTCATGACTTGGATTATTCACCCTGCTGCAAATCTCTGCTTTTAGAATTTCAGACTGCCGAAGGACAAAACAGGTACCACAAAGATTGGTGACCTAGCCCCTCAGGACATGAAGAAAGTCTATTCTTTAGCACTGATTGAATTAACTGCTCTCTATGACATACTTGGGACAGAATTCAAGCAGCAAAAAGCTGTAAAAATCAAAACCAAAGGTGAGTTGGTGTTTTGTATTCCGAACCAATTGCATCTGTTTAATCCAACAAAACAAATGTGCCCGGTTCTTTATGATTTTCCAGCAGAAAATTTATATTTAATATATAAACAGTAACATAGGTCCTGAGCAACATTTAATTTTACACCTTAACTCAAGGCATGCTTTAAACAAGTTCGGTGACATAATGTCTCCAGCTCTTTTTTTGTAGTTTAAACTCAAGACAGTCACTGAGCAGATAAACTAAGGAGTGAAGGGTAACTCTCTTAGTAGCATGCTGTGCAGCAAGAATTGCTTCACAGAAGTTTGTGCGTGCTGATTTATTCCCAAAGAGCATGTGAATGTGCTCTTTGTGGGTATTTTTTTCCTGATTTCCTGAAGGTAGGTAGTGGTCTACTTTCACAATTGGACTCAGTGATCTCAAAGGTCTTTTTCAGCCTAAATAATTACGTCATTCAGGTGAGTCTACCTGACTTTTGTGCTTTTGCTGCTGTAGGTGGGAGATGTTGGGAGCCTTTGTCACCTATTTCCTATTTTATCTGACACAAACTTTCCTGTGTCATATAGGCCTTGCCCATCCAGTGTTTACTTAGGCTATAATGCAGTTGTTATGCTGAATGGCATAATATAAAGAGGAAGATGTAAACTGTTGCAGAAGAGGCAGAGGCAGCTGCAACATGTCACTTTCCTCTGCAAGCCGTTGGAGCATATGTGTAATCACCGAGCTTTTCTTGGGAGCATAGAAAACATGGAAACCAATTTCATGATGCTAGAGGTTTTCAGTGCTTTGTTTGGTTTTTGTATTTCTGGCTTCTGCTAAATGCTTTACAAGAGCTTGAAATGTGTTACCAGTTAATCACAAGCCTGCTTTGGCCAAACTCTGTTGTCAAGGTTCAGTGAATGTGACAGTGCAATAGCTCACTTTAAATAATTGAAAGCAACAGAGAGCATAGAGAGGTACACAGCAAGGTACAATAGATTCTTCAAAATACACTCTTCACTTTACAGTAATAGTGAGCAGCTTTTTTAATGCAAAAGGCATACACGGAAGCATCAGCAAGACCTTGATTGCTTGAATGCATTTTCTTCTTGCAGAAGTATTTGTGCTGTTACTAATAAACAGAGACAAAGCACTTTCTTCTCTTGTATTTTGGGTCTTAGTTTTAACTGCTGCTTCTTACAAAATTAATTGTCAATTCAATTTCACTCTCAGCATTATTATCTGAATGGCAAGCATTCATAAAACATTGAAATGATTAAAAACTTTTTTAAAAGGTAAAAAATATAGGCCAGACTCATGGCGATGTGTAGGAAATGGACAATGATGTTACCTTTTCTGCCAAGCTAATCTGCTTTTGCAATATACTGGTTTCAGTGCCTTGTTGCTCTGTCTGACCCTTACCTCTTCACCCCTGAAGTGTTGTTTGGCCAATTGATTCATACAGTGGTGGGTCTATTTGCTTTCCCCTATGTGCTTGAGTATATGATGATGATGAAAACATCATTCTTCTGGAGAATGCTGTGCTGTGCCCAGCCCTGCCTTTTTATTGACCTCCTGGAGTTTGTTTTTTCAACTACATTTCAATGGAAACGTTTATTATTGACAAGAACTTCAAGATAATAAAGCTATGGGGTATGGATATCGCCTGTATGTATGAGTCCCTTGTATTTTATAGGTAGACTTTTTATGCTGACAGAGATACAAGAGCTTCTGGTTTGGCACTAAAATTGATCTTTCTTTGACGTATATCATATTTCCTCAAGTGCTGACAGGTTTTTTTTTTAGTAATTTCATCTGTTCTGTATTCAATATTGGCATGGCATCATACCAAGCAGCAGTTTTTAACTACATGTATTGTTATACGCTGTTCCAGAAAAATTGCACGTACAGCAATTATCAGTACTTCTGACAGAGAAGTTCTGTGTCAGCAAACTTTGGGTTAGTCATTACTAGCACAGCTCTCTTCAAATGGTCATTCACTTCTATTCAACTGGGCCATAACACGTGAAAGTCCCATTTACATGAAGACTAAGGTTAGTTTTTCATCAGGGCTAAATTGAATTGCGACTGAATTCCTTTTTTAAAAAAATTGAATTGCCTTAGCCCTATTGTAAAAGTTATTTTCTAACCAAGAATTAACTGTACTTCTGCTTTTTTTAGAAAAAAGCAAACCTTTGGTGAGTTGGTTATCTTGCTATTCTGCTGGTGCTGTATAATTCAAAAGCACAGGAGTTGAAAAGCTGTTATTTCCAAACCTTCAAAGAGAGAACTGCTCAGAGTAACTCTGGGTGATAATTGTATTTGTCTCATTTTAGTGACCAAATTCCAGATATTTTACCCATGCCATTTCTGTCTTCACTATAATAACTTGCACTGAGCGATGAAGATCTGCATGGCAGGGTCATCATTACACTCATTCTGCAAACCAGAGCCACACAGTTGGTACATTTATGCAGTTTGTTTTACTGTGCTGCAGAATATGTGGATGGCAATTTGAAGTCAAAACAGAAGACTCCTGAGGAAGAGACGATGAATCCTTTCAGCCAGAATGTTTTGTGTAATAACTTCATTGACAAAGACATTAAAGCACTTTAAACAAAAGGTCAATAGCTCCGAAGGCATCGAATAGACTTACTGCTTCAGAAGTGTGGGTTTATGCCAGTATCGCATGTACTGAAAAAGATGTGGATAATATCTCTGTTTCTTTTGCTTTATTCTTCAGACTCTGGCTTGTTTGGTGTCCCACTGTCACTTTTACTGGAACAGGATCAGAAGAAGGTCCCAGGAACCAAGATCCCACTGATTTTTCAAAAGGTAAATAGGCATGAAGAAGTGAAGTTTTTACATACGTGCAAATGACAAAAACATAACATTTTGTCCTGGATTTATTTGCTTCCTGTAGCAGTTTTCAGTATAATACTCTAATCCATCCAAGTTATTGTAACTTTTATTTGCAGCTTTACTTACTAACTCAGTGAATGTGATACTTTGCATTGTATGAGACACATTTTGAATTAAAAAAATAAACTCACAAGGCAGGTGCTTTTCCAGAAGACTCGTTCAAGCTTTAGTACACAGGAATATGCTTTGGCTCATATCGTGTCGTGGTAATGGGGGAGATAATTGGAAAGATGATGGAGACCCTGCATTTACTGCCCACGCATAGTATGTCTCATTTCATGAGAAGAAAAGAAACTGCTCTGTGTGGACCTGTCCTAACACTGACAGAAACTCAGTGCTCTATCATCACCATTTCAGTCTGTTGGCGGATGTGCTTGTTATTTTTTGAGAAACAGAAATCTCAAAGTAGTTTTGCATCATGGTCTGAAAACTGCTTCTGTGTCATTCATGCCAGAAATTACTTCTTCAGAATCATAAAAACACATTCCTGGAAAAGATGCTGTCTATAAACTGAGAAATCAAATTGCAAACAGTGATTGATCACTCTGCCATCCTAGCAACATCGAAAGTTCTACATAAACATTAATAGCTTATAGATGTGATTTGTTTTGCAAGGTGCAGGCATCATTTGGAATACAGTTTTACTTCAAATGAGAATATGAAAATAAAAAGTTTCCCATCTCTTCTGCCTGTTCTCTGCAGCGCGTGCTTCCCAAGAACAGGAGATTTATATAAAGTGCAAGAGAGCAATTTTGTTCATTCTGCTTTTCTAAATGTGCCTTGTTTATCACTGAAACGAAACAAAGCAAGTTAACAGGAAGGCTGCTTAATTAAAAATAAAAATACACCTAGTTTTTATTCCATTGAGGAATTTAAATTAAAAATAATGACATAATTTAGTCAGAGATTTTCCAACTGGAAAATCTGATGGTAATACCAATTCATGCATCTTCATCAGAAGTTTCTGCTGACAGTAATTCTGGTCTCTGGCCTGCTAAGAAAGCCATGCAGAGCAGCCCTGATAGAGATGAAGAGGGGATTTCCCACAGGCAGGAAGTTGGTGGTGGCCGGTGGCCGCCTCTTGCTGTGTGCCGAGGGGTCACTTGGGAGTGAGTGCTTGTGAAGGAGCTGTGGCCACCACTTGTGCCACCAGACCTTGCCTTCCCCAGGAGTGGTGATGATGGCAGGTCACACACTGCCCCCAGCATCTTTGTGCCCAGCAGATGTGAGTGGCAGCCACTGAGCTGGTGTAGGCCAGGTGCAGGGTGAGTTGGATGGAGCCAGTTAGCACTTTTATTTTTTTTAAACCATGGAAAATGCACTAGGTTGACGCTTCTAGTGCTGTTTTCTGACTTTGTGGGGTTTTCTGTCCAGTCTTTTTAATGGCATTTATCTGTTACATAAAGGCAGTGGTAGGTAAACTCCCTTTAATTTCTGTAACTGGAAGAAACACAACTGTGTTGCATAATTTTTCTTAATCAAGAGCTGGTGCAGGAAGGCACGTAACAAAGGCACTGCCCTAGTTAAACATCGTGGGAACTATTTGTGCTAAAATTATGTCATCAGCTTTTGACGTTTACAGATTTGTTTTGAATACTCTTAAATCCATCCTTCAGTGAATATTTCTAGGTATTTTGTTCAGAGAAAAAAATTTATGATACGGGTTTTGAGTGCTTTTATGGAATTTCTGCAAATTTTTCCATGTGAAGGATTGCAAACTTTTGAGTTTGTTAGGAGAATGTCAGAATTTGCAAATCAGAGACTTCTTGAAAGCCTAGAAGTTCTTAGTTCTCCTCTAGTAAAGTCCTGGAGTATTTATGAGAATGTTACCTGAATTATTTTGATTTGGACATTTTAACAAGGGTAGTAATTGGGATATAATTTTGAAGCCACAGTAATTTTTGAAAAGAATTCTTTGGTCTTCAGAGGAGGCTTGAAGGAGGTAAAAAACATACAGTTTTCTTTTTTAATAAAATAGACAAGCTCTTCTTTATTAGTATTCATAAAAAAGAATAAGAACCACATTAAAGTTTTCTTGTACAACAACTGTAATCCATTTGCAAACTGTGTTTGAGCCTCTGCTTGTTACGTATCTGTGTGCACAAATGCATATGCCCAGAGAGAGATACAAGCATAAAGGATCCAATATAACAGAACTGTCTGCCAATAATTTTTAATTGGTATCTTCGTTCATGCCAGTTTGGTTTGTGTTTGACAGCTGATTGCCCAGATAGAAGAGACAACTCTGGAAACAGAAGGACTTCTTAGAATACCAGGAGTTGCGACAAGAGTAAAGGTAAAACATTGCACAGGTTATTAACATTCCCCCAAAATGTATCTGTGGTTGCTGATTTTATTTTGTTGTCATACAAATATGTTTTAGCATCCCATTGTTATGAAAATCTTCAAAAACAGAAAGCAAAACCTGAATTATATTAGCCAGAGAAATGATGGTTTCACCCAGTGTAGTTTTGGAGGGAAGACTGGAGTTCAAGTTTGAAGGAGAGTCAAAGCTACATTTCAAATTCAGTTGTGCCAAAATCTCATTAATTCTTGGCATGAGCTTTGCAGCCTTTTGCTTTTTCCCTGAACCAGCTTAATCATCTGAGCAGTTCATACACGGTCTTTCTACCCCAGGAGGAAGCTTTTCTCTGGCATTGTGAGCCTTTTTTAATAGCTAGACTTAACCTGTGTTACAGGGCAAGGCAGGCAGCATGCTCTGAAGAACCTCTCACATTTATTTTTATGAACAGCAATATAACTGCTCGGCTGGCTGAGCGCAATCTTGTTAGGCACGTCTGTGCGCACCGACACTTCGCAGGGCGAGTGCCAATTACATGCAGACTCTTCCCCACTATTTGCCTTAGTGCAGGGAGCTAAATACACAGTATGATTCATGCCAAGACTCAATGTGTTAAAAAGACGGTCTGAACTGGCCTTAAATTCTAAACAGAAAGGACCATTTAAGTGGATTCAGCTGTCCAAAGACGTCTGCCAGCCTCTGTTGTGAAGAACTTGGTCCAGCTGCTGGTTCATTAGAAGCAACTAAAAGAAGGGAATATTATGGAAATTGGGTTTGTTTATTTACCAGTAACTAAGATACTAATTTTTTTTTTTACTTTTCCTCCCTTCTTTATTTTCCACTTCACATCAGTTCTGTGAACTGGAGTGATTTCTTAGTGATTTTGTTTATTTGTTTGTTCTTTGATTTTATTAGCTTAATACAATTTCCTAGGCAGTGGATCATTCACTATTTGGCTTTCATTTATTTTTAACCTCTCTATTTGCAGGAACTACTTCTTTAAATTAAGCAACAGTTTTGTTAGCAAATATGTTAAGTTCTTTGACTTATTCAAATAGAATTTTTTTAAAAAGCAAGGAATTTATCATGCTAAAGGAGTGACGTTTTCCCTTAATTTTCTTAAACAGAAAAAAAAAGTATTTTCCTCATTATATAGTTTTATAGAAAGACACAGAAAAATACTTTGCTATCCTATTCAATAGATTTTAGAGTTATTATTAAAAATGCATTGGATATACCCCATAGTCAAATACATTTACTTTAAAATGTAAGCATTGGAGCACTAGGATACATAGTTGAAATTTCTGCCTTTGCCTCCAATATAAAATAATTGTATCTGTGTGTTTAATACTGCATTTGCTGCAGTGGTTTGGTCCGAATGTGGATGGAGAAGCTGATGAACCTCAGGGGGAGAATTTTCATCTTTGTTTCTAAAGCTTGCTATTTTTGATGGTGAGGAAATCACACCCACTTGACTTTAGACATCTGAGTTACGGCCGTTGCACCTTTGAACCTCCAATACTGTCAGTGGAGACAGAAGATCTCTCTGAAGGACAGTTGAGAACACCCAACTTTTATATCAAACGAAGTGTCTGCATTTTCTTTGGAAATAGATCCATTTTCCATTTGGACAAAGTTAAATTTAATGAGAAGGGTAACTTAAAAATGTATCTAATACCCTCTCTTCAATGTGCCCTTCTTGTCCAGATAAATAATTACAGCCATATTTTTCCACAGCACATACTTTACAAAGCAAGCCAGTGTCTCTGTCCTTTTTTCTGTCCAGAATAACTGAGCAAGAAAAAGGGAGGGACCTGTGAGAGGTGCCTCAGGGCCCCTGGCCCTATACTGAGGTTACTTCTCACTCTGCTAGACTAGGAACTAAATGAAGGGGGTCTGAGATCAGGACTCATGCTTAGCATTAGACTGGGAAGGACTTGGTCTTTGCAGCGTGTTCTCATTTGTGCGTCTGGGAAAGCCCAGTAGTAGCAGTGCCATGGGAGCAGGGCAGGAATATCGCAATGTCTGCTGCCAACAGTATCCCACCCTTTGCCAACCCCAGAGTTACACCCTTCCACTGAGACTTTCAGAGCTCTTTACTCTGCTGCATAACCTCATGATTTGCAGGACAGTCCACTTCCACACAGGGCACGTTTGACACTCAGTGCTAGGCAAAGCTGCATGTGCCCAGCAACGTGGAATTCCCTGTAGATGGCAAGACATTCAGCTATTCAGTTACACAAATCATTCCCTGTGTTTTAAAAAGAGAACCAGCCTCACCTTAGTGTGTATTTTGATAAGAAGCTGTGAGTCAACACACATAATTGCCTTATTTGTTTATGAAAATGGCCATGTGTGCATTACAGCAACACCCTTGGGTAGCAGTTTCAGAATTGCTGTGTATATCAGACAAGTCTTAATATTTGGGTGGAGGGGAAGTCGTGACCTTTATGTGCTTGAGTATGATATCTGTTTCTTATTGTATCTTCCATATGGCCCTGACTCAGGCCCATGGGATTTCTTCCCATATGATTTGGCTGCTGACTATTACTGTATGCTTGCTTGAAGTACTTCTGATCCCAAATTTATCTTTTTTGTAGCAAAAGACGAGCGGCAGCTGGAGTTAAGTGATATTTCAGATATCCTTCCCCCTCCTTTCAAAGTGTGGAAAATATTGCTGTGTGTGTAACGTGTGACTTCCAGCAGCCAAATATTACTGGTGCTCTCTGTATCCATTGCCTTTCAGGGTCTTTGTCAAGAACTGGAAGCAAAATTTTATGAAGGGACTTTCAACTGGGAGAACGTAAAGCAACATGATGCAGCAAGTCTTTTAAAGCTCTTCATCCGTGAACTGCCTCAGCCGCTCCTCACTGTAGAATATCTCAAAGCTTTCCAAGATGTGCAGAGTGAGTAGTGTCCTTTCTGTCCCTGCTGAAAGAATTGATACCCGTGCAGAGAAGTGCCTCTTTGCTGAGAAACAAATTGAATAACAACAATATGAGTTCTCCTGAGAAGAGATGGGCATAATTTTGCTAATGTACAAATAGCATCATTCATGTAACAACTATTTTAATAGCTTACACATACAATGAAAGCACATTTTCACTTCCTAATGTTTCTGATAGTAGTTAGGAGGTATACAAGGGTTATATGGAAAATGGATATGACAGTATTCAGTTTATAAATAGTGTTTGCTTCAAAAGAAAACCCCAACAAAGATAAGCAGTTCTTCAGGAAATATAACAAATGATAATTTATACTGTTTAGGGTCTTTTATCTGTTTATAAGAGAAATTAGAGCAGAATAGTCAGAACTGCTGATCATCCGTGGTCCCCTGAGATCAGCAAGTTCTTGTGAAAATGTCCTTGCCAACTGATCACCAAGACAGCAAACAGAGCAGCTGTAATTGGAAGAGCTTGGAGATAATGAATCTGGAGTGAGAACCCACGTACCTTAACTCCCCAGTCAACCTGGGACTGCAAATTCTATTCCCCATGTCTGCAGGCAGAACAATGGGGAATTTCTCTTTCACCTTTCTAAGAGGGGCTTTCACAGAATCTCAGAATATTCTGGTTTGGAATGAGGCCACAAGGATCATCAAGTCCAACTTTTTGAATGGTCCATATGGGGATCAAACCACCAACCTTGGCATTTCTAGCACCGTGCTCCAACCAACTGAGCTGAACTCAGGGTCAGAGAGTTTCCAGGGACAGGCAGACTGACATATTCTTAAAAAGGCCAGGCTGTGTCAAGTGTCCCAGCTGTGAGCTGCCTTTCAATGCCATTAGGTTGGTTGGAGTAGGGGGCTAGTGCTTTGGCCTGCTGCACAGTTTTGTTGATTTTGCAATACCAAGTGTCAAGTTAAAACTGGCCTGAACACTTTCAGATGGTGCTGGCAGCAAACAGCTCCACAAGGTTGTTCCATTTACTGGATAGTGATCGGAGCCAGGAGGGTTTCTGCTTGTGCTCCTGAGCTGTCTGAAGGCTTATGTGGTTTTACTTACCCAGAAATACTCAGGTGGCAGGATCCAAACCACTTTCTATATTGAACCAAAGGATTTGCTTCAAAACAGACACAGCACTTCATAGCCTCCCATTGTTTAAATTGTCTGTCTTGTTGGTTGCGTGTAATAAGATTAGGTGGTAGAGAAAAAGGACCATCTTTGTGACAGTAATCAGTATTTTTCATGATACTGTGACTAAGTAGTGTGGTTAGAATTAAATATTTAAACAACATAATTTGAACAATTTAATTAATTAATTTAAGTAAAGTAAGCAACTAAAATTAATTGTTACTTAGGTGAGCAGATAGAAACTCCTGATTTAAGTAAGGAATTTTAATGGTTTTGCAGTTGTATTTTTGCTTACTTTCCTAGGAAAAGATTGATTCTCATTGATTTTTGAACACTGTGACATAAGGTGTTCTGAATTTAAGCCTTACTTTTAATGTCTGTCTTTCTAAAGCAGGTAGATACACTGCTCTCACTACTTGATGTTTTAAATGGCTATGCAATTTGTCACTCATTTATTCAGATATTTAAGTTTTAGTATGGTAGAAAGTAGTCAGCAAGGTGGGGGTTTTATTTTATTTCATCGATGAAGTTTTATTTTTGTTTGGTGGTGTCTCCCGAGTTGATTTGGATGAAATGTGTTTGAAATAGCAATTCAGTTGGAATCCCAGCAGGATTCCCAGCATGAGAATAGCTCTGTTGAATTCTGAAATAGTGTGATAAAACTATGTCTCCTTCCTCGCTCGTTTTATGTGTGGCCTGTTTCATTAGGAATCTTCTGAGACGACTTGCCAGAGCATGTCCTCTAAAGCATGCCAGGAGGAAATTTATCACAAGTGACAAATGTGAGAGAGTTGGGGCTTTCTGCACTGCCAGAACATAGGAGCTCTTTTAGGAGGTGGAGGAGTGTAGGGATGCACTCATCGTGCAGCTTGGGTGAATGATGCACCACTGAGCAATTGGTAAAAGGCAGAACCAACATTACTTTTCTTTAATTGCAGCTTGCCTCGTTTGGTACAGCACTCTCTGCTGTAGATACGTGTTAAGCTTCTCTGCTCTTGGGCTGGTTTGCCATTGCAGCTGCTGTTGGTTATGTCGCTGGAGACCTGCCTTACTCAGTGACATGTGGTATTCATTCTTTGTGGGTGACTTGGGAGATCGTGCAACTGTGAAGGCAACCAGAGAAACTGTGAAAGCAGTGTTGAATGTACCCTTTCTTATGCTGGGGCACAGGCTCAGGAAGGGAAGAACCGTTAGCTATTCCTTCTTGTAGCATTGCAAAATAAAGAAGAAATCACAAGGCATCTAGAAAACATTGCCAAGAGACTGCTGAGTCACACACCAACTGCATCCTAAAAGAACATTTGGAAATGAGTATCAGAAAACCAGGATCTGCCAGTCCTTTGTCATACTATGATAATTAGCCATGTGTATGCATTCAGCGTTTTGCAAGAGGTTTCAACTTAGAAATCATGCTTTTTGAAGAGTACAAATAACAATTTCAAAATACTGAGGTCCCTGTGCTTTACTGGCAGATCTCCCAACAAGGAAACAGCAACTGCAAGCTTTGAATCTTTTGGTTATCCTTCTACCTGAAGCAAACAGAGACACCCTGAAGGTTAGAATTGTTACTACTATTTTCCTGCATAAGTATTTTGTCTGTTTCTCTGAATCCACTGTAATGAATGCTGTTGTCTTTTTAACATTCTTTTTTCTTTTCAGTTCAAAGTTAATGCTGAAACTAGTGATTCTTTTTTTTCCCCCCATATTTCACATAACTTTGGGAGAGAAAAAAAGAAACTTAGGGCCCGAATTCCTCCCAAATGTCTTTTAAGAATGTGACTTGAAATTTTTCCAGGAGATTGCAATAGTAATCTCCCAGCGAGCAACCTTTTCTCTTAGAAGTTTTGCTCCTTTTTTTTTGCAGCAGTCATTATTTCCAGTGCAAAAAGTAAACAGTGTTAGAATGCAATGGATGTGAGTTTCCTTTTATGAAGCTGGTTTAGCTCTTCATTTTCATTCCTCACTTTTCTCTATGCTGTTCGTTTCTACTCTCAATAAACTAGAAATTTACACTTCCTGTTGCTATTTGTGGCATGTTACATGGATTCTTCCAATTTGTGCTTGTCCTTTTGTAGCAAAGCCATTAATGTTTTTTTCAGAATATGCTTACTGCTAAAACTGTTACAATCAAGAATGAATGCAGGATTTGTGTAGGATGCAGAACATCATCTATTACAGGCAAAAAAATCCTACTAGGTCTTATTGTTCAAACAAGACTTTGTTTTTGAGTTTGTTTATTGTGTGGAGGCAGTCAAGAAGGCTCCTGAGTTGAGCTACAAATATCTGGAACTGAATTAATTGAAAATTGCCAGTTTCTAACTGGCTACCTGTCATTCACAATGCAGTGCTTTACTCGTGTATTGCTTACCTTACAGAATTAGCCACTCCATGTTCCCATAACCATGACAGCTGGCACTATTGTGCTCACTTTCAATTTAACAAATGCCAACAGTAATGTCTTCACAAGCGTGTGTGGGATGCTACTTATGCACCTACATAACAAAGGTTTTGAAAGAAAATCTTACTGTACAGGGCCTCAGAGTCACATGAATGCTTTTGAAAATATAACCAAAAAACCAACAAGAATGTTTTACTTCATTACTTGAAGGAAACAAATTTTGCGTTACCATTCTGTGAATAAATATATTCACACTTCTGTTATTGATTGCTTTTAATGTGGTTTTATTAGGAATTATGAGCTTTTTCCAAAAAATATACAACATCACGTTTCACTCGTATGTTCATTTTCAACTCTGCACGTGCTTCACTTTTCACAAGCAGAGTTGAGCTGTAAGTTCTGCTCTTATTTCAGGTACTGCTTGAATTCCTCCAAAGGGTAATTGATCACCGAGACAAAAATAAGATGACGTTAAAGAATGTTGCGATGGTGATGGCCCCAAACCTTTTCACATTTCATGGGTTTGGCTCCAAGACTATTGAACAAAGCGAGTTTGTTATGGCAGCTGGGACAGCAAATGTCATGCGCTTTATGATTCTGTACCAAAAACTTCTCTGGACAGTAAGTGTGTGGGGGTTTTTGGGGGGGTGGCGAAGGGGGGGCAGAGCATGAAAAATTTCACAACAAGGTATCTGAACAGAGAAGTCATGTGAAGTCGCATTCATGATTTAGAGAAGGATCAGATGGATCCAGCTGGGTTCTTGCTCATAGGTAACTCTTATGGGAGCGAAACAAAAACACTGCATCTGATGTTAAGCTCTGGTGGTCAGAGTTTTAATTTTGTATGTACTACACGTGAACTCAAAATTATGTCCTTTGTGTTTAGTCTATCAGTATACATTGCTATGGGCAATTCTTTTTGGCTTAGAGATATGAGCAGGAAACAGAGTGTTTGAATTCATTGCCCTTTTGGGCCAAACTTAATATTATATAAAACATGTTTTGATAAAACATGAAGTTGTGTCATGGTCTTAAGCAAAGCTCCAGCTTAGACAAACTGGACAAGTTGGAGGTTTGTTGTCTATCAGCAACTTGAAACAATTTTGACCTTTGCTGCATGGGAGGAAAAGCAATTATTACCATTTTACACACTAAGTGTCAAGTGAATTTTTTTAGCTGAGAAAAGTAAAACACTGTATGATTCCACCTCTCTTCCCCTGACAGCTTGCTGAATGGAATATTTTATCACAAATGGAGAGGTTTTAAAATTGTTTCACAGTTTTACATTATTTGAATCTTTAGTTATTACTGGAAAGAAATACTATTTTTGAGTTCTACTTGTTAATCTGGCCATTTACAAAGTTTTGGTAAGAATATTATGTAGTTATTCGTGCTTACTCTGTATTTATCTAGATTCCGAAGTTTATTGTTAACCAAGTGAGAAAACAAAATACTGAAAGCCAGAAGAAGGAGAAAAAGGACAAAGCTATGAAGAAACTCCTGAAAAAGATGGCATATGACCGGGAAAAGCATGAGAAACAGGAGAAGACTCCTAATGATGTAAGGAAACATATATCTGAAATGCTTTATTAATAGGACTGTAATTTTTAATGAAAAAGTGGATATAGCAGAGGGGATATGAATTAATTAATTAATTAATTAAACTGAGAATTTCAATAGATAGCAAGTTAATATGGATTTCCCAGTCTATGGGTTACCAGCGTGGCACATTTAGAGGGTGGTATTGGTTCTATGTTTTCACAGATTTTTCAGAATATTTCTATTCTGAAAAATGATATCCCACAAGTTGTTTCAAACTGGGCACCTGAAATAAACATACATTAGGTCAGTAACTGTAGAGAGAGCAAGTGTTGTGACAAGACTCAGTATTACTGAACCCACGTTCAGAGGTGTTGTTGCCCAGTGGAAGTCACAGCAGACCATGTGTTTACTTAAAAACAGAATGTCTAGATTTCTCTACTTCACATTTAAAAGTGTTTGGAAACAAATATAGCATTTAATTCTTCCATCTGCAGGAGTTCCAAAACCACTGAACTCTTTACCCCTGTCTTTAGCTAGAACATGCACAACCTGCCCAACCCGCCCAACCCAAGAAACCCCAAAGGATGAAACAAACGTGAAAAACTGATAAACTGCTTCTTATGCAGCTGTTGTCCAAGTGGTTACTGCCAGCTTACCCCAGTGTGTATAATCCACAGTTCAGTACCTCTCCTTTAGGTAATTGACTTCTGCCAGACCCATCGGTGATGTCAAGGCACGAGTTTCAGCGTAACACTCTCCACACATTCTTTAAAATACAAAAATCCTGTGGCAATTATAGTGTTAATTTTTCCTGTAGTTCAGAAAGATTTTAGTTGAGCTGTTCCCACTGACATCGAAACTTTAAAAATGCATCTTGTGCATGTTGAAATTGTTTATAGTTTTTATAATTATGATTTTTGGAAACTTTTTTAGCCTATACAATATAGTACTTTAATTATAAAGCATTTGAAGTACATTATTCCAAATTTAGTTTAAATACACGAACAGGTTATACCAAATATGTGTATTCTGATACCATAATGAAAACGTATCAGATTTGGGTGGTATGAGAATCTCGCGTTTGGGTGGTATGAAAATACCCCCTTGCGGGTTGGAGTCACAGCGAAGATTCTGGTGAGGTAGAGTCATCTTGTGGTCGCTGGTAGAAATGCAGTGCTCTGAGCAGTCTGGTTTTCTTACCGAGTGTGTGTATGTCAGACTGTTACCGAAAAAAGGCTTGTCATGTTCTTAAAAAGGCATTTTTAAAGCTTTTAAGCCGAAACAAATAGAATGTGGCAAATGAATATGCTCTATATCCAGAATCTGCTGGAGACTTCAGTGTTCCTATCTCATTTTGTATGCAGTATTTGACACATATCTTAGTGTCCAAAATTAATTAATTCCCCAGGCATCACTTTGCCTTACTTTCGTATCTGTCTACATGAAGGAATCTTGACACAGAATGAGTTTGATTTTAAAATAAAGCTAATTAAACACTGTAATTTGTTTTTCTTGGTCTAATAAGAAAAGAATTCTTTGAATTCAATTCAGTTGGGTTATGATGAGATGACACTTGATGCTGCCATCCTGTGTTCAACACAGAAATAACAGCAAATACACTGAAAGAAGTAAATGCTCTTTCAAGTTGAGATATTGGATTTTTTTTATAATTCGGTGCAAAGATATGTCTTTTTAATCCACTGGGGAGTTGGGGCTGAGGTCTTTTAGAGTAAATTATGCCTTTCTAATTCACGGGGGAGCTAAAACTGAAGCCTCATGTAATATTCTTACTCAAATGTAAATGTAAAGTTACTATTCAATGACTTTCTTTAAGCCCTGGAATTCTGTGGAGATTTTTGTCAAAATTAAACGGTAGAATTTTTTACAAATCCTTCATGCTTATTTCAAGCATTCAGTAATTTTGGGTGCTTGAGAACATATTACTCTTAAAATCAGATTCACAAATTGATAAGGTTTCATTGTGAATGACAATTTTATACATTTTTCAAGTAAAAAACTCTCATTCTTTCAGGAAAATTTATTGGTTTGAGGTTTTTTTCTCTCTTCAATTTTCAATTTATACTGCTTTAATTTAAAAATGAGGTGACTTTTCCTGTGCAGTTGCTGAACTACATTTCTCTATTAGATGGCAAGTGAGGCACCCAGACTTGTGGTGAATTCCCACTCCCATGAAACTTGTTTGAAACTTTGGACACCTAATTGCCTTGTGGGCTGCTGAATAAAAGCTAAGGAAAAGTTTCTACTTTCCAGCACTTGCTGTGGCACCCCACATGATTAAGCATAGATGGACAGAGCGTGAGTCATTTCCATGCTCTCCAGAAATAACTCAGTATCTGCATTCTTAATAGCAGCTCATTTGGATAAAATTTCATCTTAGCAAACTTCAGGTGAGATCTCTGTACAGTGCTGAAAGTGGTTAATATTAGAGGGCTTGGGAGGGTTAATTGTTAATTGTTTTTTGGGATACCTATGCATACCTATGGCCCCAAGTCAGTGTTAGTCTTTGGTGTTGGGCTGAATAATGCTCTAGACAGGCAAAGAAAGATGCTCGTAGGACTGGGAATTTACCTACTGCCTTTAGCCAGGTTTATACCATCTGTCATTGTTCTCCTCTGTATGGTGCAATTGTTCCAAAAAAAGGGAGCAGTCACGTGAGCAGCACAACGCAGTGCACTGGGCTGAGCCACTGCAGGTTAGAAACACCATTGTATCCCCCTTCTGTTTGTATGATCTGTTTGAATTTACACAGAGTAACCTTTCTGACTCCTGCTGAACCTCTCACTCACTGCAGTGCCAGATTATTTACTAAAAAAAAATTGCTACCTGCTAAATCATTTGTGTATGGTTTTCCAGTTTTTTGTCCCAAACGAGGCGCAATATTTTGCAGCCCAAAGAGAATAACTGCTTTGCATTTCTTTCAGACTTTGCCTTTCATATAGCAAGAACCTTTTGAAAATCAGTTTTGTTCTTCATAATGTTCATGCCCCATACCTGCTTGGTATGTTTTGAACCTTTAATAAGTATATATAATATTCCATCATTAGTGACGGTATTGCATAGTCACTTACATTTCTTTGTGCACCTAGAGTGAAAAATATGTAAGTGTGTCATGAAAAATGGAATAAAAGAAACTGGGAGAGAGCCACCCCAGATCCTATAGCCAGGCAGCTGCTCTTCTCTGTGATAGGTAGATTCAAGTCCCTCTGAAAAGGAAGGGTTTGAGAGAAGATTAGTACCTCACAGGTGACTGCTGTGCCTGCTGCAGATTAAATGTTGTAGGCCAGTGTATTTTCCATCGAGTAAGGATGTACCGTCTTCAGGTTTTTTAAGAGTGCAAGTACCTAATTCAGCCAGGGGTTGCAGTGTTTTAAATCTGACCTGAGAGGGCCTGTGAGGCAGGCTTGTGAGGAACTCGCAAACTGAGTAGCGTAGGTGACCTGCTCTTCAGTGTGTTGTCAATCCTCTCATAGGTTTCCTCCCATAGGCTTAATATGTTGTGATATGGAGCCCCTAACCTGGGTGTTTTGAACTGTGCTGTGCAGAGAATGTCAGCGTTGGTCCTTCTGTCATTCAGCTCTTGAAGGTTTTAGGCCACAATTTCTTTCCCACCAACTTGCACAGTGTATGGGCTAGGGGATGCTCAGGTTCTGTTCTCTCTGTAGTTTGGCAGCATGAACATATTGTGCAGCTGAGCATGATTTCTCCTGGAAATGCAGGTGGTGAAAGTGGCAAAATGCATTAATTAGCTGAGCTAATAATGATTCTCTGTGAATAAACAAAGTAATTATTCTGTTTGATCTGTGACCATAATGTTAGAGCTCTGTGGACATTTCTTGTTCTTTCTCTCATATACTCAAAGCAGACTGCTTTTTAAATAATTTATCATATGCCTGCTGTGTAGCAAAAAAAAAGTTATCCAGCTGAAAGTTTGAGAAACTCCACTAAAATCAACTGAGACAAAATGATAAAGAACTGTAAAATAAGTGAAAGCTAGTTTAAATTTACCATGCTGAATTTGACAGAAGACCATTATGGGACATCTATAAATAATCATTTAATCTGTAAAAATTTCATTTCTTTTTGCCAGGATCCCAAAAGTTTGGAAAGAGGCAAAAAAATTTTAAGCAGGATTTACTACCTAGCAGATGGCTACAGACACTGTTTCTGTAGGTGGAGGCCCTAAAGAACGGATTTGACAAATTTAGAGATAAATCTAGGGGAAATCTCATAGAGATCTCTTGCAGTCTTACGAGTCTTTGATTCCACAATTATTACATAGCAAATTCTCAATATGATGATTCTTACTGCTTTAGACAGAAGTAGTTATGATGTCTAGTGTTTTTAAATTGATAAATAATAAGACTGGATACAAAAGGACTGTTTGGTTAAAATTGCTTACCCTCATTTGTATAGCAATGAGCCTTCAGCTGTCTCAGGAAGCTGTTCTTCTGATTCTGCTCACGTTTGTACTTGTTCTATACTCGTTTAACTCTGATGGTTTCAGAGAAGCTATTCTAGATTCACAGGTGCCCAGATTTATTCATTGATTATGGAAGAAAAAATGTTCAGCCTTGCAACTGGGTAAATGGAGGAGTGTGGGGTGGGAAAGAACAGAATGAACTGTCATTATCAACCTCGAGTACAGAGACTCTTACTTTCCTTTCCTATCAAAATGAGTATGTTTGGGTAAAGGACAATGTAATAGGAATAGAAAAATCTCCAGGAACAGAAATTAGGACCTTATTCACAAATAAATTATGCCTTTTGTAACTTCAAATGTCATGTACCTGCGAGTTGGACAGAAAAGCTGTCCTTTGGAGCCCTCCTTCTCTATAGCTAATATGATTAATATTCATCATCAAGGACTTGTGGGCTGAAATAAAATACAAATCTATTATATAGTCAGACCTGCAGGTTGGCTTCTGAATATATTCTGGACAATAAGAAATAGGGAGAAAAACCTGCAGTAGTGAATATCTGTTTTTAAAAAAATGAAATTTACAAGGAGGAAGGAAGAATCCTTTAAAGTAGAATGATCCCTGAGTACTTTGTGTTTTCTTTTTTTTTTGGCAGGAAGTTCAGATTAAATGAAACTGAACAGGTTTCTTCCAGAAGTTTTAGTGGAGGGTCGGTGCAGGGGCATTGCCTGGTTTTCATGCCCGCAGCAAGACTTTTCCATATCAGTGTCATATGCTTCTTATCATACCTACATGCATGTCATATCATACGTACATACAAAGTGTGTTCTTAATATAGCACAATTGTTATTGTTATTCTTAACATCTTTGAAAAATAATTGAACACTACTGTTCTTTTGTTCTGAAGTTCTCCCTGGTGTTAAAAAGAGCTGTGAAGGTCGGATGTAATTTACTGAACTGCTGTGTAGTTCTCGTGTGTTTGTAGTGAAGTGGAGTAGATAGTGAAGTACAGAGCACTGTACTTACTTACTTATTCCATACTGTATTTTGAGAAGCTCATCAAAGCCAGCTGCTAGCAGCTTTGTTCCAACACTCTTATTGCTTTGCAGACTGATGTTCCTCAGGGAGTGATACGGGTGCAAGCGCCTCATCTTTCCAAAGTTTCCATGGCAATACAGCTGACAGAAGAACTGAAAGCCGGTGATATAGTAGCCAGGTTTCTCAGCCAGAAAAGGTATAAACACGTCTTTGTTTTGTTATCATGTCGGGAGAAGTGTCTCTTCATTTATTATATCAAGAAAAAAGTTTTAAAATGCTCAAAGTCCAGGTCAGTTCATGAACTTTTTGGCTGAATTTAGCCATCAAAATACACGCTTGAGGAATTAATGCTTTTAAATGTCATTAAAGCTCAGGAAGCCTTCAGGAATACATGAGTGCTGTTAGTAAAAAATTAATTGCTGTTTAATCTGATGGGTCAGGAATAATTTTGTAATCTTCTGGGGACAAGTCAGAAAGGAACTCCAAGAAAACAGAGGAATGAGGAAAGAAGAAAGAAAATATTGTTTAAAATAATGCATTTATATATAGCATCATAATAGTTATTGGAGTGTAATGATGAGCAAATGTCATGCACATGAAATGATTTAAAAGGAAAGCTACATTTTAGTAATTCAAATCCATTCAGGAAGGGAGAAATTTTAATCAATCTTTTGAGAAAAAAATATCACACGTGTTCATCATAAATACCTATTCAGCTAAAGCAATAATGTTGTATACTAGTTGATACTGAGAAGCTGCTTTTTTCCTAAATGCTGTTTTTAGAGATTTACACCATTGTCAAAAAGTTATTTTCTGGCTGGGCTTTAGCATATATTGGTACAATTAAGCAGTGAGAATAATAGAATCCCTTTGTAATACTGGGACTTTATTCTTCCACTGTCTGTTTTTAACTTCTTTTAGTTGCAGTACAATTAAATCCAGCAAGAATGTGGTTTCTCCCACCCAACCATAAGGCTTTTTCTGAAATATGGAGTGTTTGAGGGAAATACTTATTTTTGCAGCAGCACTAAAAGAAAAATTGGAGGGTAAATATCAAGCTACTTGCTAATAACAATGAAATTGTTTTCTAAAACCTGCAGTTTCCTCACATTTATCTTATTTTACCTTTTCTGTAGTGTATTGCTCACGTGCAGGACTGTTCATTTGCACCAGCATGCAAGGGTATTCTTGTTCACTGACTGTATCAGCAGCATACACACAAAGGATTTGTGATGGGTTCAGTGCTGATCTTAATTAGCATAACTTCTCCCAGACATGTTCAGGTGGCTGATCCACAAGCTCCTTTGTAATATCATCATTCATTGTGTTCTGTTCCCTACAGTGGAAATGTCCAAACACTCAAGAAAGAAGAGGTCTTTCTTTATGAAATAGGAGGAAATATTGGTAAGAATGGCTTCTGAACAACTTCTTTTGCTAGAATAGGATTCCTTGGCACGTTGTCCATGGGCTTTACTGTGGTTGCATTTTTATTCATGTCCCTAGTTCTCCCTGACACTAAGGCAGACAGTTAACCTTGTAGAGAAGGCAGCAGAGATGTTGGTGTGATCATTGTATTAGTAGTATCCTATTATCTGTCTCAGAGGAAGTTGGCAGTTGTAACAGATGTTCCTGATATGTATGTACAGTGAATAAGCACAGAAAGGTTGGATACAAAGGTGCCAGAAATGACCATGTGATAAAATTTTCCAACAGTTAGTCTTTCCCGCTCTGCCTGTTCCAGACCCTTTTGATTAAAGTAAATAATAGCAGATCAGCAAAGTTAATGCCAAGGATGATTTTGAACACAGTTCTAAAATTTTCTTTCATGAATGCAAGAGTATTTTTGCATTAGGATTCAGTTTCTAATCACAGTATTTTTCATATGCTCAGGAAAACAAAAAGAGAACTAGAAAGCAGTAGTAGATTGGACTTATATTTATTTTTTCCTTAACTGTGACCTGTTAAACTTATTTGGAGTTATAAAATTAAATGCAGTACTTCTGTCCTCTGCAAGTTTAAATTCCGTATGTAAATTGCTACTTCTAGCATTTTTCTTTTTTACCTAAACACTATTATAAATCAATTTTTTTGCATGTATGTCTAAACCAAAAGACGTAATTAAAAATAGCACTTCCGTATATTTCCTAAAACAGGTATATTTTAGTGTTTTTACTAAGTCTGAGGGCAAAAAACCAAGAAGTTACCAAGATAGCTAGATGCCAGATGAATGTATTCTATGTTCTCTTGCAAATCCAGTATTTCCTATGCCTGTTAAAGCAGGTTGTGATCCCAGATGTAAGACTTTTTTAAAGGAGAGGAATATATTTTTTATTCTACAGAGGTGTAATCGTGCAGGAAAAATGGTTTTGTAACAGAATTCCAGTGAAACTGGAACAACCTACTGTTACTCTAAGCATGTGACAGAAATTGTATTTCTCTTGGAGAAGGTGCATGGGTAGCTGCAGATTTGTTTTGTTTTGTTACGATGTAGGTTAGAAAGCTTAGATATTTTCTCTGTCAGAATGGTTTACTTCCAGAGAATTTCAACTTTAATCACTCCTTACTAGTCCTTATTAATACTCTCAGTTAAGGTAAGAGACACTCCCTGCCTTTAACTTGCTGTACAGGTTTAAGTAAAACAGCTGTCCTGACCTTTGCCATCTGTCTCTCTGCCCGATGGGCTTGAGTCATGTGGAGGGAGCCCAAAACAAGAAGACTCAAGGGGCTCATGATAGAAGGAGACTCATATCCTTACACTTAACACTCGTAATTGTAACAAGCACGATGCTGTTAGCAGATGCAGCTGCTGAATGTCTCCAGACGTTTCTTGAGTAGTCAGTACACTGGGGGACTTCAGGGGCACTGAATGGGACTTCTGCCACTGCTTTGTCACCGGGACTGGCTGGATAGGAACGTGGCAAAGCACTGTCCCCATGCTCTCACTGCCTGAACATGCTGCACTGCGTGGAGGAGTGGGCTTATTTCAGCAACAGGGGCAGTGCTGGGCACAGAGGTTGGGGTTAAAATCACAGAAGGAGCAGATGGAGACTGCACCTGGTTGAGCAGGGAGTGTTGCCTTCTTGCCTGCTCTGTGCAGGGAGTCCAAAGAGCTGGCAGACAAACTCAGCTGCAGCATTCCACCTGTGCTTGCCTCCCATGTCAGGAGTGCAAGTACTGGAAACATCTGTCTGGCACGAGCCGGCCACTCCAACCACTTGCACAGCAGAGTAGAAGAGAGGCTGTGATGTAGAGCTGCAGATGCATGAGATAATGCTTTGCCTGCAGGGGAATGGGAATAATGTGCAGATCTTGATAGATCAGCATATGCTATTCTCATCATAGCTACCAGACATAAATTAATTGCCTGTAGTGCACTAAGAACAGTGTACTACTTTCTCCTCCTAGGACAGCAAACATTACAAGTGCTGTGCAGAACATCCCACTTAAGAGGAGCAGGATAGGGAGTAACACCTTCTTAGCAAGGAAAAACCTTGCACAAACTTAGCATTTAAAAAGGGGGAAATAACCTGAAATTTTAATTGGGCTTCTCTACAAATGTGGACATAGTTTTTGGATGTAATCATGAGAAGACCAGGACATTGCTCCTTTTTTTACTAAACCCTCTCGGAGGGGAACTCCCATCTGCATGGTCTGTGTGAAGAATCTGACCTAGAATGTGTCACAGAGGTAGAACAGCCCCTCCTTTTCCTTCTTCCTCTTGTCCCCTTCCTCCTCAAGGCCAATGGGAAGGGTAAGAGCACCTCCAACTTTTATGTGCGTTGTCCTTTGTTAAACATCAGGGAGAGACCTTGCAAAGGTAAATGGAGTAAAACAGCATCAGGAACTTTGAAAGGTGTTTCCTTTCTCTTTTGTTATTGGTGTAACCACATGTCCTTTCTGTTCCTAGGAGAACGCTGCCTTGATGATGATACCTACATGAAGGACCTATACCAGCTCAACCCAAATGCTGAGTGGGTTATAAAACCTAAGCAGAGCTAAGATCACAACTAATGGCAAAACCTCCAACCTGTGGACTTATGTTGTAAGGCTGAATGTTTCAAAGGGATAGTGTGTCCTTTCAACATTCAACCATTATGTATATTAACAGAACTTTATCCAGTTTTAAAAAAAAAAAACAACACAATGGTGACCCAACAGTTATAACCAGTAAACTTTCAGTTTTACTTGCAGCAAAACTTTGGAGATAGCACAGGTTTCCCACTCATGTTTGAAATGAGAATAAGTACCTTATATATTTTATATATAAGTACCTTAAATATTGTAATGTCACTAATCTACCTCCCATCTGGTAGGTCTTGCTTAAGAAGAATTTATTTTTCAAACAGGTGTTTAACCTCTTTATATTAGAGATCTGCAATCTGTTTGTGTAGCATTTTGTGTTCATATAGGTCTTTTCAATGCTAGTACGATAGAGAACCAAATCCCGATCAGCACTTCTGAATGGTACAGTATTAAAAATACCTAACCCAGTCATATGAATTTCCCAAGTAAGTGTGAATTTCCCAGGAAAAAACTGCAATGCAATGTGTTTTGTCTTTGGAAGTCCTAATTTAAAGTTTGATGAAAACTATTTAAAAACAACTGTGAAAATGCTTTCTATGCAGGTTTTTTGCTAGATCTTTTAAGTACTTTTTTTCTTACTCCACTTGATTGTACTCTTGAGATTATTAAAAACAAAAAGGAAAGAAAAAGCAAAGAAAGGATCACGTGAGAAGATGAGTCTTTTTAAAGCTCACTACTCTTGGCATTATCCTTTCTGGCATATTGTCATGCAGTAGAAAAACCTTTTGCGTTTTTCAGCAGTGATATGCAGCCATGTTACATACACTGATTTCAGGTTTTTTGGACATCTGATATATTGAGTTTTGTGAACTGCCAAAACTTTTCAATTACTAGCGCAATAAAAACTTTTGGGAAAAATAAAATAACTGTGGAAGGAAACTGTAGTCTAAATTTCATAGGTAGCAAACCACTAAACTTTTTACTCAAAACCAGTGTAAGGGTCTACTGTGGATATTACCTACCATCAGCTTTGTATCTCACCTATCCTGGACAAGGCTAGAAATCAAGTTCTGATTTCCCTGATGCTGATAGATGCTGTCTAAACCACTTCAAAAATTAATAGTCCAACAGAGAACTGTTGCAAATCCATCCCTTTGCAGGGAAGGGCTGAAAGCTCCGTGTGGAATTCACTGATAATGAATTATAGACTGATGAGGCTTGTTGCAACACAAAGAGCTGCGGCCCGGAGCTCCAGAGCCCCAGTCCCACAGCAACACTTCGGGCTCCCTAGCTCGTGTACCACTTTACAATTTATTTGTAAACTAGCTCAGCTGTGCTCAAGTGCTTTCACCTGTGTGCTGACTACCTGAAGTAACTACTGTGAAATTGCGTTCTTGGAATGAAATACTTTCTTTCAGTGCACACAAAGAATTATGTTGACCTCATAGGGAATATTCTACATACAATCAAGGACGGAATGACTGTTTTTATACGTGATCAAGGCTGATTAAAGGAATAAAGGACCTTTCTGCTGAGCTTTGGATAGCGGCCCTGACTGTGTTGACAAAGTAACCACTGGAACTCTCCCTTTTATATATGAGCAGTGAAATAGAACTCTGAAAGGTCATAGAAAAATTAGATAGCTGCTGATTAGTTATCCACAGCATATGAACAATTTTGGGGCCATGTGTATTTATTGTTTCTTAAAGTCAAAGGCTGTCTTCATATGAAGAGGAAGCACTGCACTGGATGGTTCTGAAAAGCAGGATGAGTAAAAGAGGAAATTGTTCTAATGTGACTGTGCTGCCCTCGATGCTCCATCTAGTTGGGTATCCCCACGTGGTATAGCACTGTGCCACTACGGGCAAATCCTCTAAGACAAATCACTTTTGTCTGTAGAACAAACCACACTCCCTGTTCTTCAGATGTAAGGAATAGAGTAGCAAAACAGTACAATGCTTAGGTAAACATTTGTGAACCTAATGTAATAAATATAAGGGGGGTTTTGACATGTAATACAAAAATGATGTGTGTTTTCATAATACATTATAGTTCTGTAAAAGATTACTTGTTACTGGAACTCTAGGCGTCATTTTAATCAGGAGCGAAGTGCAGATGATAGGAACAGCTGTTCCTAACAGTTTCAGTATAAAATTGCAACCAACCTGTGGTTATGATCTCTTAAATAACTTTGTTTTTGGTTTAGTGCCATTTTTTTTTTAATTTAAAAAAGTTCTTTTGTAATTAAATGTTGTTTTTTCTGACTTCTTTTCTCATTTGAATTCTTATGTTTGTGCATAAAACATACCCAAACGACATTAAGCAGTGATTATTTCGTAATTTCACGTTTTACATCTTTGTAGAGAGCTTGTAGTTTTGTGTATGACAAGAGACATTGATAAGTTAAAGTCTTGCAAAATGAATGCCTACTGGAAAAGGAAATAACTGTCTAGAAGTTTAGAACTTTGCTGCAATTGCAATACACCTTTGCTAAATCTATAATATAGGAATTACTGGGTACGTGCAAAGGAACAGGAGACTTCTCAACACTCATTGAAAATACTGGCTCTTAATTCCTCATAATTAAGTAATGAAATTAGGACACAAGTGGGAAGCCCAAAACGCATTCAGGTAATCTGATAAGGATCTTTTATAATTAAAAAGGCGGTGCTGCATTAGTTGCTTATTTGGGGTAATTTGGCAAGCCACCTTTGTTTGACTGATGACTTGGGAAACAGGGGTATGCAGGGGTTTTTACACCCAGCTGACAGATTAATGATTTGCACGCTATGTGTGCAGCCCTTTGCAGGCAGAGCAGCTGGGGTCTGGGGAGAGGAGGGCGTGGGGAAGCAGGTGATGGTCCCTCTTACCACTGCCTGGATGTTGTGGAGCACGTAAGGATGGTTTTGTGCTCAAAAATCCTCTGGTGTATATTGGGGGAGGGAGGGGAAAGGTCCGCAATGCTTGCGTGGGGTGTACACATCTTCTCACACTGGCTGTTCTTCTTCAAGGACTGCAGAGTTTGCACTCATTTTCCGTAGCCTCCTGTTCTTCCCCACCTTGTGTGAAGCACACACACCATCCCTGGACATCCATCCATGGGTGCTGGGAGGAAAAGTATCATCCCAACCACCTGCCCCCTGTGTGAGCAGCAGCAAGGCCGGTTTATCTCACGTTGTGAGTCAACGAGCAGCATCTGTGAGCGTTCCACTGAGGTTTCAAGAAGACAGTAGGGAGCAGGAAGATGAATGAGTCTGGATGTGTTGGAAATACTGGCTGAATTTCTGTCAGGCCTTTTCACTAAGCAGTGGCATGACTGAGATGAATTCAAGGATAAGGAGATGCACTTTTTGGCAGCGAGCACCAACAAAGAAGGAAATGTTTGAGAAAGGCCTGCTTGAAACTTTTCCCAGCCCATTATTTCTTTGTCAGACATTCTTAAAAGCAATGTAACTGTCCAATAAAACACACTCTCTTCCTAAGTATTGAGTTGGATTGCAGCAGTGAGCTAACTTGGCGAAAGATTGCTAAAGAAATTATTTCCTCAGTATCACTCTTAAATGCATCTTAGGATTAGTTCTCTGTTGTGCTTCTTTCTCTAAAAGGTTGCAGCCATTCAAAAAGTGTAAAATGTGTATGTGTTAATCTTACAGCAATATTTACAATAATATTTTTTATGTAGAGCAATGCTTTAAAGATATTCATACCACCGTTTGTGTTTGCACACAGACCACATCTGAGGGAGATAAGTACCTATCATCCCCATTTAACAGATGGGAAAAGTACTCATAAATGGCTGGCTTGTGGCTAGAAGGGGTGAAATCAATCTGATTTGTAGAAACCAAATATGATCCTCCAAAAATTGCTTTAGAAATCTGCTATATTGCCAGTAACAGCAGTATACCAATCACAAATATGGCTTCAGGGGATTCTTTTAATAAATACAATGCTGTAATTTTTAGCCTGGTTTCCAAAGGAAATTTATCTGGGATAATCTTGCTACCTTGTGTGTGTCTTCCCCTAATTACTTTTGAGTCTGTTGGCAGACTTTAGTAATTTTTGGCAAGTGCAGTGGGAGGGAAGGCGTGTGTCAAAAGATAATTAAGCTTCTACGAGCTTCATAAAACTAGGTAGTAGGAGTCCTTGGTTCAATGGGGAGATGAGAGCATAAGCTCCACTTTCACTGAGGCACTGGAACAGAAGTGTGAGAGAAACCATACACGTGCTCTGGCCATGGAGGAAGGCTGTGCTTGGAGCTCACAGCCAGCCAGTGGGATTTGGCATCAGGCCTTTGGAGGCCTGAGAAAGCACTTGCTTGTGTTGCCACCTGCTTTCTGAATCTTCTTTGTTGACATGATGTGGGTGATTATTGCTGAAGCTGCAGTTGTTCTCCTGGGCTGGCTTTTGGGGTGCAGCCTCTCTGCAACTTCTGGTTTGTACAGCTCATGCCCATACCCTCCCTATGGACGGAGCACCTTTCCAGCCTGAGCTGAACCCGCAGCTGAAGGCATTGAGGCAGGTGAGGAGGTGAGTAGAAGTACCTCTCCTCTCCCTGCTTGTAGGGCTGTTGGGAATTACCTTCATAATCAGATCTAAAAGTGGGCGGTATCGAAGGACAGCCTTCACTTGCAGGTTTTAAACCACCGTGGGAATACTACTTGCCGTTCATGAATCATATGGAAGTGGTGGTGGTTCAAAAGCCCTGCAGATATTATTACTCCTTGATAGTCCATTTTGGGATGACTGAAAGGATCCTTCCTTCTCCCTGTGGCACTGTAAAACCAATAACTAATGCTCATTTGCACTGAGAGCCACAGTCTCTGTGTTTTACCTGTCGAATGAGTTTTGCCCTCTGTGTTACCAATGTGCCTCTGTAATGCGGTTACTCTTGCAAACAAATCGTCTCGGTTCCCGTGAGCAGTCTGCTCACATGCTGTGTCGCTAGATCAGGTCCTGCAGGGCAACCAGTGCCGTGCTTCTTTCCCGTGGGGATTCCCTGTGCCTTCCGAGCGGTGACACCGCCACCCGGTTATCCACACACGGGGATGTGCGTGTGCCGTCCGCCGTCATTCACCGCCTGCCGGGGACAAGCGGAGGGTCAGTCCTACATCACTCGCTTCTCTGTTCCGTGTGCGAGGGCCGCCCTCGGGGGCAGAAATCCCTGGAAGCTGCCAGGGGCGGCTGTGGCTCAGTGTCCTGGCCCGGCCCCGCCGCGCTTTATCCGTGTTTTCATTCCCGGGGCGGGGGCGGCGGCAGGTGGCGGTGCGGGGCCGCGCTCCGCCCCGCTCCCTTCTGTGGGGAGGTGACAGCGTAAGCTCCACTGTCATTTAAGCACCGGCACAGAAGCGTGAGAGAAGCGTACACATGCTCTGGCCGCGGAGGAAGGCTGGAGTGCTTGGAGCTCAAAGCCAGCCGGCGGGGTTTGGTATCAGGGCGTTTGGAGACTCGTTTGGAGAAGTGGTCACCGTGTGTTCCTGTCTGCTTTCAATGCCACCCATCCTGGCAGCTGCACCAAGTCACGTATTTAATTTAATGCTTTTTTCTCATGCCTGTGGTTGGTGGCGCAGTACATAACTCATGTACCTGAGACGGTGCAGCAGGCAGGGACAATTTCCATGTCCGGTTCTCTGGACACAGTGAAACTGTGAACGGAGAAAGCTTTGCACAGCAGAAAATCGCAGGCTTGAGTGTATTACTGGGTATCCCTTGCTCGTTATCAAGATGCAGATGTACAACACACTTCAAATGATCCAGAATGAAGGAACACATAATTGCTTGGAAACGTCGGAGGTTCCAAACCCTGAGCTGTGTTGGATTACCAATTGGAAACTGGTTTCTTGCTTATTCACTTTTCCTCCTAGTCTCAGAAGAATTTTTTGTTTTAAATCTTGCCGCCTTCTGATTTTTGGCTTAGTTGAAATTCATAGTCTGTCTTCCCTAATTTAGTAGTCTTGATTATATTCTAATATGTTCCCACGTTGGCTCTGATAGTTGTAAGGCAGATGAGCTTCTGAGCCCTTATTCTGGATGTTCCTCCTCTGCTACAGTCTGTCAGAAGCTGTCTTTATTCATAACTCTCCTTCACCCTGCACAAAGAGAGTTTCTTCCAGCAGGAACCTGAGTAGGTGAAGTAGTACTGAAGTTGTCCTGGGGCTTTGCATGGCTGTGAAAGACACAGCAGAGAGGTGCCCATTGCAGTATTCCTGTCAGCCTGGTGTGCATCGGCCTCATTCAGTGCAGCGTTTTGTTCCCGAGACAGCAAAATCTTAGGATGCAGCCAGGTGATACCCGTTTGAAATACTGTTGATCTGGAAAGAGGCAGGTTTTTCTGGGTTATGATAAGGCAACCTTGGAGTACTGGCAAAAATATCTGCTGGTGCTTTTAAAGTGTCATTGTAAACTGGGAAAAAAAAAAAGAGGTTTTTCTTCTCATTGTGTTTAGCAATTAGAGAACAGACAATTCTGACACAGTTAGGAGTTCAGTTATGTTTTTGAAAAAAAGTAGATCAGAAGACATGCTATGCATGCTAAACCTTTTTAATGGTTCAATTTTTCCACCAAGATGATGTGTTTTTATTTTTTATAGATCTCTGCTGAGAGGTTATCCTGATTTTCCTTACATTTTTGCCTTAGCTAGACGGTAGAAGGGAATGTGAGAGAATTACTCTGTTGATAGTTTGGGGTTTTTTACTTATTAAAACTCTTATTGTTAAATTATTGTAAGATAATGATAGGGCCAGTGTGTGAACATGAAATGGAGTCCTTCAGAAGAGGATTTTTATTTATTCCAGTTCCCTCCAAGTTGAGAAAAAGTGACAGCCAAGTCTGTATACCAAATATGTCTGTTATTCCATGCAGAACAGTTTCACCACAGGTCTTCTAGGAAGAATCAGAAGAAAATACCCCCATTCCCCACCCTGGAATGAGGAGATGATCTCCTGTAGGTGGTGTTGCCGGCACTCAAAGGCAGGCATGAAAACAGCGTGAGCCTGAGTGGGGTTTTTTCCTTTTCTTTTTTTCTTTTTAAATTGGCTAATTTTTCTCTTTGAATGCTGCTGTTGTTGGGAATAATGAAAATTATTGTGAAAGCTCAGCATAAATAGGTTTTTTTCTGTACAACCACAATGTGGGTGTTCGGGGTTTATGAATAGAATACACAGGATTGCAATACTCTGCTCTGAATTTTTTCCAAAGAATTTCTAAGTTGCTTATATCAAATCCTCTTGGGTCATTATAAAGAGGAATTGAGCAAGTACAGAAATACTTGCTAAACCAGTGATAAACCATTGGTAAAGCTAGGAACAAACTTTTTTTTTAAATTTCTGCCAATACACCTGTGGCTGTGGCACAGTAAATTCTAAAAACACTTGGTTGTAGGAAAAAATAATTAGTGCACAGCCTGTACAACTAAACTGCGTAATCAGACATGCTGATGATGACAGGACTGGGATCCCGGGTCAGTCTATTAGGCACTGCCTTACAAATCAGCGTACTGGTGAGATGTCCTTAAGCTCACAAATAGCTTCCTGCAGATTCCTTGCAGAGTGTGAGCAGTCCTGTTTAGAGTAGCTATTCTTAACTTGCCTATACCCTTACTTTTAGACAATTTTAGCCCTCCCACTCTTTTAGAAAGCCCTTAAGCATTATTTGTGTAGTCAGTAAAAAAATCCACCCTTATGGTGTTTTCATCTGTGCCAGTGTGCTTCACCTACATTATGTGCAGAGGAAAAGCCAGAAAAAATATTCATCTGTGTAACCGCAGAAGGCATAGCTGTTCCAAACAAGTATGTTTTAAAGAGGAGCTGGTTTCTCGAGGGATGCTCCAGAAGACGTTCCTGAGCACGGGGAGTCTCTGGGTCTGTGTGGAGGAGTGTTTGATGCTGGAAATGTGTCTCTACGCTGTGTTGAAGGATGACCCACTGCTTCTCCAGCATTGTTGAGTGAGTGTGAAGTGACTGCCTATTTTTGGAGAGAAATTACCTCATCCATGCCATTAGCAGAATTGGCAGAGTGATTAGCGCTGGCTGCTTCAGCATGATGTCATTGGACTTGGAAAGCTTTGTTGAAGTTTCAACTTGTGTGTAGGCATGCGCTTTGACTTGCCATCTCACCCTCCCATCTCTCAATCAAAGCTGGAGTTTTTCAGCAAAGCCTGTAGGCTGTAAGAATGACTGCATTTGGCCAGTTTGAAGGTCTGATGAGTTTTGTTACCTGCCTCTCTGTGATGGTGGTCAACAGTGGATGTTTGAGGAAGGACTGAAGCACAGAACAAGAACATAATAGTAATTCCCTAGTATAGTTTCTTAGTTTCTTAGCTTGTCACTCCCCTGTGTTCAGTAGCCATTACAGAATCACAGAATATCCTGACTTGGAAGGGATCCACTAGGATAATCAAAGTCCAACTCCTGGCACTGCACAGGACAGCCCCAGGAATCACACTATGTGCCTGAGGTTTACTGAGGTAATGAGGTTTAATGAGGTTTACTTCCACTAATTTTCATAATTGCTTTTAGATCCCTATAAAGACATGGCATTCACTACATCCTATGGGAGTAGATTTCACAGTGCAACTGAATTGCCCCTTTGGCAGGGATTTCTTTGCTCAAGGAACAACCCTACCTGTTTACTTTTGCCATGCTGCTTATGGTGTCACAGATCTTCTTGATTGTCCTCTCCTCTGGTCAAAGAGCAACAGCTCGTTTTATTGTCCAGTGTTTGGAAGCCATTGCTGAACTTTGGTCATTTTTGTTGCCCCTCTTAAACGTTTTCTTACTCTGTTCTGTCTTCTCAGGTAAGGGGAAATCAGAAACATACCTTGCACTCACATCTTACCAGGATGTGGGACCGTGATTTTGTTTTTCTCTGTACCTTGATGACTTCTGATACTTGTTTGGTTTGGATTTTTTGGGTTTTTTTGCTATTTTAATCACTGAGTTAACATTTTCATAGTTATTAAAGCAGTCATCTTTCATGTCCAGTGGTCGTTCAGATTCAATCACTGTGAATGCAGTATGAGAATTTTTCTCATTTTCTCAGTTGCTGGGTACTTAACACTGAATTTCATCTGCCTTTTTTTTGCCAGTCATGGGGTCACCAGTATCATGAGGTCTGTCTGAAGCTCTCTGCAGTTTTTTCTTTAAAGCCTTCAATAATTCAGTGTCATTAACCTACCTTATCAGTTCATTGAGATCACTTGAGATCAGGTGTATGTTGAACAGCATGGGCTCAAAGTGCTACACTGGTGACCTGCTTGCAACGAGACTGTGCATTCTTTCCTTTTCTTTCTTGTCTTTTAAACTTGTTTATCCATGTGAACACCTTTTTCTCTTTCTCTTTCTCTTTCTTTCTTTCTTTCTCTTTCTTTCTTTCTTTCTTTCTTTCTTTCTTTTTCCTTCCTTCCTTCCTTCCTNCCTTTCCTTTCCTTTCCTTTCCTTTCCTTTCCTTTCCTTTCCTTTCCTTTCCTTTCCTTTCCTTTCCTTTCCTTTCCTTTCCTTTCCTTTCGTTTCCTTTCCTTTTCCACGGCAACCTAATTAAGAAATTTGATGTTTACTTTTATTTTTTGTGTCTTCCTTATACACATGCTTATAAAATTCCTCAAAAACTCTCCAACAGGTTCATGAGTCATGACTTTATAAAAGAATTGTGTTATCTTCAATAAGGGGTTACTACAGTTAACAATTCAGCTGTGTCATACTTGAGCTCTGTTTAATTTGTGGGTGAAGACCATCTGGTGCTGGTAATCAGCCAGTGTTATTTTTCTTAATTTGTGTTACAGTGTTTTACTGAAATTCGGTGTGAGATAACTCCCCTGTAAATCCTAAAGAGGTAATATATAATCACAGAATGGCTTGGGGCTGAAGGGACCTTAAACATCATCTACTTCCAACCATCTTGTCAAGGGAAGGGATGCCACTCATTAGATCAGGTTGCTCTGAACATTCTTGAACATTTCCAGGGATGGGGCATCTCTAACTTCTCTGGTCAATCTGTTCCAGTGCGTCACCACCCTCACAATAAAGAATTTCTTCCTAACATCTAATCTAAACCTGCCCTCTTTCCATTTAAAGCCATTACCCTTTGTCCTATAATTATCCGTGCATATAAAAAATTCCTCTACCTCCTTTTTATAAGCCCCCTTAGGTGTTGGAAGGCCTCAATAAGGTCTCCCTGGAGCTCCCTCTTCTTCAGGCAGAACAGCCCCAGCTCTCTCAGCCTGTCTTCACCAGAGACGTGCTTCAGCCCTCTGATCATTTGTGTCACTCCTCTGGACTCGCTCCAGCAGGTCGATGTCCTTCCTGTGCTGAGGATCCCAGAGCTGGATGCAGCACTCCAGGTGGGGTCTCACCAGAGCAGAGCAGAGAGGCAGAATCCTCTCCCTTGCCCTGCTGGCCATGCTGCTTTGGATGCAGCCCAGGACACAATTGACTGACTGGGCTGCAAGTGCACACTGTTGTAGATGATGCAACAGTGTGAAAGATGGATGCAGCAAATTAATTTCATTTTTCTGTTGTGGTCTCTTCTTTGGTCACTCCATTTACATGTTAATTATTGGTCCTATGAATTTTTGTCAGGTCTCCTACTGCTGAGAAAAGAGTAACTGGTTTTATGCCAGTTTAACAAGTTGTTTCTCAAAAGCCCATCTTGGGCTGCTGTGTGCTCACTGTAATCTTACATCAAGTAAGTCAGTGAGTGTCTGGGTTTGGTTTCATTTTTAATTTTTTTTTTTTTAAAACGTATTTCCTAGGTGGACATGTCTTTAAATTGTCATGGAATTAATTCTTTCGTTAGAATAATTGAATAACAAAAAGGTTAAATATATTAATTCAGTTAGCCTTCAATATAGTGTTTTTGCCTCTTGCAAACTCTTTAGCAGTTGACTTATATCTTTGGAGTTTATTTTTTTAAATAGCTGGGTTTTTTCCCTTTACATTTAGTCTCACTTAAAGAAAATGCAGTTGTGTGATATGTGGGAAGGTACTGTTGCTGCTCCTGCAGTTTGGCGTATCTGGGGAACAGCAGAATGAATCTCTGCAGCATTTGGAACCAGATCCTGCACATTCCTCAGGACCAAGTCAGGAATTGCTTTGTGTCTTGTGCATTTTCTGAGTAATTGCTCTGCAAGGCAATTATTTATGTGTTTTCAGTACGTAGCTTCATTTCTTGTACAGTGCCTAAGTGTAGGGATAGTTGGCACCCCGATTGTTCAGCTTGCAGCCTCTCTGACCTCCAAGCCTGTTTCAGGACATGACTCTCACTGCTGTGCTCATGGCTGGTCCCATGGACCACACTCTTCTTCTCTCTCTGCCTAGAACTTGAGTCCAATGACATCTGTGGTTTTTATATGGAATCTGTTGTTTCTCAGTGCATGCATGTCTCACTCCCTTGTGTATGGAATTTTTATCTGTTACTGTTCTGCAGCCTATTGGTCCCTACTTCCAGGTGTTCAATATACCCGTCATAGTAATATCCTTCATCAAATCCACATGTGTGTGCATGTGTGTATATGTTAAGACTTCTAGTCATCTTTATAGAATGCATCTCTATCCCTGTGTTCCTCTCAGCCTGGTCAAAGAGATTGGCTTTTTGGTCTATGTGCACATCTCACTTGGCCACAGGGCAGAAAATTACATGAGTAACAGTCATGCAGATATCTGCATGGGAAACCTTTTACCTTTTACCTGGAACGACTTCCATCATCATTTCGTTTTGAGTGATGTCCAGCAGATCTATTCAGTTTCTTCCTCTCCTTCACTGTATTGTGACTGTGGCTTGTTCATGATGGGAGGGGCTGCAATTGTGGTAACTCTGTGTATCGTTTGCGTTCAGCTGAAGATCTCTCTGAGCAGCTCAGGTGGATTCTCAGTTTCTAGCACCTGGATAGACATAAAGCTGTCGTGACACACAGATTGCTGCTGCTGCTTATCTAAATTTTTTTGGTCTTGGGCAAGTTGAGCCAGGGAAGCTGCTGGTGCTGACACTGTTGGATTGCCCTGGAGCCAAGCTTCATGCCTCGCCCAGCCTCAACAGAGTCCTAAGGCCCTTGAGGAATCACTGTTCCTTCTGGCCTCTGACCTGTGCCTCAGCTGCATTTCTCTCTTTTGCAGTATACAGGGTATTTGTTCTGAGGCTGATGCCATGATTGGCATTTTGGATATTGTTTGTAGGCTCAGCAGTGTTGGCCTGCTCCTTTGCACTGTTCTAGTACAGAGCATGCAGTGAAGGGAGTTAAAGAGTGTCCAGATCCCTGTCGAGTTTGCCTTTGAATGCAAATGCCTCTACTGCGACTAAAAATATATATATGTAAATTTCGCTTCAGCTGTATCAGTGCAGTTTTAAGACCCTTCTATTTTCTTCTAATACCTTCCCTGTACTGCGCTACTCAAAGGATCTGATTGCCACATGTGGGCAGCTCTGCTTTTCTTTGCCTTTTAACTATTTTGCTTTTAAGCTTTGCTGCCAGTCTCTGTTGGGCTCCTTGATGGAGTAGCTCCCACTTCACAAAAGCACATCAATTCTCTCCTGGAATTCAGGTAAAGAGAAAGTGTCTGGGGCTCTGACACTGTTGCATCCCGACAGTTTAATGTCACGGTGTGCTTTGGTAAGCCAAGGCAGGAGTATCTGTGCTCTCTAGATAGCATTTTATAACCATTTATCATGGTTAGCAAAGTATGGCTTTTTTGGGTTTCTTTCCCTCCCCCCAGCTGCACAGTCACAGTGACTCTGGAGGTGGAGGTTTTTCTGCCTTTAAGGCTGTGTTGGAAGTGCCAGTGTGAGTTTTGAAGCGCTCACTCCTCTCACTCCAGTTCACATTCAAGGCCCAAGGTCGCATTTGAAACTGCAGAAAAGCTTCCCACCATCCCTTCCCCTACCAAGAGCTTGCCCCAAGCGCTCTTGCTTAAGATCCAAATGAGCAAGAGCGGAGTAAATGCCTGCTTTCTGACTGCTTTTTAAGAAGAGCAAATGTCTCTGGAGGGTCAGTGGTGTGCCCAGGGTCAGTACTGTGTCCCTCCAGGGTGTGTGTTTTGATGGGGTACCTTAGGGCAGCGTTTCAGAAACTGAGTATCAGTGGACTGTTGCTTTCTTGTCAAGGTTTTGTTCTGACACTGGTCCTCTGCTTCTTCACAATTTAATGATTAATTACTACTTTAAAAAAACCCTGTCTTGATGGAATGCAACGCTCTCTCTTCTTGAACTGTTTGAAACCTAATGTAGTATTTCTTTGTGTCCCTCCCATCTAGAAGAGCACATTTTCTTTTCCACCTGATTCTGTTTTCTGTCTTTCTTCTCCTTCCACCCCCTTGTGTTCCAGTCCATCCATGGTGTTTCAGCATTCCAGTGACCTTGAAGGCAGCCACACCATGTGAAAGGAGGAAGGGCAGCTCTTGTAATTCCTCAGTTAAGCTGCTACAGACATTCAGTATATTCAGAGACTGCAAACCATCAGCAGTCCTTTGCCTTTAAGCTTTGTCTCTTGATTCTCCTAAATGATCATCCAAAGAGCTGCTTAGAAATGTTAAATAACTGCTGTAATTACCCAGTCTTACTTAAATCCTTTTTCATATGTGTCACACTTCCCACAGACGCCATTCGTTTCTGAATGAAACAGCATAGGCGCAAATGATCTGTTCTTGTGTTATTAATTTATTTCTCCTCTGACCTTCTGTACCACTTTTAAGTATTTAGGGTGTCAGGAATGCCTTGGCTCGCTGGTTTCAGTGTGGCTTTTATCTGCTTTTGGCTACATTTAGTTTAATTGGTCCCCTATCAATGCACCTCCTGTCTACCCTCTGGCAGGGGCGTGTCAGAACAAGGAAAAATTAGTTTTTAGTGTTGAATACAGATACTTATCTCGGAAGTTTTGGTAATGGCCAGGTCTTCAATACGGAGCCCTAGTTTTACCCTTTGGTTTAGTGTAGAAATCTGGTTTGACTGGGAGATGTGCAGCAATTCCAGAAGACTGAGGGCAATTTGATACAAAGTTCGAAGAGAACCATTAAATCTATTTAAAATACTATTTCTAAAGTAGAGACCTCTGCAAATTTGCCTTAATAGAGCAATTCCTTGTGTCCCTTCTCCCAGGAATAGATTGTTGTTACTCCCCTTCAGAATGTCCTCAGAGTGTAGCCAGCTGCCTGTGGAAAAATAAACAACAACAAACCCCTCCCGAAAAAGTTGACTGATCTTATATCGGAAGAACAGAAAACATGAAGTAAACAGAATTATTCAACCTAGTTGTCTCTGGGGCCTCACAGAAGTTTATTGAGGAACAGAAGGGCCAATTCTAACTTCTATGGGCCAAATTTTCTTAAGGATTTAGTCTATTCCAAGAGGTCTTCTTAATACTGGATGTGTCACACTGGAAACCTGGTTCTGAGTGTGTGGTTTGTCCCTCTTTTTCCCAAAACTGTGATCCCGCACACTCATTGAACAGTGGCACCTAAGCAGTGAGAGATCGGTGGGCAAGCAGTCAATTAATTATTCTTTGTAGCAATCAACATATAGTAAATAGCACTTTTTCTTTTTCTCTCCTTGTATGTAGCAAATAACTACAGCAAATTATGCCAAATTGCCACAAAAAAAGGTTAAACTTTTCGTTGATTTGCTTTAATAGTTTTCATGTGGAAAATACTTCCTTTTTGTAATGTGTTGGAGTGTCTTTGGGAGCTGGAGGCAACTAACTGGTCAAGCAATTTCCAAACATAGACACTTGAGCACATTTTTAAATGGTTACTTTTTCAGAATTTCTGTGCCCTTGTTTGGATTTCACATTCCAGCAGAATCTATTAAAAGCAAATCAAAATGAAACCACCTGTACTGAACAAATATCAACAGTAACCTGCAGTCCAGAAGTGCGCGGTTTGAATAGCCTGCATGGCAGAGTGAGCGTCTTGTTTTCTTTGCTCAGCATTGTAGAAAATGAGATTATGTCTCAGTTCTGTACATCCGAAAAAGATTTAAACAAAGATTTATGCTGTGAAATGTAATCCAGAATGAAGTAACCCCATTCCTTGTTTTATTACATGGGCAGAAGGGAACATTCAGTGAAACAGAACACTGTGAAATCAATATCAATCAAAATGAGAATTTGAACGCTTATATAAATAACAAGGCTCTGATGATGTAGCAAAGGAAGGAAAAATTGAACTTGCTCATTATGTGGTTTGGACTGAATGTTAGTTTGTTCAGCTGGAAGTGACAGCAGGCTGACATTGGACCTTGTTTGCTTTGAGCTGAACAAGATCAGCTTCTCTACGCATCTCTGAAGAGGCGGAGGTTTGGTGCAGTTCGTTCTGTTGAGAAGGGGCTCTCCCTGCTCCCTCTGGGCCCCACAGACATATAAGATGCACCAGGCTGGCAGAAACAACGAAGAAGGAAGTGGTTTTGGTCAAAAGTTTTGGGCATAATGAAAACAGCTGGGAAAGGTGCATATAGGTTTTCATCTGTTTTTCTAAACTCTCTTGTGTTATATGTGTGTCCCAATGGGAATAATCCTTTTCTGGACAGATGAAGATTTTTTTTTTAAATATAATTTCCATATCTTAGGAAAAAGTGGGAGCAAGGCCAGTCTGTGAGAAATTCTGCTGTGTTGAAAGTGTGCTGTGTTGAAGCTTCAGAAGAGAGCTCCTTCTCCTTGCTCAATTGGTGTGAGCCATTCTGCAGTTGCCAGAGGCATGACTGAGTTGGGTCATCCATGGGGACCCACGAGTCCTTGTCAGCTTTTGCAGTGTCCTTAAACCTAGCACGGATATGTCAGTGGCTGCCTTCTGTGTCTGTCTGTAGATGGAGCCTGACCGAAAGTGACAATTCCTGTGTCCTAATGAGCTGCTGATGTCTCACAGCCCAAGAAGCTGATAGAAATTATAAACTGTATTGGCAGTGGTGACAGGGGAAAGATTAGACCTTTTGGAGTAACGTGACCTGGGTGTAGTCTTTGTAGGGCTCTTGAGCTGTTGGTCTTGGAGGAGGAGTTGCAGAGGGCTGGTGGAAGCATGAACTGCCAAACTCTCAAAGTTATGGCAGAGACGGAGTCAGCATCTCCTACTCGGCACATTGTAGGACTTGCAGTTTAAGGGGAAATGTTCTGCTCCCCACCTCCCCTCTGCCAATGGTGGAGCAGTGCTATTTATCAGAATATCTCAGAATGGAATATCATTCAAGCCTTCCAATTATAAAAGTATCTTGTAACAACATAATCAGTCAGTTCTTACTTCTGCAGACAATGGCAGCAATAGGCACGAAAGAAGGGAGATTTATGAAATGTACACTGTATAGAGCTATGTTGGGTATTAGTTAACACTTCCAGATCTTCATCATTAGGCTGGATCAAGCAGCAATAATATAGATGATGCCATCAATAACATCCTTTCTACCAGTGACACATGGTCTTGCTGCAGTTGTAGTTAAGGGTAGGTTGAATTACACATTTCTCATCATGAAAGAATTGAGATGCAGATTGAGACACAAAACCTCTTTCTGCAAAGATTCCCAGACATCAACTTGCTTAAAAATGAATACAGAAGAGTTAGAGAGCTACATTTATTCAGGCTTTCAACATTTCTCTCATGAATACAATATTTGCCCATGTCTGCCAGCTCTGCACCCTTCATGGCCCTTTCAGATCCTTAGGAAAAAAAGGTTTTCTTACTTAGGAAAGTAAGAAAAAAATTCTATTCAAGTATTTGTAACTCATTCATGCAAGGATTTGCCATTGCTTTAAAGAGATGAAAGCTGTGCTAGCCTTTAGTTCTGCATCTGAGATGGCCTGACTTGCAGCAGGGAACAGAGAGACTGTATAGTTCCAATTTTTTTGTTACTATGGAGGTTCTCACCTGATGCCACTGAACACCAGACTGAAAATCAACCATGGAACATCTTAAAGAAGGAGTGTCAGTAAAATGTGTTTCTGATATGATATTAAGTGGAATTACTTAGATTTAAAAGTATACTGTAAGTCAAAGCCGTTGAGGAGGCTCTACAGCATTCAAATTGTTTTCCTTTTCTTTTTTCTTCTCAATGTAGTCGACGCGATCCTGTCAGTCTCTGTGGGTGTGGATCCATAGAGAACTTTGTAATAACTCTTACTTCCAGCTGGTATGTTTATGGTACAACACTGAAGAGAGACAGAGAACCCTATTTGCTGCTCTATATGTTAATTCCATTTTAGCAATGAAATATGCAGTGTACAAATGTATAAAGATTTCTAGTGGCATCTGGCAGTTTCCAAAAATTGGATAGGGAGACAGTTGGAAAAGAGTATAATCAAATTGTTTGTACATCTGGAGCATTTAATCTTTTTTTACTCCACAAAAGTGTTCCTGTCCTTCTTATCCTGTCGCATAGTTATTTCTATAGTTAGAAATATAAAGTATACTGAAGTGAGTTTTATTTCAGTATTCTCTTATCACTCTGATTTTTCATGTGCTTGTAATGCCACTGTCTCTACAGTATCTTTACGTGCTTTCATGGTAAGATGGCAAGAAGTTTTTTGTCTTCTGGCCACCATTCAAATGAAGTTTGCAATGTATTAAAAACAAAATTATTTTCACTTGCTCAAAGTCACTTCTAGAACAAAAAGGTATTAAAATATATAAAAGAAGCATTGAGAAGATACTGCTTACAGACTACTTGCTAGTTTGTTTTCTGCTGGTGAAAGAGATGGATCTTACTTGTTTTTTTAAAATGCATTTATATTGCTTTTAGCAGCAGCAGCAGTAATAAAAGAGCCACTACTCATTACTACCTTGTCAAGCAGAACAACTTTCTTTCTCGTTAGGAAATAATTTAATTCTCTTTTACCTAAAATAACTGCATGTGAGGACTAATGAATTGTTCAAAACTTTCACTCCTGCACATATATAATCCAGAAAATAGTTTGTTATTTTCCACTATTATTTTCTTGGTTCTAAGTACCCCTTCCACTGGGCTTGCGAGTATATTTTGGCAGTCTGTTTGCAGAAATATTGGAGAAATATAGCTCATATGAAGATATTAATGCAAACTGACATGCACAGAAATTTATGTCAGAAAAATGAAGCAGGGGACCTTGCTGTAGGGTTATATGGCAAGCAAATCCATCTTTCAGACTGGCTGAATTTGCAAAGCGTGAGTGGTAATTAAAGTTGGCTGACTTGGTCCCCAAAGCAGGGCACCTCAGAAGGACTTGGGTTTTCAGTAGAGCAGGGCTCAGGTGAGTGTGTGTTTTCACTGGTTTTTAATTGACACCTCTTGCTGTGTCCCAAGCTGAGCATCTAGAGGCAGTCACAGTCATTAGTTGTTTATGAAAAGCCTTACCCAGTCTTGGATCCATGAATGAAACCACTGTAGATGTGCTGAATTGTGTGTCTTTGGTGACAGAGAAGGTGGAAACAGCAGAAATGTCAATCATTTTGATGCTGAAAGATGAATCTTCTCCATAATATGCTGGAATAAAGAAGTTTAATGTACTCAGAACACCGAACCACCCTGGTATCACTTTTATCTCCCCTGACTTCTAACCAACCAGGATAGCTTTCCAAGCGATCAGCCCAGGAGACTTACCTGGAGTCTCTGGCTTTGGGAAAGGATGGAAATGTGCCAGTGATGGCAGCAGCAAAGGCTCTCCAGGAGGAAAGTCAATTGAAGGACCTGTTGCCCTTCTTCTCACACTGGTACCACTCAGTTATAAACTGGAAGAAAAAGCCTGGTCCTGAGCATCTGTGGAAGGGAGGAAATGAAGTTTCAGTTACATCTTGTTTGTTGTGGCTTCGGCTTTGTCGCAGTGCACTTGGAGAAGTGCCAGCATTTTTCCTACTCCCTTGCTCCAAGTCTGAGCAAGTTCAGAGAGACAGATAGACCAAGCTTGCATTCTGTGCATCAGACACAAGATAAATTACCTTCTCCTTCTGAATGAAGGGGCTAAACAGTGTTTGGTTTTTTATTCATAACTAAGAAGGAGAGAATGGTCTAGCAATCTCCCTTGGCAGGGGAGGGAGAAACCAGACTGTGCTTCTTGCAGGTGGGCAAGACCCAAGCTGTGCAGTGGCTGGCTGCACAGTTGCATCTCAATCCAGCCTCTGATCCTTCCAGAGAAAGAAGCACTGTGACAAGCTTAACATGTGATGTACATACAATAATTGTGCTTTAGTCAGCTGGCATTACTTTAAACAAGCTCTTAGAACAAAATAGGGAGATTGAGTAGAGTGTCTTACAGTGAACTGCAAGAGGACAATTTAGAAAGGCAGTAATACAATGGCTGCTACTGACTGGAGTCTTGCTCACAGTGAAATAATTCGAATATATTTGCCTCTTTATTTGGTTCCACAGTGTTTCCTCTAATTGCATCATTGCCTTGGAGGGACAGTAGTTCTTCATCAGCTTGTTCAAATTGTGTCTGGAGACAATGTGAAAAAATGTTGTCTCCTTTACAGTGAAAGAAGCCAACTAGAAAAAACCACCCGTTCCTTAATGCCATTGCTCATTAGCCATGAAGAGAATGATTGTAGCTGTATTGCTACAATGGCTGACTCCTCCATGCCCTTGCCTCTCCAGTCACACTAAATGGGCTTCAAGGCAAGGGAGTGAGTGATGAATATTTATTCTGTTTATTACTTTGAAGCAGCACTAACCATAAGCAGATCAGCAAGAGACAGACTGACAGTGTGTGTATGTCTCAATGCTGTGAAAAATGAAGAACATGCACCATGGCTAAATAAGTTTGTTCTTGTTCGTTGCTGTAGACACAGATGCCTGGTTCTGCGGGAAGGCACATGGGGAAAGAGAGGGGTTGAATTGGATTTAATTAATTTTGTTTTCTAAGCTGACATCACTATGTACTGTACAAGAGTAAGAGGGTTTGCAGGGTATGTAAGCCTTCTTCAGTGTCACTTGGTTGGCAGCTGTCTTCCCACAACTGGAGAGGGGAACGTGAGGTTATATTTAATTTTTGTGTCATATGAGGTTACATTTTTATGAGATGTCCATGTGCTTGAAGAGCCTGTGCGGCTGATGACAGCATGGCAATAGCAGTGTTGGCAGCAGTCCAGAAGGAAGAAACAGTGTACACATACACATATTCCCCCTCACACACTTTCCCCCTCACTCCCACACACCCCTCCCTGGTTTTAACCTCCTGAAAATCTGCAGCTATATCATCTCTTTGATGAGATGGTGATTTTTGAAGATGTTCTCGAGTATCTTGTCTGATAGATGCATCACGGCTGCAGCACGTGCTCCTTTAGCAATTCCCAGCCTCAGGATGCAGTCGTAGATCACACAGCACTTTAGCCTCCAATAGGGGAGGTAATGCCAGTGGCACGCACTCTTGAAGAGAAAAGAAACACTGCGGCTCATTTTTGTTTTCTAGATCTATAGCACCCCTTGTGCTTCAGGTGAGTTGGTTTTGGACAGGGGAATTCTGAGAGCGGTAATTGGTTTTCCATAAAGGATGGAACAACAGCTGATGGATTTTCATAAACCTCTGCCTGCACTGGAATTAAAGCAGTAACACTGCTTTGGCTTTCTTTATGGCTTTGCTGGTTCTTTACATCACTTATTTCCTTAGGATACGGCAACTTAATGCATGAAATTCCCCTAGTGCCCAAGCTGTCCTAATTGCAACTGGCATATATCCAGAATTTAAAGTCTTTGAGACTGGGGTCTGTGAAAGATGTGATTAATCCTGGATCTATTCCAGTGGGTATATTCTAGTATACTATTTACTGGACTATGATTTCCATATAAAGACAATGAAAAATTCGAGGAAAGCTCAGTATAGAAAAGTAGTACATTTTCTAAGAAGACTTAAGTGACTAAAGATACCAGGACCTAGACCCAGGAACTTCGATTCACATTATTTAGAAATCCTGTTCTCCCTCATTTACCAGGGAAGAACCTTGCTGAGTAGCCTCATTGGGATTTATGTGCCTTTTTCAGGCAGGGTAGACATTGCAAATATTAACTGCAAACTTAGTAAACAAAATAAATGAGGAGATGTGTTCAAACTTCCTACTTTTAGTGTTTAGATATTTCTAAAATTTCAGTCCAGCAGACAGAATTCCCTCAGTGGCTGCTGTTTGAAGAAATACTTTCATGAAGTTTCTCTGCTGTCACTCAAAGATGCCTCCCCTTGTACCTCCTTTTCCCTCACCTGCCTGCCTTTGCAGTGTCCCTTTCCTCCTTTTTTTTTTTAATCTCAGTTCTTGGGCGAGGACCTGTCATACGAAAGACTGGCCACATACACAAATCTTTATAAGAAGCGTTGCCTTTTGGCAATTTTTTCTACTACCAAGGAAGGATATGCATTAATCCTTAATAGAAATATTTTAAAAAATAATAGTAGTTACAAAGCAGTGGTAATTCCTAGACCCTTCATGTTCTTGTCAGCTGCACTAGGGTGAGTTGAGACCCCAAGCAGTATGGAATCATTTCTGTCACAGGACACTCTTTCTTTATTATTCCTGTCTCTGTTCAGGGCCAATCTATATGCAGCTGCACCAGAGCTACTCAGGCATGTCTGAGGAAAATCTGTCTTTGGTAGATCTGTACATAATTCTTTGACATGTTTTCTTGGAAAACCACAAAAGGAGGTTTTTGCTTTTTTGATGGAAATTAGCAGACAGGGAACTGAAGGCAGAAGTTTCAAAGGACAAACAAATAAAATGGAATGGTGTTGTTATTGCATTGGGTAACTTAATTTCCTGTTTTTATGGGTTTGCCATAGGTATGCTCTTTGTAGTAAGCCTAAATTATGACATTTGGTTATTAATAGAAAAACAGATGAGTTAATATTCCTAAAGCATCTCAAAGACTTACTTAATAAATACTATGATTTGTTACTATTTTGTTTTAAAAACTTGGCAGTTGTTACCAAAATTAGTCTGCAAGTGTAAGACTTTCAGTTCTGGCTATATATTTATTTTACACTGATCAGCAAAAAAATGTTTTATTGTCTTACAAATTTTGGTAAGACTTTCTTTCTTTCTTCATGACAACTAGATACACAAAGTTTGAATTTTAGCTCAGAATGAACTTGGATATTTAATTTCCCTTGCATCATAGCTTGAAGGTGTAATCATGGCAGTAACTTCTAGTGAGAATACTCAGTGTAGCAGTACTGCCCTGCAGTGATAATTCTCCATATCAGAACAGCCATTGGTGTGTGAGGTGTGCCACCTGCCATTCAGTTACCATTCCCAAAATGCATGAAGCTTTAAATACTTTTAATCCAACACAGATTTTCTTAAGCCGATGTAAAGTACTAGATGATGGTTTCCATTGTGTTCACCACCATTACATTTAAATTGCAAAGCCACTGAATAAATTTATAATAGTGAAATACTGGAGGCAGGCTCTGGTGGAGTACATCTGAGTATTCAATCCCTTTTGGGTGGATCCTGGTTTGGGCATCCTTCATAAAGAGGTTGAATGCCCTCTTGCCTGATGCCAGTGTGTTAATATTTAAATGGGTGCTTTGCAATTGCAAATCAATGTCCCTTTCTAAGCACCAAGTCAGAGGCAGGTCAGTCTGACTCAACTGTATTTGCACTGCTGTATAAAATGTGTGGTGACACAATAATTTTATGACCTTTTCTGCAAGTGGATCCCATGCGCTCGGTGGTTGAGATCTTTGAGATTTTTGGCCTAGCTAACGTATGCATTAACAGGGATATTCAAATGTATCTTTCTCCACTGGTTCCTTTTCATTACACTGGAAAATGAGCTTTAGGTGCTTTGGTTGCAGTACTTGATAAGGCTATGAATGCCTCTTGCCCTTCAGTTTAGAGGGGAAAAAACATTAGAGCCCTCAGACTGGCTAATGAAATAGAGGGAGAAGCACGGTCATTAGCTGGAGTGGTGGTTGGCTCCTGAGCCAACTCTTCCACTGTTAGGAAGCATTTGATGCTCTTAGGAGACTTGCTTATTCCAGTGGATAATGGTTCTGTTTATTGAGTTTGCGCAAATGCATTTGATTTAGTCAATTTAGGCTCTGCATTTAAGCAAATTACAACTTAGGACTCGATCAGCAAGAGGTAAATTAGTTTGAACGCATATAAAAGGATCTTGCTGAGGGTAAATTTACAGTCAAACCATTACATGGAAATCATAATGTGCAGTACACGTCAGGTTTGATAAATGAAGCAGGACTGTAAAATTGCCCTTATCTTGAAGTGTGCTTGCATTTAGCCAGCTACAGAGCTCAAGTGCTTGTTATGTCTGCTGTCTTGAACTGGCTCAGGAGAGAGAAATCTCTCCAAAGTTGGAATTATTAAATTTAAAAAAGACAAGAAAAATCCTTCCAAGCATATAAGCTACCCAGCTCTTCTTCCTCTGCTCCTTGGTCTCCTGCTCACTGGAACGCTTGCCAAGCACAGGCGTGGTGTGCCTATTAGGGAAAGACATTATCACAGGAGAAACCTTGTGCACAAATAAAAATGGGGAATTACTACCTAGGCCATTGCTCTGCAAAAATGAGAGAGTGAACTAGGCACCCTCTTCAAGCCCCTTCTGCTGTGAGGTGGAAGCTTTTGATGGTTTGGGGTTTTCTTTGCTGTGAGATTGTTTACCCTAGAGCTAGGGCCATCCACACCTCTTTCAAGAGTCTCCCCCACGGCACAGGAAAAGAATTAGTTTGCTTTTTTAATTGCCTCAAATCAGCCACATAATTAACGGTGCAAAAATCAGGTAGACAAAGAGTTTTTGATTTGTAATTAAGTATTTTTTAAATTTTGAAAATATATCTGTAAAGAAAGAAACATGTCGATATTCTTAAGGTGACTGATCATCTGTTTATCAGTGCAAAATACTACCAGAAAAAACTGTCATTTTTTATATACCAAAAAGCAGACTATTACAAAGAGCAATGGTTTATTAAAAACACCATGGAAAAGAGAAAGGCCAGCTAAACAATAAAAATTTTTAGTTTCAAAAACAGGGAACAGAAGACCGTCCATGAACTAGGCAGCTAAATGGTAAACTTAATTCTCCATCTGTTCTAGTACTTTTAACAGTTTCTAAGCAGCAGCAACATCCAATGTCTTTTATGGAATCACATTTTAGAGACTTCACAACCCAACATGCCACTGCCAGCTGGTGTTTGAAAGCACACTCCTGCTGCAGTTCAGTTTATAAAACTGCTTGAAGGCTTAAAATAGCAGATACCTTATGGACAACGTATACAACGGTGTGCTTGGGCACGGTGGCCAAGCTTGCCTCAGTCTTGCACTGAATGTATTAACACCTCACAAACTTGGCCTCAGAGCTACGGCATGGATGAACATTGAGGTTATTGTATCTCTTTAAACCTTACCTGTCAGGTTTAAGGTGGGTGTGGTGGATTTTGATCAGTGATGACTGCTTACTCTTTCTTGAATGTAACTAGAAAGCAATGCTGCTGTTGAAAATACTTTGTATTTTCAACTGTAATGTTTGGATATAGGGGTTTTTTCCCTCTCTGTTTTCCCTTAGTAGGATGGCTAATAAGCAACTCAATAGCGTAAGAAGCAGCCTTGAATTTTCTGGCCCACAGTAATTTAGAAACACTGCTGAAAAACCTGCTTAGACCCATAACCATTAACTGCTTGTTGAATAGTTGTAATCTTCAGGAGAGTAAACAGTCAAAAGTATACAGACACAGTGAGTAGAATTTTTTGTATTTGTTTTTACATTCTTTCATTTACATGAGAAAAGCCAGAAGCAAACCACAGCGAGCTATTTTGTATCTGGCCCTGGTGCATATTTGCAGATGAATTACTCCTATCTGTAGCAACCTTTTTCTCTGCCCTGCTGTAATGACATTCCTGACCTGCTTATTTCACCACTGTCCCTTTGGCTGCATGAATGCTACTCTCGTTTGGAGACGTGATTTCAGTGTTTTGCATGTTGTAACCTTTTCCTTCAGTGTGCACCAGCTGTATGCAGCATCGAGTGAAAGCTGGGTTTTATAATTTAGGGCAACCCACTGTTGCAAGTAGATTTTGTCTGGGGAGTTCACTCTTCTGCCCAGCTGTCCATGGCCTGGAGGAGAAGCAGCAAAGTATTAACTATACCCTGGCCCTTTGACCTTGAGACTTTGCACAAGGCAGTGGTTTTTTAAGAGCAGTCAAGAAGTTACTTAGATTTTCCTACTTACCTCAGTATCAGTGAATTCTCAACAAATCTAATCAGCTTTTCAAGCCAAATTCACCCCCTTTGTTAAACCTTCTATTACTTCATGGGGAGATCTGTTCAGATTGTCAAAATGGACTGGATAGTAGCAATAATGCAGCCATTAACAGAAAGAAATGGGCTTGAAGGAATACACGTGCAAGGTTTATTTTTCACTTTCTTAATGCTGCAGCTTTGTGAGAAAGATGTAGGAGGTTGTGCTTGCAGCTCAGGTCTACTGACTTCAGGTGTTGGGGGTTTTTTTGCGGAAAAGGAAAGTAGCTAGTAATGTTTGATATTACCTGAGTCTGGAAGTTTTTCCCTAAGCTGGGGTTCTGCTGTGTTCCATCAAGAGTAACCCTAATGCTGGGTGCTGTAGTGGATTGCAGCAGAGCTACCAAGTCTAATTGGGAAGAAAGGTTTTAGCAGTGACAGTAAGTGAAACAAACCACCCAGGGTGGCAGCAGGCCTGTCTGCAGCTTCTGCAGTGAACAAAGTTTGCTGCTTATTGGTCGCTGGCAGAGTCAGCCCATGCAGTCCCGCTGTTCCAGTTGATGGATCAGGCTCATAATTGAGATTCTGGGGCAGTAGGGGCCAGAAGAGCTCTGGAGGTGGCATTTGCCACAGTGAAGACACAGCGAAGAACACCCTGTAGTTTCCTCTGGTCATTTGAAGTAGAAGCTACAGTAGAAACTCTAGTCTGATGGGTGTTATCAGTAACAGTTTGGCATGACATCGTTTGTTTCTAAGCAGCAATATTTTTTTTCCAGCTGAAGGTTTACTCCCCTCTCAACATAATTGTCCACAAGGCAGACAAAAGAACAAGCCAAGAAAAAATAAGAGGAGCAATGACTTTCCCTCAAGCAAATAGAACATAAACCCAGAATCTTTATATAAAGAATGAAATATAGCTGTTGCTTGAACAGGTGCTAAATAAGAAATACTAGAATAACCTGCAATATCTGCATCTTTCCTGGATCTTGAAGTGGTGTAAACGATGCAAACTGTAGAGGTATCATTCTCTGCTGTCTTAGGCCAGGCACCTCAGTGCTTAAGATGACTCTAAGTTGTGGAGAAAAGGGCCCTGGTTTATTCCACGTAACCCTCTGCCCCTGGGGTCACAGGAGTCCATGTCACTCTGTGTGCTTCGTTCCCTCGATTCAGAGAGATGGGCAGTTTTTCATCTCCCAGAGAGCCATTCTGTTGACATGAAACTCAGTGAAAGAGTGAGGCCTTTGGCTGTTTAAAACAAATTCATGTTGTATTGCAGTACAGAATCATAATGAAGAAAACCACAGGAAATGTAGCTACTCTAGGGCCTCAACTGCCAGTCATCCTTCCTTGCTCATGCCAACTAGAAGAACCAAAGTTGTCAAAATAAATTATATTTAAAAGGGGAGATGTCACAGCAGATTATTCAGCCTTGCAGAATTTTTCGTAATACTGTATATCATAAAAAGAGAGTCTTTGAAATTCTAGACACCTACTTTCATTATTATCTTCATTACAGAGTGATAGATAAATGCTGGGCAGGCAAGAAGCATCAGTTTAATTTTGTACTCAAACATTTTAAAAATATGGGGTAAAAAGAGGGGACTTTAGCATTAGGAGAGTTTTGTGCAGTTCTCTTCAAAATAAGTGAAGAGTCAAGTCCATAGTCAAGTGAAAACTGTGAGATGGGTGTTAGATTTGGGGTAAGGAATGATGTTGGTCCTGTGGGAGCATTAAAAATGTATGAGAGCACTGACTGCTGGAGATTTTTCCCTAGGGTTTTCTTTCTTTGCTTAAATTAGAAATTTTAGTTTCTGAAGTGCTGTCATTTTATGCTATGTAGCCCACTAAATTTGAACAGGAAAGGGTTCTTTTTGGAGTTGAAATAGATGGATCATATTGGGAATTATCTGTGACTTCAGGTACCCGAAGAAATTATTTGTACTCTTGAGTATGAAAAGTAACACCATAGAAATACATAACCTGAATAATCTGGGGTCTTGTTTCAATTTCATGGCATGACACATTAGCAGTGTATTCAAGAACTTATTTTGAAGAAAGGTCTGTATGGTTTTGTGTCTATGTACGAAGCATGAAACAGTGAAAGTGATAATCCTCTCTATATATATGACTGAAGAACTGGCAGACTTTTGTCATTAGGAAATGCAGATGATAGAAAAAAAAAAGGTTAAAAATCCATTGAGGATATTTTCAGAAGAGTTTTATTTGCTTTCATAAAATCCTAGCTGAAAACTGCAAGGTCTTCTTAAAAGTTTAAAAACTGGTGTGTATGTGGGGATTGGGAACTTTTGGTGGTCCTTCAGTAGATGTGTTCTTATGAAAGGTATGGAGTACGCTTTTCTTGTTGGTCAGAAACGAGTCAGTGAAAAGTTTAACTTGCACGTACTGAGAAACCCTTCAGCAGGCACCTGAGACTGCCCAGAAGCTGAACAAGGGAAGGTCTAGAACTGACATTCCTGGGTGGTTTCTATGATAAAAGAGAGATGGGAGAAATGGTTTGGGTTTTTTAGCATTTTAAATTTTTCTCATGCATTCTAATGAAAAATTCTAAGCCAGAAAAATGTTCTCTTTATAAGCTTCTATAAAGAGCTGAAAGTATGATTTAATAGAATGAAAAAGGAAATTATTCTTTGCAAAGAGTTTGAGAACTGCTTGTATTTAAAATTGAAAACACCACCTTTTTCAACATAGAAGCTGGCCTAAATGGTGAGGGGTTTGTCTCATTCAGAGTGACTGTTCACCATAAACACCTAAAAGTGACAACGCTCAACAAGATCAATTTTAAAACAATTTTAAAAACACCTGGATGTGAGGTGGGTTTTTTTTGAAGTTTAGCAGCAGACTATTTAAAGTGTGAGGAAAAAAAAAATAAAGGCAGTAAAAACTTCTGTATGCAAAATATCCCCCCAAACAAGGTTTTAAATACTTATGCTTTGTAGATGTGTATTAGTGAGCAGTCTTGAATTAGAAAGGTATTGCATTGTTCCCAGCAGAGTCAGCAGTGGCATAATCTCCAGCAGTTGCATATGGCTCTGGAGCTCACAACCTGCTGGATTCAGGCAATTTTAGACTTTATCTGGAATCTGACAATCTATTAATCTCTTGTATGGCAAAAGGGAGTAACAGGGAGCTGGGATCATTCCCAGATGCTCTGCTGAATCTTCAAAGGCAGAAAGCTTTACTAACAGTACTTGGTGCATCCACTCACTGATCTATGAAAACAAATTAGTCAGGTTTTTCTGTTTCCTTTTAGCTTGTCTGTTTGCTGAAGTAGCTGTTGTTTCAGCCTACTGAGTGTATTTCCTTTAGCAGAGGACAGCAGATGGTTGATTTTTTTCCACTTGAAAGATCAAGAAATGTAATAATGTGCATTGTTTCATTGTTTTTGCAGTGTCCCACGCATTCCTAGAAGGTCACGCAAGAGAGAAATAATTCAACATAGCTAAGGACTTAAAGGCCTCTCTTTTTCTTTTTTCCCATTCCACTTCTTTTATTCAGAAACGCCAGTAATTGTTTCGAAGGCAAAGACATATTTATGTGCACGACCATTGCTGATGCAGCACTGAGCAGAGCAGTGGCAATTTCCTGCCTCTGAGGCTGGGCATGGTTTAACTCATGGAGCTCTAGGTTCAATTGTTCAAATCGCGCCTGTGTCTTCAAGTCCGCACCCCAAAAAACCCCAAAACCAACCCAAAACCTTTGCCAGCAAGTTTGGGTTAAAAAAGAATCCAACATGTTGAACAGAATCTAGAGGCTAGGAAATATGCCTACGTAGTGCAGTGGGCCAACAATCGGCTGTTGTGTGTTGTGAGAAACTCGTAACAGTAACACTGTCTTGGGGCTTCATTTGTTTATATTTTTTAAGACTTTTGGAAATACTCAACTGTGTTTGAAGTGTTACGCCCGCTTTTCTTGAGCTGCTCAAACTGTCCTGACATTTTATAGGCGTGAGAATAGGTAAATACATGAGGCATAAAGAATAACACAGAAGCACATGAATATTTTACAGTGTGCTTGTTAGAAGCACAACCATGTAGAAGTTAAAAACAGTACATGTCCAATAATTAGGCTTTTTCAGAGACAAATGCATGCTTTACTACTTCTTAGCACTTTGAACGTGGGTAACACCGTGCAGCCATTAACTGTTTCTTAACATTAAGGGCCAGCTGCAACTAAAACTAGAATACTTGCTGAAAGCAATTACTTCAAGACTTCACAGGAGTTAGATGTTTTTCTTCAGGTGTATCTGAATGATGTAGGCTCCCCAAACCGTTAGAGTGCCAGTATTCATGTTTATTACCATCTCTTTAATGCACTTTCCCAGTGTAAAGGTTTTTTTATTTTTCTCCCATGGCAGTTTAAAGACACATTGTATGCCAAAAAAGGCCTTTTGTAAAATATAAAGCACTTCTGCAGGAGTGCTGGCTGGCAAGCACAAATTTTGCCAGCTAGCCTATGCACAAATTTTGCAGCTGCCTTTCTTTTAGTAATGTCAGAAATTCTGAAAATGTGTATTCAAGGCTATTTGTGGGCAGAACAAAATAATTTTAAAAACCTTTTTCATTTAATTGCATGGTTGTGCTACCTTACTGCCAGGGGTTTTTCTGCTGTATTTTTTCTTTTGCGTAGGTAGGTTTTCTTATGTTCATACAGCAGCTGTTCTGCATGTCCAATCACAACCTTTGCAAAACTACAGTTTAACAACTTGAAACAATCCACAGAAAACATAACCCACACTTCTGTGATGATTTCATAGTCCTCTAAAACATACAAAGCACAAGGAAAATCACTAGGATTTGGCATTTAATGAGAATCTAGGAAGCAACTTTCCTCTCTCCATCTTATTTAAACTGCTATCCACATAGCACTACAAATTTTATTTAAGGAAGATTTGGGGTGGCTTCTGCATTCAGTATTCCTCACAAACTGACAACATCAAGCAGAAGCAGTAGAGCTGAACTTTGGAGGCTGCTTTTATGGTAAGAATTTCATTAACAGGTAACAGCAGAGATCAGCAGTCAGTGTTGCACTAATAATCTCTGGAATGCTCCTCCTCTATTCTGCTCCAAGTGTCAAGATTTCATCTTCCTTTAGAAACCTGGTTTGTGATTTTTGCTATGTGTAACTTCAATATCATGTGGGAGAGATCAGCAATGACAAACTTTATTTATTAAGGATCATTTAAAAACTGTATTTTGAGGTAAGTAATAGAACCAGTTCTACTCCCTCCATTAGAGACTCAATGTCCCAAACAACCTAATCTCTGTTAAAACTCAGTGCTGTTCAAGTGACATAGGGATTTTAGGTGCAACATATTTTCATCAATAATCCCAAATAAATTAACTAAGTACCAACATTTTCCTTCCTGCACTTGGTTTCCCAGCTATAGCATGACAGCAGCCATACAGACCACATAAAATGTTTAATTTCTCCGTGAAACTTCATGGGGAATACTATGATCAGAAAAGTTTTCTAAAAGCTCTTGGGTGTGGCCGAAGCACAATTTTTGAAGCAAGTTAATATGCTAATGAAGGATAAAGTTGTGCATGCACACAAGTGCATTGTATTTAGAATTGTAAAGGAATACAAGTTTAGAGATCTACCTCATCAAAAGCATTTCGGAAGCATTTGAAAGAGTTGGGCTTAATGATCCTTATGGTTCCCTTCCAACTTGAGATATTTTGTGATTCTGTGTCCCATAGCAAAGGAAAAACCTGCATAATATGTGGTCTCACTCATCACAAGAATGATGAAACCTTTCCATTTCAAGCTATAAGGAAAGAGATAGATAAAAATAACTGTTCTACTCCCTTAGGGGAGGGGGAAGGGGATGGGGGAAAGGATTAGTGCATGCATTCCTGGGAGGTACATTGAAATAGCCATTGGAATACACCACAAACACTACTCAAATACTTGCACAAAAACCATTTTATTATGAATGCAATGTAGATATAGATTTTTTTTTTTTAATCTGAGGTGCTTATATAAACAGACCCATACTGGCTGAATGACAGTCAGTCTGCAGGGCACGACAGTGGCTGGACACCCTTCAGCTCCAAAGCTTTGCTAAAGTTAATCTCTTGAGGTTTTGCAGTACCCTTGGTGAGCTTCAGAAATCGAATACATCCTTTAAAACGGATATTAGTCGTCAGCCCAAACTGGGTCACACCATCTGAAGGAGGGAAAAAAAAATTAAAAAGGAATTACTTTCGTTTGAGTTGATACTTAACTTTGTTCTTTGGGAGTCCTGCACGAGAACAGATGTCCCCAGCAACACATGAATGCTTTATTTGCTGTATATATTTACTATTAAAAAATTACAAACACTATGAGTAAATGTCAAGAATGCTTATGTTGGATAACAATCCAGACTTCTTTTCTTTTTCCATCCTACTGTGACGGTGGCAGAATCTGAACACATATAAACTGCCATTGCAACCCACGTATGCGGCTTGCTACCTGCAAATGGTACACAACACACACATGCTGCTCTGCAGATATTCAACTTCTCGAGCTATTTATCCACAGAATAACAGAGGGAAAAAAAGGCCAAAATGGACGCAATTCTCAGTCCTAACATCACAAGAAAGCCAATTCCTCAGGATGGATTTCAGATCTCATTTACAGACTGGTTTTGACAGTTTTCAAGTATTCTTTTTTTTTCCTTGATGATAGTAAAGCCAGGGGTTGGAGTACATCTCTTCCACTAATGAAGGAGGGGATGGAAATGAGGGTGGTTTGACTGGGAAGCTGGAAATATTTCTCTCAACTGCTTGAAATTTGTGGGTCAGGTTGTTTCTCAGTGTTCTTCTGAGTGAAAAAGTAGCTACAGGTGTGCACTTTGATACAAATCTATGTGATTAATAAAGTAAGAGTTGCAGAAGTAACTTTACACTTGTAGAGACTGTATGGCCATAGCATTATTGTGTTTCACAGAGGATAAGATGGCGAAGTCCATCTATCTCTCCTTGCACAGGGAAGAGTGACAGTAGGAGCTGAATGCTAGCTTTTATGGGTACCCAGGAAGCTATATTTTTGTCCACACTATGGTGCTGAAAATTTTCTCTACACAGAAAATTCTCCATCAGCTAATTCTAACTGGTTTACAACTGTTTTGCACTATTTATGCAGCCAGGAGAAGCTTCAAGAGGACTGGAAAATACAAATACTTCATAATTTTACAACCCCCCATAATTCCGTGGTTCAAATTTGTGACGCAGCTGTCTAGGTATTGGGAGTGCTAAAACAAATCCTGGATGAGCTAGACTAGGCAGCAAAAGAAGAATGAAGTGTTTACACGTGCAGTAGGTTTATTAAATAATTTCGTAACTTGCCATGTGGCTGAACTCACGAATGTCCCTTCAACATGATGTAAGTGTAGGCTTGTTTTGTACAGATTACAGTGTTACTGTGATTTGTGTCTCTCCTCTTGACACCCAGCCCAGAACGAGACAGTAACTCCATCTGCAGTGTTTCTTCAGTGCTGGCTCCCATGCTAGAATCTTGTTTTGTTATTAAAAGGGTGCCACAAATCCATTTTCCTTCTGGCACAAAGTTGTTGATCTTTATTGACAGTCATTGTGACTGAAGTACAACTCTCATATCTCAGTACCAAGGACAATTTTTTAAATGTTCCAAAGCTTGAGAGAGAAGGCTTTTTGGATGTATTGTACCACACATTAGAATGGGTGAAAAAACAATTTCCAGAAAATAATTTAGGAATTAACTAACTCAGAGGTGTCTTGCCATTGACCTCAGCATGCACTAGAGCTGACACATACTGTAAACATACTTTGTTTTTTCGTTTGCAAGCTAGAGGGAAAATTTATTATAAATGCAACAAAATTGGTACTTTGCAAATACTTATTAACTGTATTTTCAGAAAGTAAACTGCTTTTAGAAAACTTATTGAGTGTCTATGAAGAGATGAATACTAGCATTCATTATCAGCTTAGTGGAAGATGAAGCCAGCTACAGAGCTCAGCCCAGTTCTCGATACCGTTCAATTACCTCTGCATTAAGCAAGTTCTCTTGAAGGCTTCCAGAATACTGATTAGCAAATGTAGATTAGGGGGTTTTTTTTCCTTTAAAGCCCAGCAGACCACAAGCAAAGGCATTAATTAGACAGAGATGGTGTCTTCTTACCTGTCTGTGCAACCTGTTGTTCTTATTCCTCAGTTCCTCAGGTTTTACAGGCTGATTTACACACATAGTGTCCTGCCACCTCAAGGGCATATATACATTCTTTGCTTAAAATGCGCTGTTCTTAAATTTAAATATGCCAAATGCTGTTACTACTGCAACATAACTATTATGCTGTTACTAAACAGAAAGTTTTAAGAGGGAGGCTGTGTGTGTGTTAGCAGCAGAAGGCAGAAAGTCTGTCTGATCCCCTGTGACAGTGCCTGCATTTGAAATGGGGCAGGGGTAGCTGTAAGAGTCTCTTGTTGCAGAACTTCTTGTTCTGAAATGCAGCTGAATGCAGAAATGAGCATCCACGCCAACTGATACAAACTTGGCCTGTCTTACCCATCATCTTTAGCATACTAGTCCTAATTACGTTTAAGCCATTACCAAGGCAGTGTCATTGGAATGTAAGCAAAGCATAATTTGTGTGTTGCACGCTCACCGGGATAACCTCCGACAAAGAGAGGGTCGTTTGTGTCCGCCGAGGTCGAGGCCCTGTTTGGGCTGTCAGTCTCCACCTGTCTGCCATCCACAGTCAGCTCCAAGCGGTGTTTGATCTTGTTTGCAAGAACCTTGTGCCACTGTCCATCACACAGGCTGCCTGGCGCGTCGGGCTCGTAGACAGCGGAGAATCGGCCGGCACCATTGTCAACGTGAAACAGCACCTGAAAGCATGGCACGGACGTCAGCCAGTTTTCAGAATAGGTCAGGTGGTTTTGTTTGTTTGTCTGTTTTGTTTGAAATCAACATGGTTTGACTGTACACACCAAAGCTTTAAGTTAGTACCAGACTTTATGTGGATTGCTGTCCCTCTGGGATCTGGGTTCTGTCACTGAGCTAAACACAAGTGGAAATGTGCAAAATTGCTGTCTAAGTTGTCATTTTCCCATTTGTTTTGGTCTTAGTTTTAGGGTGTTTTACACCCCTCCAAAATCTTTATAGTGACAGAATAATGACTGGTTTTCCAGACTGTGAATTAAAAGATATCCACAAGAGAAACTAGTATTACTAATGACAAAGCCTTTCCTCAAAACTTCTTATATGGTCACTAATTTAAAACCTGGTGTTGCAGTTTTAGGAGACTCAGGTGTTACAGAATCTTTGAAAGTATCTTTTAAAAGTGTAAGAGCCTCTGGATGTATGGAAAGTTGCAAGTGTTGCTCTCCTTCAAGAGCCCTGACATTGTTCGAGACACCTTGAGATTGGGGTACTAGTAACCTTGCATTTAAACTACCCGTGCTGTCTAAAACCAGTCCTTATGAAGAGACAAAACTGCTCTGCTACTCACTTTTCCACCGACTAATTCGATGCCAAGCCCATCCATTTTCTGGCTGCTGACTCCTAGGAGAACACCATTCATTCGTGTTGTACGGAATTCAAATTCCACGAGCAGGTCTGTTCCCACTCTGTATGCACCGACTTGGAGAGAAGAGGGGAAGCACAATAAAATGAAGATAAGCATCTCATACATTACTCCTAATAATCATCACATAAATTGTGCTGAGAGTATGGCAAAGTAACTCACTCAGCACTGTTAATGCACTCCATTTCATGTGAAACCGTGTAAATAACTTTTATGGCAATTGTGCTTATTGCAAGACCTTGCTAAGAAGTCATATAGTGTCTCCTTAGGTGAGAACTAAATATGATCAGCAAGAGTTTCACATACTGGTCTCACTTTGCCTCCAGCCAACAGGACTTAGGGTAACACTGGGAGTTTTTGAAAGCAGAATCTCCTCTTTCTCTGTTCTTTGACTATCACCAGAATTGTTGTTCATTACCTGTTTTGGCAAAGCCTGTTCCATCGAAGTATGTTCCCTTCTGTGCAGTGACAAAGCATTTTCCAACATTGAAGCTGGAAGTTGGATTATCCAGGTCAACAGGTGATTCTGTCATTTTAAAATTCCTGATGCAGCCATCAATGCTATGGAGGACCTGCAGTCAATATTTTAAACAAAATGTAAAACTGTGAGAAGCAAGCCTAAAGTATGCAATCAACGAGTGCATTTTCTCTGCTTCTCTGCGGGATTTATGGAGCTGAATAAAACTTGAATTTTACATAGCTAATCCTTAATATCTGATTGTAATTGGAATCTACTCTTACTCATACTGAGGATGAATTACATTACTTTTCAGAGATGTGATCTGAGTCACATCTATTTGGCTTAATGGAAGGGACATAAAATAATACACCGCATAATGAAACATAGCAAATTACATCAGCAATGCAGGAATTTAATGGCCTATACTTTGCCTTTTTAATTGACTAGGTTATGGGGTTTGCAAGTAGATGAAGATAGCGGCTATAGTTCTCTGGGCTGCTGGTAATTTTACTAGGTGGGTTTTCTTTTTTTCCTTCCTTTAATCACTTTACTGTGGGCCTAATGTTGCATGCTAAGATAGAGGTAATGCAGGTAACATCGCTACTAAAATGAACAAAGCCCCTGTGTAAAGGCTGTTGACTGCACAGATCTGACGACTGCAGTGATCAGGGCCACCCAGTTGGCCAGAGAGGCAGGTGGAGGCAGGTGGAGGCGGGGAATGTGCCCAGGTCTATGGAAGCTCCTGCATAGGGAAGCAAACTGCAGCTCCAGTTTGGCTTCTGCACCAGGCACACACGACTGTGACCCGCAGCGGGTGGTCTGGGCACACCGAGAATGGTGGTTTGAGTACCCACGATCCTGCCTGGGGCAGGTGGTGCTCTGGGTGTGACCAGGGCATCCCAGTGGGACCTCTGAAAGCCACTGGCATCTGCTCCAGAGCTCTCCCTCCCTTTTTCCCTCCAAGGTCTGCAGAAGCTGCATTTTGGTTCTCTGATTCAGACAAAGGCTTTGATCTTTGACTTAAAGAGTTAGGAAAATCTATCCCTGATACCAGTGGGAGAGAGGAAAATGATAGAACATGTACTTTGAGGAAGAAAAAGAAGATATATTCATAAGCAGTGCAGTAGAAAGGAGGAAAATAAACATCAGTGTATAAAATTCAGCCTAGAAATATGTACAAATACAAAAAGGATAAAGGCACACCTGCAGAGAGAACTCTTGACTCTGCACACTACCTTCTCTAACAATATTCTGACTCATAATTGGAAAGAATTTCCAAGAAGTTATTTTTTCGTAAATCAAAGCTGTATGTGCTGTGAAATTATATAGTTTATTACAGCTAAATACACCTTACAATATTTTCATGAGAACTTGAGCAATATCAGTGAACAAATTCAGTTCTGAGCTGAACAATGCTTTCTGTCAGATTCTTCATAAATAGACCTTTTTGTAATTTCTAAGTAAAAGTCATCTCCAGATCAACAAATTTTGTTATCAAAAAAGAGAAATGCCAGAAAACAAAACAAATCTTCACTGCAAGAATAAATCACAGAAATGCAAGATTTGTGGACAATTCAATAACATTCTCTAATTTCACAATTTTCTCTTCCCTATGGAAAAGCAGATCTGGTTATACTCTAGCATGGTAACACGTAATATGACCTCTTTTGCTGAAAGTAGAGTTTTGAGTGCTTAAAATGTGACATCTGCTGAAGCTAAACAAGTGGGTATCAGTCTTCTTCTACACTGAAAAGGAAGCCAACCCACCTATGGTTACATAATGGATTCCTGTCTAAAAAGGCTAACGTGTTCAGAAGAAAGCCCTAACACATCCTTTCAACTTGGTTTGCTTCAGAGCCTCTACATGAAGCTACAGCACAGCACTGCCTCATACATCGTGGTGTATTGTACTGAGCATGACTGGAAGGCAAGCACTTGCTTTTACATGACATTTGAAGTCACAGCTTCATTTAAATCCTAAAGCACATAAGACTGTCAGGACCTGACACAACTGTTATTGCCAGACTGTGACATTTATCTGCACGGGTTCCCTCCATTACCTCTGACAAATAGCAATAGGTAAGGACTTGGTGTTATCTTTCTCCTTAGATTAATATTTGTAAATTGCAGATATCTTCCAAAGAGCATAATTTGATACTACTAGGAATTATATGTTGTGGGTAGTTAAATATTGCCTTTGGTTTTCAGTGCCTCAGATTTGGTTTGGTAAATCCAAATGATCAGTAGATTTGCCTAAGTTTGGGCTTTCTGCACAATCTATTATTTACTGAGAAACGTGATCTTACAGGCCAGTTTTCTTTATGGAATACAGCTCTCAGATGTAGAGTGGTTACTCAGACCTTTCATTCCCTATCCATCAGTCAATACAGGGACTTAAGCAGGATCTAGGAATTCCTTTATTGTATCTATTTCGTCCACCCAAAGAAGGGGACTCTTGCCATCTATAGACTGGTATTTTCCATTTCATAAACATCTTGGTATAATGGTATTTACTCATGTGCAGCTTCTTTGAGAGTCTGTTTTGTTTCCTTACCAGATTGGTGCTTTGCCTCCTCTTTATGGATTCTCTGTATCTATCCAGGACGAATCCAGACATAGCTCCTACTGACATTCCATTTTTTGTGTGTCTGAATTGTGCTGTGCTAGATGCCGAATCCGTTGTTTGCTATAATTAAATTCACTCAAGTTCTGGGTTCTGCTTTGAAAGAACCCTCTGCACAGAGAGCAAAAGAAAGCACGGAAGAGGTTTTTCTCCCATTCTGATACTGGTGTATCTTGGGAGGTTGGAAGGGCATGGAGTTGTGCAGACAGATGCAGTAAATGGTCTGGGTGAGAGAATATAGTGTTCTCAGTTAACTCTACAAAATTTAGGCCCAAATGATATTTATTTCCCTGGGCTCTCTGTCATCTTCCATGTCAGCATGGAAGCCGGGCATTTGAACCAAAACAGTGATAAATTAATAAATGCATATTTAATTTGGAAACAGAAAGAGGACAACAGAATTTTCATGGCCTTCCTTCAAAACACACTCTCTTATCTTTCAGTAATAGCAACACAAAACTGACTATTACAGTAAGCAGCAGTACTACTGGGTAATGTTGGCTTCTGCTGCTCCTTCTAGGAGATCCTTTCACTGTTTATTAGCATTTGCTGCTAGATTAATTACAGCCAAGAGAAAGGGCAAGTGGTACGCAGGAACCTATACTCTAGCTGTGCAGTGATCCAAGTGGATACAGGTGTATGGAACTTTCTGCTTTTCCAAAACAGTAAATAACTCTGCTATTTCTGATTTTTATTTTTTTTTTTTGCATTAACTGGATTCTGAGTCAGATCTTTCCACTGAAAGAATGTTGTGTATCTCCACTAAGGTCCGCTTTAGCCATATTCTTGAGCAGTCTGAGGGAAAAGCAAGACAAAATAAAACTGGAAGACATTGGTACCAATCAAGACATACTTAAGGCACGTAAGGCAACTTAAACAAACTTGCTTACCGGACCAATTCTCCTGGTTGTGTAGTTAATGGGCAATCCTCCCACATACAGCATTCCCACCACATCCAGTATATCGGCCTTCTTGGGGCTCACAGTCCTGTTAGAAACACCATCTACTATGAGGTTTCCTTCTTGCTTCATTCGACTTACTTTTATCTAAAATGACACAAAAATGCAATACAATTACAGATAGTTTTCTGACAACCAAGCACTTCCAGATTGTAACGAGTCTCACAGTCCAAAATATATAACAATACATGAGAAAGTAGTAGGAGTGGTTACAGAAGTACCACGGCAGCAACTATGGATAAAGCTTATGGAACAAAGATTTATGGAACAAAGCTCCTGAGCATGGTTTTGTGCCAACATCTGACTGAGTGTTAATTGCATCTGGGCCAGGAGGCATCATGATAATTATTTATTAGAATTACTGAAAAGACTTGAGATTCCTTTAAAAGGCTTCATTGTTATGTTATAACAGGCACGGCACAGTATTTTTTTTCCTGGAATCAGACAGCAATTTTAAGTACTGAGAATAGATAAGTACTTCAGAATAAATGCTGAATGTTACAGAACTGGTTGCAAATCTTTATAGCAGCACATGTCTGCAGACAATATTGAGTTTATGATTCCACTAGCTTGGACATGCCTCAGATCATAGTTCATGCTAGAGTAAATATAATACCAACTATTACGGCTTCTGTTCAGACAAATGGACTGTGAACCGCATGGAGGGAGTGCAGTTGCTGAGGAGCCGAGGAAATTCTAGGCCAAAGTATTTCTAAAAGTTTATATTTAAATCTCTACAAATCAGTATAATAATGGTTGTGCATAAAAAAATGGATAAATGCAAAATGCATCGTGCATGTTAGCAGATTTCTAAACAGCACAGTAGTTGGCTCACCGGAGCAGCAAAGAGAGACAAACAGCATTTTTTGGCATTTTTTTTGACATGGCTGATTCTGCTCCAGTGTGGCATCATATCTGTCATGCAGTGGGGATGACTGAACACTGACAAGGGTGGCCTGAAGGTGAGGGCCTGACCTTGGTGTTTACAGGCAACTGTAAATTTGAGATGGATAACTAACTACAGCTTGGGCAGAAGGAAGATTAGGTGAGTACGACAGGAACTGGAAACAGACATTCTTACAGGGGACCTAAACAGACAACATGATACCAGCAGCATCAAGTGGCTTCTGTGGGCCTGATGGAAATGTTTCAACCTAAATCATTCCAAATGGAGAAAAGGTTGCCACTAGAAGGATTATTTTAAGGAGAAGCCCCTGCTTTCTCAGAAACAAAAACTGTGTCCTTTTCCTAAAAACACTGCCTTCCCTCCTCCCCCTTCTCAAATTTTTTTTGTGCTTTTTGAGAACTGTGACTTTGTCTCCATTCTCTGCTACAGAAACAGGATCTACAAAAAGAGGCCCTCTCTTGTGGAATGCCAAGCAATGTGTATGCCCCAAGAGCACAATCTTCCATTAAGAAATATATGCTCCATTTAGTTCTCTTAGAATAAAGAGAAAATGGCTAAAGAAGCAAAAGCATCTCTTCTGTATGTACTGAGGGAGTAGCAGAATGGGGCCTTGGTCTACTGCCAGTGCTCCCAGGCATTATATGAAAGAGATAAATGATTACTACGATTTCATTTTTTCCCTTTATGAAATACCTTGGTGTAGAGCAGTTGCTATCACCAAAAAGTTCATAACTAAAAATCTCATGAAAATAAAATTCCTGGAGAACAGGGTGGGAATGAGGCAATTAAAGTATAAGAGAAAATGCAATTAAATTTTTTTCTCATTTGGGGATGAGATGTGGATGCTGAATTTCTAAATACCTGCACAAAATTCAATGTAACTTCTAGTATATAAATTCAACACATAGTTACATGTATACTTTTCTTCTCTGTCTTTAATGGTGCCTTCCAGCACGTCACCTAGTGAATATACTGTGTGTCTGTTGTCCTTGGCCCAGTAAATAGTAAATTTCATGGTTGTGATATTATTCCTTCTCTTAGCTTCCAAATGCCACAGACATGGCATATAATGCTCCCTCTCATAAAGTCACAGAAGGTGCTGCCAAATACATCCATGAATATCATATTTATTCCCTAGTGAATTAATAATCTGGGGAAGGTTTACTTACATGTTACTTCTTTTTTTTCCTTTTGTTCTTAGCACTCTGACTAAACAATGACATTATTAATGTAGAAACAACTGGTTTTAATGATGTATTCCATCATTGTGAGCTGATACTCACATGAGCCCTATTAAGCAGGAAGGAACATTTTCTGCAGTTCTTTACTATACATGGGTCATATTTTAAATATGTTCAGAAATATGTGTTTCCTGAAGAATAAATTTCGGTGTACCAGTGCATCTGACACAAATTTTGCTAGATGATTTCCCCCCCGCCCCCCCAGAAAATCCTAGTTGTAAAGTTTGGCTTGTGTGGACTACATTTTGCAATTATCTCAAGGCAAAACAAAGCTCACTCTTACCATTACAAAGAATAATTTAGAATTAGAGACTATTATACCTGGTGCCACTGGCCATCATTTATTTTGTTGGAAATCACTGTGCTGGTGTTTCCACTCCCCAGATCATAACTGAAGTAAGGCAGACCGTTCTTTATCTGAACTGTAGCAAAATCGGCGTGGTTGATGCGGGCCATATAAAACAGCAAGCCAGAATCAGCTGTTGTTCGGACTTCAAATTCAATTGTAAGCCTAGAAATCAAACAAACAGGAAACAAACAGTAACAAAGGAAGATATATTTGGAGTCAGGCACTAGACAAATTCATCTGCTTCACCTTTTTGTGTTTTTCTAAAAGAATTTTATACAGTTAGTGCAGTTAGTGGTCAATTTTACTTGCCCATTAGAGTTCAAGAAAAATAATTTGGTTATATGCAAACTGCATTTCACATGTCATCTGATCCCTGACATGTGAGCATTCATTAGTTCCTTTGCTGTGGAGATAGAAAACTACAATCTTGGCATAGAATTTCAAGATATAATTCTCAGCTGCAGCTGTAGCAGCTAGAAAATCCCAGCACTTTTAAAATTCCAGCAGCTTTATCCATCATCCACATGCATAATGCTCACAAAGAGGAGAGAGCTGTAGTGACAGCTGGCAACTGCTGAGTTTCTAATGAGTTGTATTGCCTGAAGACAGGTTGCAAAACTTTTAAAGATGCAGAGACGAGAGTTTACAATGAGGATATAAAACACTTATTCTGATCTCTCCCAAGAGAAAATGAGGCTGTGTCTGAGCAAACCTGCTGACCCCTCGGACAGAATGGTAATGTTGAGAACCTCCTCTACAACAAAGAACCTGTGAAGAAATTATTTAGATTCTCTAATGCTAAGGTCGTACTGGCAACACATCACCAACCTTGCTCAAGTTGAGCTGCAAAGTCAGTATCTGAAAGCAGCTGATAATATAAATGTTAATAATATAAATCATTGCATGAAAATGATCAGTCCAGGATCATTCCTAATTTTCTAAAATTAGCATACACTGTACAACATCTTTATAGGGATAAATAAGTGGATTTGGAAATGGATTTGGAAACTATAAGCAACAAAATTGCTTAGTGGTGTGACATGGAACATTTGTTAGCGACCATGTGCCTTCAGAGCAAAAACAAACAACTAGCAAGTTCTAACTTCACAAATCCATTGAAAAAAGCTGCATTTTTATAAACAGTTCATGGAATTCCTTTGCATGTCAACATCTATACGTATATATTGTTATGCTTTGGGGTGGCAATGTAATTATTCCTGTTTACGGTGCAAGATTGATCTTAACTATTGGAGGAAGGGGGAAAGAAGTTTTGCTTATTAGAAGAAATTATCAAGTTACTGAACAAAAAAACTTGCTTCTGAAAAAGCAATCTATGAAGTCAGTTGCACAACCTGGTTCCATTATTCTGTTTGGTTTTTAGCAAATCTGTCTGGGATCTGTGTGTGCCCAAACCTTTACAAACAAAGAGGTATATTGTTTTTGTGAGAGCTACTTAGGCGGGCATTTCCTTTCCTAGATTTCATGCTTTAATACTTTTTTAGGTTTGCTTAATGGAATTAATTAGTCATGGGATGTGATCTTTTTCAGATTATGTCCACAGTTTTGGGAGATGCCTTTGAGAGAATTAGGAGAGGTGTTTTATTTTGATATTGTTCCATCCAAACTCATTGCTGAAACGAACAACATACCTGTTTTTCACTTTGGTGTCATCAAATGCAACTGCAATGTGGCTGTTCCTTGAAAGACCAAACTGCTTGCCGCCTTCTAAAATGGATGGTTCTGTGTCAGCAGCACAGGAATCCTGCAAAATATACAGCAGTCACACAAACTTCATATTTTGTATCTGTCTCAGCTGTGCGTATGCCGGGAGTCTCCCAGCTGCTCAGGACTGAGAATGTTGTACCTAGCCTAGAGACCAGCCCTGCAAATTTTCCTGTGTGCTGATGTCTCATCACACCAGCTAAAGTTATAAACCAGTATGACAGGAACTTGGTGTAAAAGCAGAGCTCATTAAGCTGGCTGTAAAAGCAAATAGAAGTAATATATGAACATTGCTGCTTTCATGCTTTCACCAGTGGACATTTACAAGGGTCTTAAGTGATTTCCAGGCAGCTCAGTGTACTCTTAGCTCACATAACTGAGTTTCACACAGTAGGATGCCCTCTTACAGAAACGAAGCAAGATTTAAGTTTTAGAGGGATGCTTTGTTGTCAACTTGAAATCTAGTCACCTTAAAAATAATGAGTTAAAAGTAGTTTCAGATCCTGCAGCTGTCAATGAGCCCTTCATTTTACTTCTTTATACTGTTTTACAACTGTATTCTTTGCTTAATGTGCTGTTATTTCCCCCGGTGCTGTTGGAAGGCCCCCACAAACAATCGGGGAATCCCACTAACTGATGGATAGATGGAACAACTGCTGAACTCCCCCAGCTGTCTAATGTAGAGATATTACCCAGGCTGTAAAGAAAGAAACCCCTCCCTGTCGTTCCACTTCTATTAATATTGAAGTGGTGCAACAATGCAAGGTAAAATATCTTCTGTCCACTACAATTTTCTCCTTTTAATTTCACCAGGTCTTTTAATCTCTGGTCCTAAAGCTCCTGTGTAGGGGTGCCTGGGGCAATGCGAGACCATGGTAATTACCAGCTTCTACTCATGTCTGGCTTTTGCCTCCCACTGAGAGTATTGTGAAGAAACTACTCAAAGGATCTAACTCAACACAATATCAGACAATACTGCTGGGAAAGAAACAAACTTTGATAGCTGCAAGCTCTGTTTTTAAGCACTGTGGCTGCTATCATTTTGGATTGGTGACAGTCTCTTATTTGAGCCCTGACTCAGCAGGGACCTGCAAAGCACAAGGTGCGGTGCCTCGCTGACAGAGTTCTTTCTCTGAAACGTTTTGAAAATGTCATGAGTGACTTAAGCACTGAGATTTCAACTGCAAAGAGGAAATTTCTTTCCCCCTCTCACTCAGTTTTTCAGTAATGCTGTATTTTTTGCTTTCATGCGTCACAAAAATCTTCATAACAGCATAGAGCACTTCTAAAATATAGTTTTACATAATGAATGCTCTGGTTTGAATAGAACACCATGCATTACGACAAGAACAATTGATACATCAATATGCAATGGAGGGAAAAAACAGGGAAAATTCACCAGGACCAAGCAAGGTTATGAACGTGTGATACCAGTCTTCCAGTCTACCAGTCTTCTTCTACCAGTGATCATCAAAAAGGAATAAAAAAATACTCCCATAATGCAGGGTAAAATTTCAAATTATTTTAAGCTTTCTTTCTCTGGCTAAAGTACTTAAATAGTAAGCACTTTACAGGCTTATCTAGAAGTCTAACAACTAAGCTAATGACAATAATATGCATATAATACCTTCGATTACATTTGAGCTTGCTAAAATTTGAAGATAGAGAATAACAACTGGTACTGGAAAGAATTGGAAAATACACACACACATCTTTCTCTGGCACACTTTTACATTTTACATAGTAAAAGGACATATTCTGACAGTAAATTTAGTCCTAGGCTGGTATATGTTAGTAAAGGGTCTGACCCTGACACAAGCTGCTCCCCAGCATCAGTAAACACTGCAGTTTTCTTCATTCCAGCAGGATGACTGTACTAAAGGGCAAGGAGTGTGGGTGAGTGTCCAACACACCATGGTGGCTGGAATCATAGCACACACTGATTATTTACTAATAAGTACTTAAATAGTAAGCATTCATTAGGCTGATGTGGAAAAGTCAGCAAAAGGAAAAAAAAAATCAGTATGGCATGCATAAAAAACTTCCATATCTAATTCACAAGCCTGTGTCTGCTCTTGTTTTATCTCAGGACAGCGAGCTTTACAGCTTTCACAAGACTGTGCACTAAGCATGAATCATCAGCCTGTATTAAAATATCTCAGCTTTGTTTTCTGAGTGATGGCCTTAATGGGTCCTGGCTGCTCAATAATCTCCCGTATTACACGAGAGCCTGAACTCTTCAGCTGCACTTTACTTCAGACTTGTAAGATGTCAGGGGCTTGACTGGTAGGTCAAGAAGCTTGGTGTGTATGGCAGTGGAAATGAACAAGAGAAAAGGCCACTGGTGGACTGTCACACATTCTCCATATTCTCATTTGCTGTATTAGTAATTACAAAGAAAGCAATTAGTAGAAAGAGCACTGAAGCAGTCCCCACAGTTCACTGAGCACTGTTAATAACACAATGCAGAAAAGCATGGATCAAAAGTGGGAGGTACCGTCACGGAGTCAAAGGCAGAAGTAATGCTGGCGCTCCTCGTTTCAGCAGCAAGCGAACCCTGAGGAGCAGGGAATAACGTGAGGCAGAAGCAGCAGCTCTGCAGTGTTGAGGGATGTTCTGGCATTCACAGCAAGCAGCAGCAGACTGGTGCCTGGTGTATTTCCCAACTGTCCTACTTATGGATCTTGTCTTGCTTTTAGTACAGGGTAGGTTTTTTTCCCATTTGGTATTCAACTGCCCTCCTCTTTTACATGCAGATGGATGCATGTAGGTAAAAAAGGTCCAAAAAGGACTTAAAATAGACCATATACCTTATTTAAGCCTCCTACGTGAAAATACTTTTTTCTGCTGTACATTTTCCTTCTACATTGAGATTCTGTATAATTTACTGTCGTATGAGTGCCATCTCATATGAGTGCTACCTCATTACCAGACTGTAGTTACTTCGTTGCAACAGTCCCTGAAAAACACTTTGAAGAACTCACTAATATGGATGTAACAGCTATCCAAAAGCTTGCCTTATTTAAAATAGTTTCAAGTCTTCAGCATACGAAAACAGTTTCATTATTTCCAAGAGAGAAGTGGAGTAATGGTGTTTTATTTAGATTTTTATTTCGAATTCCTGTTTTAAATTATCACTGCTCTAGATATGTGATATGCATAACTCACCTAGTTACAATGGGACTAGTTGCTGACATTAATGAGTAGATCTATTCCTCTCAATTTTGCTATTGTAAAAGTTAGTGTTTATAGTCTTAGGAAGTGTGCACTTGCTCTTTCATGCTCTCTGTGGTTGGTTTTTTTGTAAGGCTTGATCAAGGGATACTATGACTGCATTCCTTCACAACAGTGAGCATTAAACTGGATAATCCTTTTTACCTTGCTGTTGCCTGGTTCCTTACCTTTCTACAGTAGCCTTACTGTACTGCAAACCTGCTTTAAACTCCAAACAGAGAAGCTGCATTGGAGCCCTGGTGCTACAACTACTCCACCTTGTGGGAAAGAACCACAACCGCTGCCCTAGAGCATTGAGAGGCCAGTGTTTGTAACTGTGGGTGGGGCTCGGGATACGGTAATAACGGAGATGGGGCTTGTCTGTCTGTCTTGAACCCAAGGCTCCCATTTCCAGGCAAGTGACGGGGAGATTTCAGTAGTGCCTGACAAGTCCTTCTAGATTAAGCTGTGCCATATATACCTGGCCAACAAAGGTGGTCATGTATCTCAAACAGAATTTTGGTTCTTAACTTCTCGAAACAATCTTATTATTGAAGTGTAAATTCTGATAATGCAAATAGGTTCCTAACTGGGGAACGTGCAGTCTTTTCACACCATTTTGAAACCTCATTCACACTGAACTATAGCCTGCATAAACCTGCTGGTTGTATTCAGGTCTAACAAAATAGAAATAATTTTCCCCTCAAAAATATCTTCCAGTGTATATATTAATAATTTTAATATTCAGATGTATAAACATATGTTTTCTGAACAGTAAAATGTTGCATCAATCTATAAAACTACTACACTTGCGAGAGTCGAAGTTTCATCCTTAAATTTTGTTGTATAAGACTGCTTGCCACAATGTAGCTGTTTATTTCTGGTAACAACGGCTGGGCTCAATTTAGCAGTGACTGGGGTTTCATTTTGTAATTCTCCTGACTAAAGTTATAAAATAGCACTAGAGGAATTGCCATATCAAATAGGCCTCCTGGTTTATCTTTTTCTTCATCCTGTCACTGACAAGGCTGTTATCATGTGCATCAGAGAACAGCACAAGAAATACCATAATGAAATGGATTTCCCATGGGAAAATTTCCCTTCCAAACCCAAGGAGATATTGCTTGGCTTACATCCTGAAGCGTAAGGGTTTATGGCGAAGCATGCAAGCCAAAGAGAATTTTAAACCTATATCATTCTTTAAATTACTGTTGTGATAATCCAAGCAAATTATATCTACCAGTTTTCCATTATCTACAGGTTTTACTGACCTGCAAGAAGGTGTTCCATTTACAGTATCATGCCAAATTGTTACTATTTTTGTGGCAAAGTGCTTCATTATTCTTGATGAACAGCCTTTCAATTTTGCCTGGAAAAAGAAACTTTTCAAACTCGACCTGACTGAAGTGATTTATACTTACAAGTGCTGATGGTAGAGATGGTGTTGGAGGAGGAGAAGCAGGAGGGATCGGCCCTTCTTTCTCCCCATTAGTGTCTGGTTCAGGTTGGACCAGAACTGTTGCACGAGTTGGTTTATCTTCATCCTCAGGTGGCCTAACTTCTGGTTCCAGTGTGGGACATCGGCCAATATCTGCATTTTCAAAGGACACGGGTTGAGCAAAGTCCATGGGGCTGAGAACACACAAAAAGAGTGATGTCTGTTATTAGTTTTTCTGCCTTTTTACCACCCATTTATAAAGAACAGCCACATGCTGCAGTGTAATTTCACTTCACAGGACACAAAAGCCAGGACTCATCCCATCCTGTACAGGTAGGTACAGGTAGAGAAACGGGACATTTAAACTAGAAGAGACAGTGACCATTGGCTTTCCTTCCTCCAGTCAGTGCAGAGAGACAGGCATCCTCTTTGGCAAACTTCACAGGGCTACGTAGTTTCAATGGTATTGCAGAGAAGTCCTTTACTCTGAGGTGGAGTGATAAAATCCTAATTTAGGTACTTCAGATATGTGAAAGAAAGATTTAGATGGAAACTTTCTATAGAGGTTTTATTTTATTCATCACTGCCTTTCCTTTTACTCAAATGTTCCTTCCAGATTACTGCACTTTCCACAAAGTAAATTGATTCCCATGGTGGTTCTCAAAATTTTGACTTCTCTTGGAAGTCAACCTTACCTAAAATAACACATTATAGTACACCATAAATGCCTATCGCTGACGCGCATCTTACTGCAGCGTTACTGCCGAATTTCTCTGATTTCATGGACAAACAGACAGTGTTGGCTTGTCTGTAAAACAGCTCATTAAATGCATAACCTATGGAGCATATACTCTAGACAAAAAAAAGGAATGGCTTACAAAGAAAACAGATCATACACTAGGATTTGCTGCTAGTATGATCCGTTGCAACAATGAACTTTCTTCTGGCAACCAAGGTAATTAACCAGATCTCATTAACTGGACGTTTGTTGGCATCATTGAGACTTACGTGGCATTAATGACAAGATTCCATATACAGCCCTCAAATGGTGGTATGCTTCTGACAGGTGCAATCTGAAACTGAGAAGAAGTACCCCCCACAAAGAGTTTCTTCACAGAGATGGGCTGGTCTGATGGCAACCTCTGAGTCTGGACTTTGTCTTCATCGACTTGAACACTGAACATCCTGTGGAAAAGATTTGAAAGCAAAGAAATATATATTTTACTCTGGTTATTTCTTGTACTGAAATCACTGCTTTGCAGGCCCCATTTACTCCTACACCAGCTGTAACAATAAGCAACTCAAATTACGTAATTGGTGGCTCACATTAAATGCATATTAACCACTAGAGGGGTTTCAGCTGCTCCTGTGCTTCCTTGGTAGAAGGCAGAAGTAGTTTGTGGTGTGGCAACACTGACACGGCAAGGGCTGAGCTGGCTGTACTGTGATGGTAGATAAAATCATCCAGAGCTCAGCAGGATGGGAACAGCACGAGGTCACATTTTGTTTGGGCTCCCTATTTCCCTATTATCTTCTTGCTGGGGCACAACCACTGCTACAGACTGCTCTGACTGCAGGATCAATGGCAGACATATGGTACACTTTTTAAAGATCTGGCAGCTTTTTCTGGGGGAGGTGGCAGAGTAGGAAAATCGCTGATTGTTTGCCATGTACTCATAGAGGTGCTATAATTCATTCCCATGGGTATTTCACATGGCACAAGCAAAAGACAAAGCAGTCCCATGGCTACTGTTAAGGCCGAAGAGAGGAAGGTAGGAGCCTCTGCAGCACCACTGGCTGATCAGTTTCTGGCAAATAAACTCCCTTTTGTCAACTGCAAATATATTGAACTCCAATATTCTTTCTTAACTATAATTACAAATGCTAGCAATTGATATTGAAAATGTTTATTGAAAAGAGGCCTGTTTTCAAATACAAAATGCTTGGCTTTGTTATTTACACACAGCCTAGGCAGAACTGGATAGTGACTTAAGCACCTGAATTATGTAAGTGCTGTACTACGTGCAAATTGTGCAGTTTCCTCATAGTTTTGGATGGATTAATTTGGTCTGGAAAGCTGCAGAGTAAGAAACATGATTAATTTTTCAAAGGATTAGAGAAAACAGTTATTAAAGGACTTATCTTTGAGGACAATCCCTATGATATCTCCCAGACCCTTCAGCAGTGGAAACAGAAGGAGAGGGGTTTCTCTGGAGGCAGTTCAGAGCAAAAGACTTATTTAGGTTCCATGAAGCGTCCCAGAGAGGACACTTCCCTTCTCTGCCTTCAGAGGTAGTGTAGGGAAGTCAGATTGTCAAGGCTCAAGTTATCCTTTGTGCTGATGCATCTTAGACCTGGCTAATCATGGTAAACATTTTGGGTCCAAGAAGAACCATGCAATGATGTACATGAGTCTTCAACAATATTGTATTTCATAATTATATGGACAATTATCTCTCTGCAGAGTTTTCACAGGGTGTTCCTCACATTTAAAAAAATTAAGTTTGAGTTCAGGATGAGCAGAGGAAGGGTTAATCTTAATTTATGTCTTTTCACATCCATTTCAGGTTACAGAAACTTCAGAGTTCAGGCAATTTTGTTTTGTAACAAAGCTACTTTGAAAACACAGAGGTCTCATCTGAACAAGCATCATCACTGGATGGCATTGTACAGCAATTTTGCCTTGATGTACTCTCACATGTACTCTCATAAGGTCAAGCTACTGTACTCGCTATAGCACTGCATAAAAGAATTTACTTTGTTGTTTAGAGCTTTTTGTTATCATCTGCATATTTGTGTTCTGTCACAGTGACACAAAATGTATCACAAAATGCAGTCATCCATTTCCAAAATAACTTTTTCTTCCAAAGCATTTATGGTTTGGCTTTGATCTAGTCACCAAAGTAGAGGAGACTTATTGACTGGAGACATTATTTACGAGAGGTTTTTTAACAGTACAATAGAAATTCAGTCAGAAAATTATACAGAAAGGAAAGAAAATTACAGAGAGGACAGAAGGGCACCTCAGGACTAGACAGGAATGGTTGGTCAAGAAGGCTGAAGTGTTGTGGGGGTAAGAGGGTGAAGTGGACAAGTGCCTTTTGTAATATGCTGTTACAAATGTCACATCTTCTTTCTGACTTCTTTTAACAACACAGAACATTGTGCCTAGTGCACTAATCCAGAAAATGTCTGTACTGGATGTACAGTCGCATGTTCCAATGTCCATAATAAACCCTGCTTGGAACAAGGGCTATTCCAGGCCATAAATAATACTGCCTGCCTGAGTCCTACACACTACAGTAGTGCTATTTCTAGTCACTTTCTGAATGGTGAAGTGTAATAAGAAATTTTAACAATGTCTGAGAAAGGACAAATGAATTCAAGTGAAATTCAGTGTAAAACAACATGGTCTGAGAAGGTCTGTGATGGCTTTTCCAATAAGAAAAGTGGGACTGTGTGTTTTCACTGTTTTACCACATTTAGCTGGGCACCACTGTGTCCAGCACATGGCATCTCAAAAAGGCTACAGGCTGATGTGCTGTTGCAGTTTGTACCCTTTGAAGACGGTGTTTTTCTACATGTCCTGAAAAGGTGATTTACTGCACCACTGCAGAATTTCTCGCCCCAGATTCTTTAACAAAATATATTTGCCAAGAATCAGAAGGTTAAAGATGCCAGTTCAGACAGGTCTCTGGAGAAACAGGCTGGTAGCCTACGAAAGCCTGTAAGCCCAGCTCTTCAGAACAATAATGACTATCAGAAACGTATTTCTAAGAATTTTTGGATAATGATGGAATTAAACTAAATTTTTTTGTCTCAGCAGAAGCATTTACATGGATTACCAAAGCCATCAATACATTTGCTTTGTTGAATTGGCTGTTTTCTGTGGTCTGTAGGTATTTGTTACCCTCTAGCTCGTTCTATCCGGATGGAATGTGCTCTGCCGTCGTGAAACTCGCCAGCCTCTGGTCTGATGGTGATTCTGTGGGGATCCCGGATCCCAGTGGAGACGTGAACTTCCAGCCGACCTCTGTTCAGGAACACAGCATAGTAGGCCTGCAAAGTATATGTTGGAGTGAAAAGGTAAGTTACGTTTGGAAAGAAATTATTTCACTTAGTTTTACGTTAGTGTGTATGTTTTATTGTCTTACAGTGGCTTTTAATTTGCTCACCATAGACGAGACACTGCTGTTTCAGTTCTGCTGCTGCTGCTGCTATACTCAGACTGGCACTTTTATAATGAGGAAAGGGTAAAACGAGGTCATGCTGGAAACATCAACAAAAGATTTAACTCTCTACCTATTTTCAGGGAAGGATGGAGACTTCTAACCTACAATTCTTCTGATTTTTGTTGACAGAAGACGTGCTCTTAGACTCATCAAGCCCTGAAGTGCATTGATCTCAGCTTGAGTTCTGTGTTTGGAGGGCTGGCAAATCATGTCAGTAGTTACTCCAGCACCAGTATCATATTGTGGCAGATTTCAGGATCTAAACTCCAGTTACTATAGCAATAAGTGGTCATGTTCACTTCTGTGACCTGAAGAGCTGGGAAATGATAAGGGAGCCCCTACCCTGAAGTTAATGTCATCCGGGTGAGCCATTACAATGTGCTGTCCCTGGAGTGTGTTACTCCAGGTCACTGAGAGCTCTCTTCCAAAATAAGCAGCAAGGAGAAAAATGAAATATAATTTCCCAGAAGTCCTGACCAAAGAATGCATCAACACATTCTGTTTATGGCTGTTGTAGTATGTCTGTCAGGATTTTAATCAAGATTTCATCAAGACTTGAATAATTTCTAACAATTTCTAGCAATCACACTTTTAACAGTCACTCAGACACTGTGGACTTTTATAGCAAATATGTATTTTATGAGAGAGAAGGAGAGGCTGGAGCACTCAAGTCTTAAATTCCACATTAGTGATCCCAAACAAGGGGCTTGTCTTACACTGTGTTCATCAGCTTTTTTTTTTTGTTCTTTTGGTCTCAGGGAAATTAGAATGATCCTCATTTATGTCTCTATGAACAGGAATGAGAGAGTTTCCAAGCTTTAATAGTGCATAAGTAGTCCTCAGAATGAGTGAAGAACAGTATGATTTAATATTTAGGTTTGGTTAAAAAACCCAACATGGAATATAATAAAAAACCAAATCTGCTGCTTAGCAACAAGCAATGGATAGACTGTAAATCGCTAAGAGAAAAAATTTCTTCAAGGCAAAAAACCAATTCTCAGCTTCTGTTAGATTCTTCATCAGCTAAAGGATAATATTAGAAATAATTTATTCCCAATAACTGAATTTTAACTTAAGCATAAACATCTGACAGTGTCTTGAAACAAACCGTGGCAGTTCAGTGGAATTGTGGGGTTTTTAAATCTTTTTCCAGGTTCCTCGTACCTGTCCTGTCTGTCTGCGCTTTCTCCTCAGAGGGGCAGCTTTCCTCGCAGAGTGCCTGCGCTTTCTCCTGGGGGGGACAATCGTGCCACTCGTGCCAAACAAGATGATCCCAGACTCATTCCTGGTGCTGAAGGAGAGATTGATTTCTGTGCCCACGTCAAAGGAGACAGGCTGCAGTTCCACGAAACCTGGCTTGGAGAAGCTAACTGTATGAATGTTCTGTAGGAAGGAGGGGACAGGAAAGTGCATTAGTAGAATTAAGAGCGAGAGTATGAACGCACAGGAAGATTTCTTAACTAAAATAATAAACTATGTAAATATAACTAGCGTAAAAAGATGGAAAATAATAATAAACACTTAGCAGTTTACTCCTCAAAGTGTTCTGCAAACACTAATTTACCTGCTTACATCTAACATCATCAGCGTATTTGTGGAATCCTGTCTTACAGGAAGGCAAAGTTCCAGTTTTATGTCGATATATCCTCTTGGATTAAAAATAACTGCTCAAGGTTGTTTTTATTTCATATCTATGTGTTTTCCATTGAGTTAATACAGTTGGAGTTTGCTTTTAAACCTATACAATAGGTAATATTAACGTAATGAACAAGAACGTAAACTAGATTCTATTATTTGTCAAATGAGCTGAGAAAATACTTTTCATTAATCAGTCGCTGTGGCTTCACTAAGTACCACTGCTTTCTTGGTTACTCAGAGTCATAAGTGAAGCACTTGTTGCACGTGGCCCAACTCTTTGTACATTGGTAGCCACTAACACAATTTAAAGAGTACAATATGTCGTCAAATGATAAATCAGTGCAAACTCCCAAAGATTTTCTGTCATTGCTGCAAACTCCTGTATTCTTCCAGATGCGGAAGACCAGTCTATAAAAACACGGGAGCTTTTCTAAAGTAGTTCATCATTTTTTCAGTACAGTAGAACTGTTTTCAGGTCTAGAGACAAAAGATTATGCCAGATAAAATCATTGTTGGTGGTGCTCACCTTTCTCTGAAATCTGAGGACACTGTTCAATCTCATAATTGAACACATATCCTCCAGTCTTTATCCTTTACTTTTGCTTCACTTCTTTTTAATTTTCCTAGGTGTCTTGTTTTGTACAATTAGAATATTTTATTTATTTCCCCAACAAAAGGGTTAATCCAATTTGATTTCATACTCTGAAACCTCAAGTGTTACAAGATAATGTAAAGAAAGGCAAAGTACTTCCTAAGATTCATAGCAACAGAAGAAAATGAACACAACTATTCTTTCCTGTTCCAGAAAGGATATACTATAAATCAAAACAAATACGAACCTCTCTATCAAATTTTTGCTGAAGCCAAATCCGTAAGATTTAAAAGCATTTGAATAATCTGTTTTTACAGTTTGGCTTTACCACAAACTTGAAATATTAAAATATAGGTCTCATAACAAATCTAGTCTAATATCCTGTCTGAGAATCCTACTGTTGTGTGTACTTTTGGCTCTGATGAAGGCCAAAGGTACAATGGATAAACACAGCAAAATAGGGCCCTTGTCTTTATTTTGGCCTGGCCAAGTTCCAATTACTGTTCAAAGTAAATTTTTAATGTTTTGTACAAAAAATATTTGGAGAGCATCAGGTTAACAACAACTCATTTGGATTTACTGTAGTGGTATCTGATACGGAACCTAGATCTTCCATCTGCTTGCAAAACTGTCTTAAATAGTAGAGATTTCCAGGGAAGAAATACAAACTATTTATTGGGACACAATAAATAGTGGAAGTATTTTTGTATATAAAAAGCCTCTTCCATGGAAAATTACTACATTCTCTCCCAAATTTCAGATCAGATTCCTTGAATTCTGTATGCACTGAAAGGCTGTTAATTGCAAGCTGCAACAATTGAAAATAAATGCATTTAAAGCTAAAATAACAACACCAATTTTGCACATTCTTAGTGATCAGTAAGAAATGTGCCTTTCAGCTCAGTGGTAGCTCATGACAGTAAGTATTCATACCTGAGGTTTTATGTAGTGAATGGCTTTATAATAACAATTTAAAAAAATTAAATCCTTGGGGTTTATGTGCATCATTTTTTTTTAGTTTTTGCAGTGTTGCCAGTGCCTATCCTCATTAATGTCAATAATTCCCATTTTAGTCAGCTGAAACAAAGCTAAATCACTGCTAAGCCATTCAGAAAATCCTACTCTTTAGGGACAGGGATATCACAAGTGGCCAGGGGTACTCTCCAAGAAGTCAGGATCTGAAAAACTGGTCTACTTGCTGATCAGACTTACTCATCTTTCTTTCTCTTAAATGTAACTGTTTGGATTTTAAGGCTAGGTTCCTATCTAAGCAACACACCATATACAATTAATCTACTATGCCATAAAATCAGAAACCAGAAAACATTTATACACATTAAGGCAAAAATAAATGGAAATCAGACTAACCTCTAGTGTGCATCCTTTGGTTAGACCAACGAAGTCAGGACTGCTCAATATGTTATAAGGGGTCCTTGAAATTTCAATGTCTTTGAGGCAACCTGTGTATTTCTCTAAGTTCACTTCAGGCCTAAAAAACATTTAGAAGTACAATGTGTTTTCAAAAATAGAGTTTAGGGAGAACAGTCAGCCAGACACACATACGTACACTTTCAGATGCACAGATGCTTGATTTTTATTTTTATTCTAACTACACACATACACTCGAATACATGTTGCCTTCTACCATCTATCAGCACACATTGCACTCTGCCTTGCATCACTCAAAGGTGTAGCAGGAGGTTCATCTCATCTCCAGTTGACAACAGTCCCTTCTCAATTTTTTTCTCTCTTTTCTTTAAGGGTTTTTGGTTGGTTGCTTTGTTTTTTGTGTTTTTCCTTTGGTAAAGGAGTGCTATCTCCTTTGGTGTTAAAATGCAGCAAGCTATGAAATAAGGAAGTTGTTGTTCCTTAGGCAAAGCAGAAAGAAGCAAGCTAGGAAATCATAACAGTAAGGAGAGACCTTAACTGGAAGACATTTTTCATTCCTCCTTTTGCATGCTAGATCAAATGAAAGAAGAACTTTAGCAGCATACAAACATTTTGAATCAATATACTTCAGGAATGCAATCAGGTGGACTGATATTTATTTTGTATTTCCAGTATCCTTCTTATGAAAACTACTGCATATTTTCTTAGGACACAGCAATATATCTGAATTTTTCAGGCAGTTGAACAAAACAAAGCACTTGGGTTTGTTACAGAATGTAACTATCCATCCAAGACAGGAAAATATTGCAACGGAATTCAAGTTCCATGTCTGACTCATCAACTGGCTGATGAGAGGAAATGAGAAACCCCTTGAAAGTAACACCAAAGCTATCACGTTTAATTGCAGAGGTATGATTTCCCAGGCCTGGGAACACCAGAGTGAGACCATAACTGCTGGTAAGACCTGAACCAGGCTTGCCAGAAGAAAAGCCTTATAAAGTCACTTCAGAAAAAAACCCTGTCATTCATACCATGGAGAGTAAATCCAAATAGAAAAAAAGAGCAGTATTTATTTCACTAAAAATATTACCCATGAGTGTTTACTAGAATATCTGAATAGTATAAACAGCTCAAAGAGAAAAAAATTAATTTGGAAAATAAATAAAGAGTTAAAACTGCTGTGGGGTGGGGAAGGGGGGAAGCAACAAACACTTCAGTTCCCTGGAAGGAAAGAAAAAAATTTAAAGAATATTAATTGCAAAATAAAACCATTTTGCACAGATGCTAATCAGCTGCATGTTTTGGCACTGAAAGCCATTCTTTGCATTATTAGCCAACCTAGCAAGCATTATGTGTTCTCTGGCAGATTAGTACCCTCTGCATAAGTTAAAGCAAGCATCTGGTTTACTAAAATGTTCCATATGCTGCTTTATTTACAGTCAAGTAGCTATGGTCACCTTTCATTTTTCTTTTTTTTCCCTAGCTCTTCTCCAGTTCCTTTATGGACTTATCTTCCCAGCAGAAGAACAGTTTTGCTGTTATCACTATCACTGGTGCCTACAGTCTCCTGTCTTTGCCATCCGGAAACCGTTCTTGCTATTACCCTCTCCTGCCTTGTCTGGTGACAGACTGTCCTCTTCCTGTCCTGCTACAAACAGTTGCTGTTATAATTCCCAGCCCATATCACCGAATCACGGAACGGGTAAGCTTGGAAGGGACCACCGTGGGTCATCTGGCTCAACCTCTTTGCAAACACTGAACACTTGCTTGACGTTTTCTTAAGACTTCTTTTTTCTCTTTTTCCCTTCCAAAATATACCAAACAAGGTCCAAGTTCACTAAGATCTTGCATAATTCTTGGTTTGTTTTTCGGGTTGTTTTTTTTTTTTTTGTTAGGTTTTTTTGCCAAGATAGGCCACCTTTAGGGGAAAACAAGCAGCAATTTCTGGAGCTTGGGAGGAAATAATCTTTCTGAAGATCAGGGCAGAGGGGCGGAGGTGAAGTTGTATTTTTCCAATTGAAGCCAGGAATTAGGCTGCAAAACACAGTGAAGTTCAGTTCCTATCTGAGTACACCAAGCAAAAGCAATGGATACAAATAGTTGCAAACTGAAAACGCAGTCAGAAATAGGTGACCTCCCCTCTCTTCCCCTCACCCTCCTGTTCTTAAAATGAGACGTGGCAAATTTCACAAACATCTCCACCTTCCTTTCATGCTCTCCTCAGTAACCACTTCCCTGCCTCCGAGCTCGGCGCTCCCCACCTCACACGGGACCACACTGCTCCTACAGCCCGGAGGTCGGAGCCAAAGTCAGCAACGCAGCTGCCCGGAGCTTGGCTTCCGAGGCATCCCGGTGTCCTAAGCAACACACAGCTGAAGTCGGCAGCTGCGTGAGGAAAATAAAAGTTGCTTGTGTAGGTGTGTGCACAGCGTGGAGCGTGAGGTGAGCGCTTGGGAGCAGCTTTGCTGGCTGTGGCAGGAGCAGCTCGCTGAACTAAGAGCCTTGGCGTAGCAGCTGCTCTAAACGCTGCCCACATGCTGCTGCTGCTGCCGCGGGGCCGCCCGAGCCTTCCAGCTGCACTTTAACTATTAGACACATGCAAGTCATGCAAATAATCTGATTGTTTTTACCTTGCTTTCATACTGGGGTAAGAAAGAAAGACAAAAAAAAAAGAAAACAAAATGGCATTAATTGTAGCAAACGGTACTTCTTGTATTGTTGTTCTGTGATAATTATTAGCAAGGTTCAACCATTTCACATTGAAGCAGATGTACATCATTTACGAACAACATATAATAACAGATGAGATTCCGTGTACACTATTGGGCTATAACAATTAACAGGTTTACTCTGCAAACAGCTACCTTAAAATGTAATTCATCAGAGGGCTTTTATAACTTGATATTATACTTGGTCATGAGCAAAAGCAAACCATGTAAAAGAATTTGGCAGAACTGACATGACCTGATAATTACAAAGTCACGGATACCTCAGTGTCTATTGTTTGCAGTAGCTCAGCTTTGCCCTAATCTCCCTTTCACTACTTTTGATTCTAATTTACCGTAACATTAATCTTGCCTCAGGCACTGATGAATCATAGCTGTAGGCAGAATGGTTACCCACAGGTCAAAGTAGCTGTGGTACACTGATTTTCTGGGCAGCCACAAAGGAAGTGGAAGATAATTGCTCTAGACATTTTGTTATGCACTGGTGTGATTTCACAATTACATAATACAGTGTTATATTTCATGAATAAAATAGATCTTAGATCTTTTTATTGCTGGGTGATTTGACATCAGAGGTCAATTATTATCCTAATACATTAACAAATATGTCCATTCTTTTAGCTGCAGAAGAGTCTGTGGATTAAACACAACAGTTCCTTGTGCACAAGACCACTTCAAGGCTCTCATTATGCCATGTAGTTAAAGCTGACATAGATTAATGGGCTTGTTTCTGTGTTGCTCATCTGTTCATTGTAGCACAGAATTCTCTTGTTCTTGTCATTGCAAAACTGCTGAATATTCATTTAAACTTCGAGTAAGTTTTTTGGTCTACTTAAAGCTATGTAAGAAAGCCACTAAATTCAAGTATCTGTTATCCCGTTTCTTTAGTTTATTTAAGCTGAAGTTAGCATTTATGACTATTACTATGCAATATTTAACAAATAATTACTGGGAATTTTATTTGTGCAAGAAATTCAGGATCAGACTTCTGAAGGGAAAAGGTTGTCATATTTCATTCTGCTTACATTAAATATATCAAGAGTATCGTGTTATATACCTTAAGTCCTGAATACAAGAGGAACCTTATCTAAGGAAATCAGGAACTAACTAAAATCTACAAATAATTTAAAATTATATCTATGCAAAATATTTTAATACATATTTAAAGTATACTGACACTGATTACACAAAAACATGGACACTCATTAAGCAGCAATCCCACGTGGAGTAGTTTGTAGGTCATTTTTTCTACTCATGCACAAAGTAAACATTTGTCCTTATTTTTGTGAAGGTATTGAGCCAATTCTCTGAACCTGCAGTCACAAATTCTACGCATAAATAAATAAATACTTTAAAAGTCAGCTACATCATGATTCTTGCACAGAATCAGAAAGATGTACTGCACTGCAATGCTATTTCCATTGTATCTGCGTAAGGTGAGCTGTGTGAAATACAAAACATATGCAAATAAAGCACTATTCTGCTGTGGCAGTACAGGGTACATTGGGAATTCACCATTCGCTTACTGCAAATGAACTTGAGAAATAAATGCAGAGGATAAGATTGCATTGTATTTACATCCCCTTACCAAGGCTAAATAAATTACCTTAGATTTCTCAGGGTTGGCAATCCCCCAAAATATATTTTCTCGTGCCCTTTTAAGTTGAGTCCAAAGTGGCTGCCTGTAGAAGTTGTTGCAATGGTCTCTTCTTCATTGGTGTCTATGTCTACAATTGATATGTTGGCTAAAAGACATTTGAGATTAGTTACCAAATATCAGTCATGAACAATGATGTCTTAAAGTAAGAAACTAATAGTGAAATATTTGGAGGGTTAGCAGGTGAGGGAAGAGGCAAGGAGGGCTGTATTTTGCAATCAAGATATTGGATTTCCACATTGTCAATTACGGGCAGGGGAAGAAAGCTGCACTTCCCTCTGTTTCCATAACAACCTGAAAAGCTATAGCAATTCTGTACACTTTATTTTTATATATTCTCTAAACCTGTTTCAACTTGGTGCCTTCTTTGTGTCACTGTAATTTGGAGCTAACACTTCAGGACAAAGTCATGACAAGAGATCATTTTACATTTAATTTGTGATCTCAGTCCAAAGATTGCCACTTGAACAGGATTTTTTACTGTAGAAGTTTGTTAAGCATTGTCATTATGTGCCTTAGAGATTGGTGATCAGTCACTCTAAACCATTTTGAAACCCAAAGCAGTCAGTTGCTGTCATGTCTCATCTCAGTCTGGAGCCAGTGATGCGCTACATACAACCATCCTATTTAGGTGCTTGTTCCATGTATATTTTTAATGTATGGCTTAATACAGAATATAAAGTTCAATAAAAGAGATAAGACTCAGTGAAAAATGCTGAGCAGGCCCCAAGATAGATAGGGATGTTCTACTACAGGGATGAAAAGAAGGGATTTCTTTCCTTCCTTCCCTGAGAATTGAATAGGGACAGACTTTCTGGTACACCTTAACAAAACCAGATTAATTTTCCTTTCATTTCTATACTTCTATCTTCTTTACAAACACACGATGTTTTTTGAGTGCTATTGATAAATTACAATTACATGACACTGTATTTTATATTAATACCCCCTGGGTTAAGTACGAACTGAGATAACTGGCTAGCAATAAGACATTCCTCCTCTAAAGGTACAGCAAGTCTGCAAGTGAGATCACAAAATTATTTTGGCCACTGTCCCAACTCCCAAGTCTACTTCAGCCAAATGATAAGGAAGAGGGTCTGTGTGAGAGGTGTGAGAGCCAGGTGGAGAGCTGGCACTGCAGGAGGCAGAAGCAGAGGAATGTGTTTAGGGGCTCGTGGTGACCCTGAAGATTCAGAATGCAGCAAAAATTCAAACCGCAAAAGCACAGAGTATGTCACAGTTGCCATAAATAAAACTAATTTGGCTCAGGTAAGATTCTACCAGCCCTATAACCAGACTCCAAAACAAAAAAAGAGTTTTGCCAGCATGATAACCAGTAGTCTTTGTGATCTGATCAAATGCCAACACTCCACATTTTGTGCCAGTAACAGGTTAAAGAATTAGTAGAAGTTCTGGAGATGTTCCCAGTTGTATCCATGCCGATTCATCTCATGGCACACTACACATCATATGAGATACTGTACTATCAGTACCAAAGTCACTGCTTTTTTATGCACTTTGGTATATGCTGAGCATGAGAGGACCACACAGCATGAAAGCCATTGCTGTCCTAACCAAAATCACACAGGTGTGTTTCATGATTTGGAACGACATCAGGGAACTGATGAAAAGACTTCTTTTTTCCCCACTCTGAAGAATTTTGGAATGCAATTTATAACTGTATAAAAGAATTATGCCTGAAAAATAGGCTACCTGTTCATAAAGCACTGTTTGACAGTGCAATCACTCACATGCAACTCAACACACCGATAATCTAAACAAAAGAAGTTGCTAAATCACCAGAACTTGTAATTCCCACAGCATCTTCCCTGTGATTAGATGGTTAGGTGTACTGCACAGGTAACTGGAAAAGTCATGGTGCTGACACCACAGGAACTTACCTTGCTTTTGAATTCTTGACAGGGTGAAAGATTTCCATTTGCCGTCATTATGATTTTGGTCGCTGATAACTGAAGCTGTACCTGAACCCAGATCATAGCTGACTTTTATACGCCCACCACTGAGTTCTACACTCATGAAATCCTTCTGTTAATAAAAAAGATTAGATACACCATTATGATTCTTGTTCATTTTTGAAAGTGGCACAAGACATTAAACAAACACTTCCTAATTTTGGGCGACAACAGATGTTTTTTTTAAAGCTTTAAAAATCCCCCACAACTTATGCATTTACTACCTAGGACTCTCATGTATAAAAGTCTGATGAGTTTTTTCCCCTTTTATTGTCTTTTGGATTGCTAATTTAGTTGGAATTTTGCTAGCATTTTAGCTGGAGTTTTGATGGGATAGACGTACTTTTATTTTAGATTGAAGATAAAAATGGACATTTTAATTACCTGAAACTAATATTCAGCTTTGAGTATATGTCTGTACTACAGTTAGTGCATTTATTGCATACCTCAGCCAGATTTACACTTTCAAGGCTGAAAACAAAAATGGTAAAGATGGTAAACTGGGCATGTTTTACCAGCTTTCCAGAGAGTAATCTATGGAAGCAACAAAGGAACAGAGAGATGGAGACACAGAGAGCTATGAACTCTCTAATTTTCATCAACCTCTGACACCAGTATCTAAGCAGCAACTGGAGATGGATAACTGAAGGAACGATATATGCTGCACTATCTACAGAAGAACAGCTGGCAGGATACAAAGAGCAAAACAAATAGCCAGGGAATTGGACAGCATGAAAGCCATCAAGTAAGTAATGGTGGAGCTATGACCCAGGACGTAAATGTACCAGAGAAATTTTTATTATCATTTTGCTCATGGCCAGTTCCACCTCTTCTCAGAGGAAAACTGATCAAACTCAGGTTTCTAGATGCTTAGGCATGTCTATTCCATGCATCATTAGAAAAAGTATCCTCAAAGGTTTTTATGCAGTGGGACAGTATCATAAAAGACAAAATATGCCAGGGACCAGTGTTTTTGAGTTTTCAATTAAATATTCTTTTTGTAGAAAAAAACATAAATTAACAACAATTATATAAAGTAATCTAAAATAATTACATTAATTATACTTTCAATATTCAACTATAAAAGTTCATTAGAAAAACTACATAAATACTTCATTATCATAATAAAATGCTAGCTTTTGCTACAGTCAGTCAGGAAGAGCATCCTCCTCCTTGATAATTCCAGCTATTTTGATAATTCTTTCCAAAATACAGGAATCTTAAATAAGACTGATGTACACAAGCACAGTTTTTGTAAAATAGTGAGTGCTCAGTAATTCTTCAAGACATCAGCGAAAACTACTGCACATAATTTCTGCCCCATATGAAAAGGCTAAGGGAAGGACTCTGTTCCCTGCCAGTCACGCAAATCAATCTGAATCACAGATGTCGAAGATGAGTTATTCAGATCTGGACAGGTGTCTTTACAAATAATTTCTCCCTGTTATCCACACACATTTGATACTGTGTGTGAATAAAAACCTCAAACAACTTTATAACTAATGTTTCTATTCTCTGTTTTAGCTGCAAGAGGCACCATTTTTAGATACTGGAAAAACACAATGCCTATTACATCTTATTTGTTGCACCAGTCCCCCTTTAAACCCACTCACATTAAACAAAAACACTTTCTTTGTATCAGTAGGATTTCTATATAAGACTCGTCTCTTCCCATATTCCCCCTGCCATCACACTGTGATATTTTAAACCATAGTACAGACAAACACAACTGAAAACGTTTACACACATAAACATCTGGAATAAAGGAAAATTAATTAATAATTTCAGAAAAGCTGGAATTGCCCCCACTCTAACATGATGATCCCCATTCAGTAGACATTAGGTAGTCAACCTCCACACTCTCACACTGTCTTCACTTGGCCAGCAGTGAAGCATCACACCAGGCAACATCATTCCTGGACTCTGCTACATTAAGTTACTAATTGTTTTCATGATCTGATGAATTCAGTCTCTGCAAAGATGGCGTGAAACCTGCAAGGAGCGGAGAGGTTAGCTGGCTGTTCTTACCAAGTCATCAGTAGCGAGATACATCAGCAGAGCATTTGATGAGAAGGTCCTGAACTTGAACATGACTGTGGAAATATTGGGGTTCCAGCGGATTGGGCGGCTCACCATGGCGTAGCTGTCCCCGTCGAACTGCACTGTCCCTTCACCGTCTGCCACCTGTGGGCTGAAAAGGGGCAATCCCAGCCATTTTCCTTTGCCATGTGAAGTTAAAATAAAAAGTGCGGGGCTAGGGAAGTGCAGGGACACCTCCTGCGAGTCTTCCTGAACTTGGTTTGGTTTCTTATCACACCTGCCCCTGACAGGGACAGGATTTCTCATTGTATTTCGAGAATGCAAACACCTTTGTTTTGTGGGGTCTCTGCTCACTACCCTGGTGGCTGCGAAAGCCACTTTGAGGCACTGGATTCTGCTCCATGACACGTGAGAAGTGCAGGCACCCACTCCACAGCTGTCCATGAGCCAGACTCAGTCCCACTGTGGTTCTCGTGCTCTCTCATGCTTTGACTGTTTCTGGTTACTGGTTGTCAGGAGCCTTTCTATCCCAGCACGGTCACACCAGCTCAGTTCTGATAAAGCACTGACCACATTTACAGCCCAGACCGGCTGCTTCCCCTCTCGGTGTAATTGCAACCTAACTTCTGTTGCATACACATTAGAATTTGATGGCTGCTGAGGAAATTCCCGTTACTTACCACCAAATGTAAATGTCACAGCAGACAGGTTCCCTAAAGAAGCTCGAGAAGCAGTCAGTGCTTCACCTACCTGACAGCACACCCTTTGCAGTCGCCTTCGATATCCCTGAAATTCCAGAGTCCTATGGGTTTGCTGTCTAGAAAGGTTTCACCCATGCAGCCAGTGAAGGTGGTGACTCTTACAGCATCTGACTTCTGCAACAGAAGACACAAACCTCCTTAGAATTGAATTTAAAGCGATCTACTGCATCTGAAAACATAATCAGTACAAAAATCATAAAAATAAACACCATATAAAACTTCATACGAAATCATAAAAAAACCCCATAAGATGCTTCTTAGTATTTTAAATATCAAGAACAGTATTTAATCTGAGAAGCCCTCCTACAAAACAACTGATCAGTGAAAATGTGAGCTAAACTTTGTATCAGTCCGAATGAGAAAGACCATATAGATTTGAGACTCTTGGGAAGGCCTAGGCAGAACAAGTCCTGAAGAACAAGGAGCTGCTTTGGCTTCCACTATCAGTTTTCCTGGCTGTTCAGAGAGCTGCCTGCTCTCACCTGTTTAAGGCCTGCCTAGCTGGGTTTTCATTTAAGACTTTCAAGAAAGGACTATGAGCAATCTTGCCCACAATACAATAAGGAAAGCGTTTCTCTTGTAATGCTTGAAACCCTGGAAACTGAGGAGACTGTCCAAGCTAAAAGACAGACTGAGGACTCAACTGTTACACCTGTAAAGGGCATGCTGAATTTTGGATGCAGAAAAAAGTGCAGACGGCAAAGCAATTAAAACACATGTCCCATCAGAACTCATTAAGCCAGAGTCATGCACATAGAGTAATGCTCATTAGAACATAACACGGTACCATGATGAAGGTAGTAATAGTTGACAGTACACAGAGTACTCAGCTCAAAATTATCCTTCTAAAAATACCCTGATTCATTTAAATTTCGGTTCATCAATATGAGCTGATTAAAAATCTATACACTTAGCTATCTGAGATAGACAAGCACCTGCTGTTTTTACAGCAATTACAAATATTAAGATCTTGCAAGAGAACATGGAGAAGTGCAATTTGAAAATACTCAAGGAAAAGTATGACTCAAAAGACTTAATGTGCTACTGATATTTCCCAGGGTAATTGGAAAGGTTTTAATTAGCAACAAGTATGAACTTAATGTCACTTCTAAAAAATTCATGACATCTAAGTATCATAGTCTTCTACACAAATCAGATGAAAGATGTTTTTCAAAACTGAAAATCAACTTTCTTTTTGAATACCCTGAAGAGATGCATGCAAAAAGGAATGGACAAAACTGTAGGACAAATCTAAAGCAATCCAAAACCCAATAATGTGAAAAAGCAGATGTCTGAGTCAACGAATTAAGATGTATCAGTGATCTTGACTAAATGTCCAAAGAGCTGCATAGTTCTAGAAAAGTCTTGGTTAAGGTCTTCATTTTGTGAGCCTGACAACTGCACCACATGATGACAGAAACTGAAGTTATATTTTAATTCAGAGACTGTATTTGAACAAAACAAATCTGACAGTATTCAAAACCCTACATTGCAAATATACCAGTCATACCAAACTTACAACAGACTACCCTCCTACTGCTGCCCTTGTCTTTATTTACCTGGAGAAAAAAAAGAATTCAGGAAGATTTTCCTGACTAAAATGAAAAAATAGAGAGTTCTTCAAAAAATTGTTGGACAACCCTTGGAGTTTTGCACTTCAATTTTTTTGCGTATTGTGTTATTTTAACGCTTGAAGACATATACAAACTTGAGAGTAAAAAAAGTTCAGTGAGTTCACTATTTGGGAAAGTCTAAATTTTAGCTTCTTTTCAAATGCTAAAATATTGATCAGGAACAGAATAGTCAATTTAAATTGTTTTGTAAAGAATACCATTGGAAAATAAGTGCTAATTAGCTTTTATTGGAGAACTTTTTTTTTAAGATTTCCATCTATTCTATGTGGCATAAATCTTCTATTCATCTCATGAAGTGTAGCAAGGTAGAAGTAGTTACCAGAAAACTGAACAGACAAAAAGAAGAGAAAATAGATCAGGGGTATGATGCAGATAGCAGTTAAAAAGATGGGTAGTACAGGGGAGGAAACTGGAAGAAAAATGAAGAAAATAAAGCAGAAACACCAGAAGTAGGCTGCAAAGGAGGAAGTGATACTGTGGATACAAGACAAAGGAAAAACCCTGAATGCAAACAAAATTATGCTGTTATATACATTGTTAGGCAACCAGAAATGTATGGAAACAGAAACGAGCTCCTGTCACTCAGGAACTGAAAGCCTGTCAGGGCAGCAGTACGTCCAAGGAAAAGCATCCTTCTATCCAGCAGGAATTACTTCTTTGGGCTAAATGCTGCATCAATGCAGCCAGCTACAGGGCTTCTGATCAGAAGGTAACATCGTGGGCAGTGAAATCTCACATCTGTGCACCTCGGCCTAGGCAAATCCCAGTAACCTTCCAAAAGTGCAGGTGTACTACTTGCCATTAAAGCACCGACTACAACGATACCAGCATGTTAAAATTTACTATTTCTATTTTAAGCAATAACAAACTTTGTCCACACAAACAGCCAGCTAACACAGTAACACCAGACAAGGCATTACCTTAATTTTTTCAGTTAAACCACCAACAAAGAGCACAGCATTAACATCTACATCCAGAATGGTATATCCAGGTGGGGAGACGGCACTGAATGTGGCTGGCACGATGCTGGCTTTAGGGCCATCCAGAGCTCGCACTGATATTGTGCCATTTTTCCCAGTCCTACATATTTAAAAAAAACAATTTAAGCATACAAAGTCAGTAGTTACACCAAACATAGGAAAACTCTATTTTATATGGTGCCTTTTAACAGAAGCACACGTGACTGACCTGATTATGCTTCATTTTGATACAAACGAGCAGACACTTATGCCTGCATAAGTTAAAGACATGATCACAGAACAGGATTTGTTCCTCACCTGAATGTTCTTTCTGAACAAAATTCACCATACACATGATGTGGACCTTGCACTGACTAAAACAAAGAATGTTTATTAGATTATATTTGAACTGAAGTGATAAAGCACTTCAGTTTCCTTCACTGTGAGGCATAGCATTTGCATTTCCTGTCAGGCTGCTTTTCAAACAGGCACAAACCCCATTATGCTCAAGAATATTGCCTCATTGTCCTCTATGACTCACATCAAATATTGATGGCAACCACAAGAGCAATGGACTTTGCCATTTATTAACAGTTTCTGCATCAGTTTGTCTTCTACTCCTTTGGTTATATTAACGTAGTAATTGGCATGGTAGGAGTTTGCTGACATATTTTTACAACAGAAGGAACACAGTGTGGAGAAATATGATTCCTGAATCCTCCTTCTGAAACTTCTTATAGAAGAGTGTCACATTTACCAACTTGCAGCTACCTGGGACCTCCCCAGCTGAACAGACTGCTGGTATATGGTTGAAAGTGGCTCCCTCAGTAGTCTTGGGTGAATCCCATCCCCATGGACTGGTGGGGGTCTAAAGTGCAACTGGTTTATAGCAGAAGGTTTACTGATGGGAAGCCCTTTAAGGGATAAAAGTTCTCAATGTAATAATTCTTGAAAGACTAAAAGTCGCTAAAAACTTTTTTTAAACTGCTGAAATCTGATGCTTTCTGAAAGAAAGTTATTGGCACTTCCAGTCTATATTGTGCTGAAATCAGGATCACAGTTTAAAAACGCTCAAGTGCAATAATGCAAAAGTCACAGAGCAGACTGACACTTTTTAGGGTGTCTAATAATTCACAAATAGTATGGATGCCTTTCATCTTCAAACAGACTGAAATGCTAACAATAGAGTCTCTTCTATAAATAATTCTCTCTTATTTAGGGGGGACAATGGAGCTTGAAGAAAGATCTTGGCTAACTTGACAGCAAAAAGACATTGCTACCCTGTGCATGACAAGTCATCAGGTTGGAAGATATTGTTCTAGTGATAGTCAGTTCTGTAAAACTGGAGGGTTACGGAGGATGTACCAGCACTTTGTGGCTGATATGCAAAAAGACACTGAAAGGACACTAAATTGGCAGGAGTTGGCAACTTCCTCGAAGGCAGACAGGCCCTGCAGAAAGACCTCGACAAAGCAGAGAGATGGGCAATCATCAGCCACACGAAATTTAACAAGGGCAAGTGCTGGATTCTGCACCTGGGATGGGACAACCCTGGATGTGTGTATAGACTGGGGAATGAGAGGCTGGAGAGCAGCCCAGTGGAAAGGGACCTCGGGGTCCTGGTCCATGGCAAGTTGAACATGAGTCAGCAGTGCCCTGGCAGCCAGGAGGGCCAACCCTGTCCTGGGGGGCATCAGGCACAGCATCGCCAGCCGGGCAAGGGAGGGGATTGTCCCACTCTGCTCTGCTCTGGGACGGCCTCACCTCGAGTGCTGGGGGCAGTTTTGAATGCCACAATATAGAAAAGACATTAAGCTATTAGAAAGAGTCCTAAGCAGGGCCATGTTCAAAGCAGGAATGGTGAAGAGTCTGGAGAGGAAGTTTGTTATGAGGAGAGGCTGAGGTCACTTGGTCTGTTCAGCCTGGAGAAGAGGAATCTGAGGGGAGACCTCGTTGCGGACTTCAACACCCTCAAGAAGGGAAATGGAGGGGCAGGTACTGATCTCTATACTCCTGTGATCAGTGACAGGACTTGAGAAAATAGCATGAAGCTGAGACAGGGGATGTTTAGGTTGGGTATCAGAAAAACATTTTTCACCCAGAGGGTGGCTGGGCACTGGAACAGGCTCCCCAGGGAAGCGATCACAGCACCAAGCCTGACAGAGCTCAAGAAGTGTTTGGACAACCTTCTCAGGCACATGGTGCGACTCCTTGTGGGTAGGAGGCCAGGAGTTGGGCTTGATGATCCTGATGGGTCCCTCCAACTCAGCATATTCTATAATGTTATGAAAAGTTTATGCAATGCCATGCATGCAGTTTTCGCTCCTTAGGTGATGCGTGATATAAATGAGATGACTTTTGCCAGTCATCAGCATTTAATTATAAAATACTGTGTAGAAACCTCTGTTCCTTGACCCCTTGAAAGCACAGAAAATCTTCCTTGAAAAGCGTGGCTTATATTTGCTACAGTACTTTTAAGGCTGAATTCTTGCTGAGCTAAACTGATGTGTCTACAGTGAACTTGTGATTCAGGCATCCTTTGTCTTTAAAGGAAGGGCACTGCTTAAACTCTGTCATTAACAATCAAAACAATGGTAGTACTTAAATCACAGCTGATTAAAATCACGACTAATCAGGTCCTGCTCCTAATTGAGGCCTGCTGAAGTCAAGTAACACTGATCTAGTGAGTCTCAAAAATATTCTCTCATCCATTTGACTGTCTCACAAAATTGACATTATTTTCATGTTGTAAATCTGCTTTAATCATTTTGTCACATACTGTTATGCCCGATTTTCCTTTGTTAATTGATACTTGAATTGATTGCAGTTCTTGATACCAATCAGATTTGCTTCTGTAAGCAGATTACTAACTCATAAGTGACATTTGCTAAACTCCTGTACCATCCAAGTATAGGGAATTCCTTTAGAAAGTCCTATAGGAATGAACAAATTTTACTTCAATTCCATTAAAAAGAATTCAAATTATTTCCATTATAACCTCTGAATATACAATAAAATGCAAAGGGTCAGTATGCTTCAAATAAAAAAGGTGATGAAAATTAAAAGCATCCCTGGAAAAGTGATGCAGTAATTATCAATTTAGTCTAACTAACCAGAAATTTTGGTGCATGCATCAACCATCCATCTCTGATCGTTACTCAACAGTCATATTTTTAATATTTAAGTTCACTTATCATTCTGGATGAAATCTGAGAATTTTCCAACCTCTCTGCCACAACATCTCTTCTTTTTAAGGCCCTTTGGGATCCTTAAGAACAGCTAGCAACCTATGGTGGGTTTAACACCATATCATTATTTTTGTCAAGCCTTGTCACCACTGAAAACAATGGCAAAATTCAGTAAGGCCAGAATTTCATCTTATGTCTGCATGCTAAGCAGATGCCCTGCTCCAGCTGCTCAGGCAGTTCTGTCAGGCTGAAAAAGTCTGTGGCTGGAACTGAGCAGAAATTTGGAGAAAATGTGTGAGGGAATGAAATGAGTGAAACTCTCCGACAGCTTATGAAGGGAGTTAGAGGAGCGCTATCAAAGGGATTAAAATGTTCAGAGTTGAAGACTCTTCCGTAGGGTATGTGATTTGTGAAGTCTGCCTTAAGAATGCAAAATCAGTCCCAAGCTCTTCATCTTAATCCCACAAATCCAACTAATGCCTCTGCAATGTAATTCTCCTAAACACTGCTCTGTACTTCTGATTTGTGCAGCTGTAATCATCCTAAATTGCTGATCCAGCACTTTATTCAAAACTAATGGCGTGCACATCCTATATATCCAGAACAACCAGCTAATAGGTAATGGGCTTTTGTAGGATGTGTGAATTTTATACCATGTCCTGGCTCCATATTCTGCTGAAGCAGCTTTCTTGTAAATGAAAGCCTGGCGTTACTGTGTCATGAAGCTGCTTTGGTATGCATAATATGAACTGGTGAGGATTTCAACAATTTGTATTGTACCCCAGTTTGTATTTAACTAGCAGTAAGGCTTCATTAAGCCAGCTTCTGGAGACCGTGCCATAATTTTATTTAATTCTCTGCTCTGAATGGCTGGTTTCTGTGATTTCACTAAATTATTTAAACTGGATGCCATTTCCTCCTCTGGGAGCCATGCATGTTACTAGAATTAGAGTGCTTTGTTTTCTTCCTCCTTCATTCTCTCATTTTCTGACTATATTATCCATTCTATGTTTAATACTATGTGAAATTAACTGTAATGATGCAGGAGAAATTACTCAGCTTTCTATCAAATTACAATACAGCTGATGTTATCTAAATTACTAAGATCTATTCAAGATAAAGGCTATAAAGTTATGCAATCCTTATGCTGTGATTACTACACCATATGCCATGTGTTTGCTATTTGAATGGATAATACAAGCTCCAACTAACAAATTTGGGATTTGAATATTTATGTATCTATATTTCTAAAGTTCAAAGGCATTAAACAGCTGATCTCAAATTAGAAAATATATTTTAACTTTCCAGAATACCTCCTTCTTCAGTTTTCATAAACTGTATCTTTCATAAATATTTCCAGTTTGATGAGACATTTTGCCTATGGAAATGGCGTTCTGAGTAAGAATCAAAATATTGCTGTGTGACAGACCACTCACGTGCAGTACTGTATCAAGACCAGAAATTCAGAAAAGCTGCTCCTCTTTCAAATTCAAGGAGAAAACAATAGTAGTTATTCAAGTGCCAAAACCTGTAACTGATTTTAAAAGTAAGGTAGTTGAAGAAGACAATCGATAGAGTGATAGACAAACAAAAGGGAATAAATATAAGCAGTCATAGATTGTTGATGCTAGAGGGGAAATAGGTGATTAAAATAAATTCTTGACACAGAACAATTGACATTTCAATAGTAATGGTAGTGTATACACTTTTAGTAGTAATGGATGCAGGTCCAAAACCTTTTGTTAAACCACACTAGAACTTCACATAGTATCCATTTTCCCTAAAATCTTGGAAGTGAAGTATCTACTTACCTAGAGGCTTCAATCCGGTACCAAAACCCATCATCGATGGTCAGATCTGGATACTCTACCCGTCCAACTCCAGATCCCACATCCCACAGGAAGCTCACCTTGCCCTTGCGCATCTCTATGGCCAAGAAGTCAGTCTACATGCAAAATACGAAAATAGAAGTGATCTCACACTTTAATTAAGGAAGTTTTCCAGAACTTTTCACATCCCAGAAGGTCTAATGAGGCATCAGAAACCCACACGTAGACAGTAGAGAATTAACATTAATTCTCACATTGCCCTAAAATGAGACCCTCTTTTTCCTGTTTTTATTGGTTCAAACAAGGAATCTTGAGCTAAAGACAGCAAATTATTTCTCTCAGTAATATGGAATAAATAACTGCCAGACTAACAGAAATGTTAATGCTGCAGCCATCAATAGAAGGATTTGACTCAGAGGAACACTCTGAAGCATCCATTGGATGGCAGAAAAACGTTGGGATACATGATGCTATCTAGCCTTTTCATTTTGTATTAGGCAAATAAACTACATAGTTCAAAAAGTTGGAAATAGAGTACTTTTCCCATTTACTGAATTATTATTGGTGATTCTAGAAGTCTGTCTGCTATGGGCCCCATGGGAAACTGAATCATTCACCATTATTACGCTTGAAATTGTAGTCTTAACTTAAAATTACAATAAATAGGAGATTTGACAGATGCAATATGATTAGCTACTTCACTCCCAAGGGAAAGCCCACGACCAACTCCAAAATTACTCTGGTTGCACTGTGAATTTTAAAGCTCTAATGTAGTTCATGTACAAGCCTGCTATTTCATATCTAGTTAAAATAAAGACATATGTAAAAAATTTGCTGGTCATATTTTAGAAATCTCTATATTAATGCCAAAGACAGTAAATGTCTAGATTATCTTAGACCCTCTACTACTGCTTTGAAGCCGCTGGGTGAAAAAAAGCCTTTCTCATCTTCTCTATTTGTCAGTAGTCTGATTTGATCGAGCAACTCTGACATGAAAGGCAGGAGACAGACTCACAAACTTGGCACTTCCAAGGTAAAAAAGCAGATTGTCAGCAACTACAGTCTTCACATTGACAATGACGGTGTTGTATGTTCCTTTCTTTATTTCTGGTCTGTACGTGCGAATACAATTGCCTCCAGAGGACACGGACACTTTGATCTTCAAAAAAAGCATAACAGAAAGAATTCAGTTCACTGCTTATTATTCCAGAATTAACCATAGATGCTTCCAAATAATTATAAGATTATTATACTTTTTTTTTCCTTCACATTTTTCTATTACATGTACCAGGGAGTTGCTTGGATATGCGAAGAAGGTAGAAATGGAGTTTTCTTTCTGGGATTGTTTATTAAAAGGAAATAAAATCTCTTTCTGGCATTCACATTTAAAGGGCAAACTGTGTAGATTAAAAATAGCTAAAAGATATACTGGTCTAACACAAGCAACAGTGGAATTCTAGCAGTACAGATAGTCTATAAGTAGAATGTGCAGCTAGGAAAATAAGCAGCGCTCCTGAAGGAATTACAGCATATTGCCATCGGGTAGTCAGAATTATCTCTTTTTCCCTTGTAATATCTTTGATTATGCCACTTTAAGACACATTTTCACAATTATTTTTAAACCAACAGTTATGTCTATCACTGCTTTTACATAGTCCCTAATGGAGTTGGCATTCATAACTAAGTTTTATTTGCACAGCTGAGTGACACATGCGTTTGGATGCATGTGCTGGTTTCCTCAGGCTCTGAGCACAGATAAAAACACTTCACTGTTTGCTTTCATAATGCCAGCACAGACATAATGACAGTACAACGGTGTTTCAATCCCAGCTAGACATGTTTATGCATTAGAGGAAATGTTCATAAAGGTATCACCTCATGCTTAGGGCAAACTCTACCAAAAAGGAGATCCATTATAGGACCAAGCTCATAATTTCCTTATCTCAGAAATGCTGAGCAGTTAAGTACTTCAAAGCCTTCAGACAGAAGATGAATGTAACAAAACATTTCATTACTGTAGCCTGTCTTTCTATTCTGTGCAAATTTCATCACATATGTGGAATACACTTCTTTCCCAATATCTTACTATTTTGTATATTATTTTTTCAACTATTTTTCAACCATTTTTGAGGAAGATTTCTCAAGTACCATTCATAAGATTCATTTTCCTTTGCTATTTAGATCACAAGCTGAATAACCTCAGTATTAACCAGATGATGCTAGAGCTGACAGTATTACTGAATGAGGGAGATGGATTCCGAACTCACTAAATGGACTAGAAATATATTCTTAACTGAAGTTCAAGTCCTTAGCACTGCAACTGGACAGAGAAAAATCAAAAATATGGGAAAAGCAGATACACTCAGCAATTTCAGTGAGTCTGAGATGGTGTCATTCTTGAGCAATATAAGTTCTACGAAATGAAATCAGGAGCTTAATATCAGTGCTGAAGCAGAAAAATACATTTTCGTTTTCACAAAAAATCAATGCTATTGTGACTCTTCTGCTGTACTATCACCTACAATACTTCTTAAAAATAACCTTTCGAGATACATTCCTTCAGATGTTATTCATTTAACAGGTGCATGTTTTAAATGAAGAAACAAGACACAGAGTGAAAATCATCAAAACATTCGCTTTTTAGCTGAGAAATTATACTCCATTATTTGCTCTCTTTACACATGTTCAGATTTAGGAAGGATTCACACTGCAGATAAGAAATAAAAAAGTAGAAAATAAAATCCCATCAATACTCAAAAGGTAGGTTTTTTTGAAAAATAGGACTTACCGAATTGGCTTGCTTCCGAGCTTGGTTTATCAGCTCTTTTATCTGGGAAATGTTTTTCCCTAAGTTATCCTGAAGTTCTTTGATTGGCTTGATTTTATCTAACAGGCGATCTGCTTCCATTTCTAGGTTTTTAATACTGGAATCTGCATCAGCAACTTCACAAGAAAGAACAAGGCAGAGCTTTAGAGAATAGTGTCAGAGACTAATTGTACATTACAATAACAAAATCCAAGAAAATTCTGCATACACAATGCTCAGGCGATTGTATATGCTACTACGAGGTACACACAGGCCAGGAAGCTACCTGAACAGAATAAGGCAATTTCAGAACATTTAGAATCAAGTTAAAGAAGCAATAGTAGCAAACATTGGTGTTAAAGCAGGATTTTGAAGATATGACTATGCTTCAGGTCAGGATGATAGTTATGGAAAACATTTCCTGTAGCAAAATACATTTATGAATGAAATATTTGCTTTCTTCTTTTAAAAAACCCTCAAATTTTGAAGAAAAAGGCTAGGTTAATGAAACTGGTTAGTTTCCATAAGTAATTTCTGAAATTACTGGGTTAAAATTAACTTGAAATTAATTCTTGATCTAACTACAATAGGCACAAATACAAAAAGGTTTTCTTCTGGTCACAAGCTTAAAATTCTGTATGTGTACTGAAAGCAGATTTAAAAACAGTGGCAGTAAACTGCAAATGATTTTCTTTTGTTTCAGGTGAACCAAATAATTTTACCAGGATATTTTTGCCTCTCTTTTTCCTCAAACCTCAAATTCCTTTCTTGCCTCTCATACAACATACAACTACTGAATAATACCCTCTCTCTTTGACAACTCATCAGCAGATCTAAGGATTGTAACACTTGGCTGGCAGGAGGGTGTGGGTTTTTGTGGATGACACTGAAAGGGACAAACATGCATTTACCAGAAAGATGCATATTACATGAAAATAATAGTAACAATAATAGCAATAAAATGATGCTTAGATTAAACATGAAAAACTGCATATCTAGTTTTTTGACCCAAACACTCATACCAAAACCTTCAAGATGTTTCTTAAGGTTTCATGTAAGTTAAACTAGCTACCAAGTCACTTTAACTCAAAGTTTTCAAAAAGTAACTATTTAGCTATTTCAATGAATGTGAAACATAGAGGACCATGCAGAAGCTTTGGTGGTAAGCAGTGAATCACTGTTTACTGGAAAACACACATTAAAAGCTGCAAGTAAGAAAAACATACGTACAGATTTCTGCAGGCAAGATATGGAGACAAAGAAAAGAGAAAAAACAGAAGATAACATAAGAGAATGTTTTGAAGACCTAAACAGCAATGTAAAGTAAAGTAAGGGACAGGATGAGTCTAAAAATAACTTTTTACCTTTTAAATATTGCATATCTATCAAAATGAGAATTCAGGGCCTGAATTTTGACATAGAAGAGAGGCTATGTCTACTTTTGCATGTAGTCATGAGTGCCAGCATACTCACTATATACATCTGGAATGGTTTACCCTAAATTACTTTAATCTCATTCTGTAATCTGAGTATCCATTAACATTTGGAGAATGATAGAAGTGTACTTCTGGAGAACATCTTACAGTTCAGCTTTATCTGACATGAAACAGTTTGCAAGTGTTAAGACTACCCTTCAATGCAAACAAAATAATGGTGACTGGGGACAACCAAGAGATTAAATTTTAAATTATCACTCCTAATCTCAACCAAAATGCTAATTTACCCACAGGCTCAGAATACTTGGGCTGGAACAGACGGTCTAGTCTAGATTCAGCAGCGCCAAGAAATGACTGCTTTAAAACTGCTTCTCAGTTGTTTCCCACTACCCTGCAAGGGACCTTACAGATCTCCTGGTTCTACAACCTGCTATAATCTAACCACACTATTTCGATCAATAACTACTTTTCATATTGTCTAAACTTGTATGGATCAGCCCACCCAATGGGAATTGTACTGGGGCTCCCACATGTATCTCATTGGATGAGGGATGGGGAACTCGCAATAGGCAGGCAGTGACAAACAGCCATTGGGATTAACTTCTTTCACCAGTACAGCAACAATTGGAAGATGGTATTTGTCCACAGAATGAGAATGACAACCTCCTGAACTGTATGATTTTAGGTGCCCAGCTTCATCAAGCTGACAACAATCTGGGGAGCCCAGAATAGCTGAGAAATGAGTTCTTCGGTCATTTTCTAAAGACTCTCTAGTTCTGTGGCTATATACTCCTATATCATATGGATGGTCTAGCAATCTACCATAAAATGTACTGTAATCTAGAATTCATTTTTATCCATTCCAACCAAAGTGAAAATGCTAAAGTAATTGTCACATTTGATAACAGAACTTATGGCAAAAAAAAAAAAAAGAAAAAAAGAAAAAAAGCAGACAAAACCCCATTCCCAGAATCTTATTTCTTTTTTTAAGCGTCTTCGGTGCTGTACCAAAAATAGTAACGTATATGAAAGAAGTCATGCATTTCTCCCAGGACTGATTATCTGATTGACTGAAGATTTAGTGTGGGGTATTTTTCTTGAATCAGGCAGTGAATTGCCAGTCAGAATCTTTGATTATTCACCTCCTAAATACTTTAAAAAGTAGTCTGAGGAACAAATCTACCCATTACATGTTCATCCTGCTGACATTAGCTTTTCTTCCAACTACTAGCACTAGTCTCTAAGATTTAAAATTCTTTTCACAGAATCACAGAATTGTTAGGTTTCGAAGGGACCTCTGGTCCCTTTTCACATATAAGAAGCCCAGAAAATAGAAGTGATAGTCCTTTTATCCCAGCATACTGTAGTAATGCTACAGAACTGAAATTCTGGAGTGTCTCTGTTTCATTTTGAGATATGAAATGAAAACCACAAACTGAAAAAAACCACCACCAAACAACCCGAAAAAGATCTTACTGTTCTTGATAGGATCCTTCACAACTGCATTTGTTTTGGCCACATCGTCTGTAAGTTTACTGTAGTTTTTTCTCAAGCCCAGGAGGTTCCGATTGAGGTCTTTAATCTGGGCCAGGACGTCATTTGCAGTATCGTTGGCTTGTCTTGCTTTGTCTTTGGCTGCCTCTACCTTTATAGCTGTATCTGTAGGTAGAAAATGATAATGAAATGATTGCCCAGAGGACAGAAGTAACTTTTTTGAGTAAACATATATTATATCTGTGCTCCAAAAAAACTCCACCTTTATTTCTGAAGTTTTGGCTCTGAAAAAACCCCAAAATACCTCAGAAATATGACTGAATCTTTAATAAACCATTAACATCATCAGTCCTGACAAAAGAAAGAAAAGAGAACCCTGATTGCCTTTTTTCACTTCCTTTTTTCATCATATCTAAGTAGTTCCTTTTGGGTCATTATTAAGAGGTCATGGACCTTTCTGGATGAGTGAAAGTTGGAGTTACTGTTTTACTTCCCTCTATTAGTCCTACAAATTATTTTCAGCCACACTTTAAATTATGCCATCCCTGCGCATGTGGGTCCTTGTCCCACATGTGATCTGTCTATCTCATTCTGAATCTTTCTGCTTTTACCTGACTATTAGCAAGCAGGGACACAAGAATTATTAGTTTAAGCTGCTCTCTGCTTTCTCGAATCCTTGAACAAGATATATGACAGGGTCATTTTCTCTCCCTTCTTCATTTGATTATTTTCCTGTTGGACAACTAATTTACTGCATTTTCTTATCCATGCTATGTATTTGCTCTGAATTTCATTCCTAATACTCATCTGCTTGCTTTTATGAGTGTCCTTGTGCCAAGAGCAAGCACCCTGTAACTCTAATCTGCCAAGAGTTTATTACATTGCTAATGATTGCATATTTCATATTACTTTTACTTGTTCCATTTTTAGTATTCCGTGTCCTAAGGTTAACAGGCCTTAGAGGTCCATTTTGGTTGACTGAGACATCTATCTGTGCACAAGAAGACAAATACCCACGTCAGTATCTTGACCAAAACTCAAGAAATGGTACATGATGAACATGAAATATTAAACAATTTATTTTATGAATGCCTGACTTCAAGGATTATTAAATCTAAACCAAAACTTTTCAGTTAGCTGGAATCTTAAAGCCACAAAAATGTACAAGATGAATAGTAAATTGTTTTTCATGCTAAGCGTTTACTTGCAGTCTGAACCTTCCAGACCATCAGAAATCAGACAGAATACAGATATTCTTCAGAGACTTTTCTTAAGTCCTCACTTCAGTTTATAAAGTGCTCCTTGGAGAAAAATTCACAGCAAAATACATTGATTTAAAACATTTTATTTTTTAGAACATTCATTTTCTCTTTTGCTACCCATTATAATGAAACTCCCTGCCCCTTGCTATCACAATGCAATGTAGCTAACATTCTGTGACTTGGGATTTTAATCAGTATTACTTTTAAAAAAAAAAGTCTATACACAATGACAAATGTACACATGTGAGACACCGAAACATTAAAGGTTAATGACTCAAGAAATGGTCCATTGGCAAAAGCAGAAGGTTGTTATGCTGCGGTCCCCAAACTAAAGGGAGGAGCAGAGTTTTTGAGTGTGTGGTGATGAAACCTCTGATTTGCATAAGAACAGCCCAGGTGTCTCACGCATCACCGCAGGATGACCCAAACAAAGCGACCTTTGTCTAGAAACGGGATGTTTTTTGAGCCAGATAAGGAAAAGAGCCGATAAGAAGCAAATCCTGCGGAGCTGGGATAATGCTTTTTATCATGCCAATATCCTCCCTTACACAACTGGTTCAGTGTATAACTCGCCTGCCCCGGGGGATGTATGGGGACATTGATACACGGGCCTGAAGGTGTTCATCCCTTCTGAGAAGGCATAACTGGCCCGACTACACTGGCGGGAGAAACAGCAGTCATGTCTTAG
>VZTA01009790.1:6614-37717 GCA_013398855.1 Mohoua ochrocephala
AAATTGCTTTATTATTGAGTCTGATTTTTTCTTACCCAGCAAAGTTGTAGCTTTAGTTTCTGTGCTTGTTTTTGGAAAGAAGGAGGTCAAAGGGCTTTGTGGATTGGGCTGGCTTTACATCTTGCCTAGGGCTAGCTTTAAAGCAGAATTGCACATATCTGCATAGCCAATGCTTTGTCTTAGTCTCAGACAGGGTCAGAATAGGTTGCAAAGATTTACAGCTTGGGCTTGTCTTTTTTAACCCCAGTTCAAGCTGTTGAAAGTGACGGGGCTCTGCTGCATTGCATCTTTCAGGGTGTGCAGTGAAGGCACCTGGGAACGCTTCTCTGTGGCCAGGACTAGAACTCAGTTAAGAGTTAGGGATGCTGAGTAACATAAGTCACATAAGCCAGAAATCAGTATGAACAGCTCTTCTTGTAAAGCACCAGCCCAGTGGGAGAGGTGTTTGCAGTTACACCATCTCCTGGCATTGCTTCTTCGAGAAAATGAAAAAGGAGAGCAGAGAATTTCCTGTGAGACAGCCAACAGAGTCTTTAGATTCCAGAAAACACTTGTAGGAAGCTGCTGGCAGTGGAGACCAGCTTCTTTTCAACATATGGCTCTACCAGCCAGTCTTTCCTAACCTGCATGAACCAAATAGCCCCAACACTACAGTCTGTTCTTTCTGTCCAGATATGGTGCTGGGGTCTCCACAAAACATAAATACATCCAGTTTGATTACCATGGTCACTACTTCTGTTAACCATTAGTAAAATTATTCTGTTATTTCATGTTGCTGGGGTTGGATTATAAACTGTCATTGTTCATGAGGCCGTAATTAATCTCACAAATCAGAAGTTGCCATGTTTAGGATAGTGTCTGTGAATTACTCTGCAGGCAGGGGGGAAAAATAACACAGATTTCCAGCAGAGTATGAAGTTGGTTGGCCCTTCCTACTGCTTTGGTTAAAGATGAGTTGTTCACTTTATGGAAGGAAAAGAAAATAACTGATGGCTTTTCTGGCTACTCATCCTGCTGTCATCAAAAGGAAATCCTTCAGCTGACTTGTGACTGACAAAACCAGAGATTTCAGGGAGTTCTTTTTGAAAATTCTACTTTATACTGCTCTATTGTAGCTGATTAAATTCAATGTATGCTGTGTTACAGTAACAACCCTCTACATCACTATTATTACTGCTGACTACTGCTACTGCAGTCAGCTTTGGACAATTAACTATGGAGCAGAAGGGAGAAAAGTGGTATTTCCTTTGTGGAAGGGGACTATTTAAGGATATTTAAAAAAAAGAAAAAAAGATTTAAGAGTAAGCACTCCTACAAAACTTTATGGAGGACAAAACCTTTTCAAGGTGAGCATCTTCCAGAAAACAAATGTTGCTCGTACAGTTTTTTATGGACTCGGTATCTAGAACAAAGAATTTGACGTATTTTATTATTTTTGCCTTCATGAAACACAAACACTGGTCAGTTTTAGTAGATGTAAACATTTGAGAAATCAATGGTCGCAGACTGATTTTAATTTTTTGGTGTTTCTAAGGAGCTCTTTGCTGCAATATGAGATACAGATCATCCTTAAAAATGTTTTTTATCAAAATGTTATGTATCACTATTGGTCATTTGTGCTGGAAGAGAGCTGAGGAGGAAAGCTAAAGAGTTTCTGACAGGCTGCCATCCATGCTGATCATAGACCATATCAGCATCTTAGAGGCAGTTTGTCATTTGTAGGGAAAGGAGAGAAGGGAAATAACTGAAAAGAAGGACTTACAGCAGTATTGCTGTGCCCTTAATAAAAATATTTTCTTTAAAAAAAAATTGGTTTTGCTGTATAAAGCCATCAGTTTTTAGTTGTTACATAAGCAAGTAGGTTCTTTTTATTGGTTTTCAATTTAGTGTAAGATCAATCAGTCCATACTGATAGACTGTTGGATTGCTACATCTGCAGATGTATTAATTGTTTCTGAACTTCTTTGTACAACTTCCCCTTTCTTCTGTGGTTTCTGCCAAGGATAAAATAGATACTTAACCTTCTCTGGCAGAAGTGCATAAATATATTCCAGCAAAAAAAAATCATGAAATTCTTTCCCTGAATCATTCATGGTACCACTGTGTTGAGTATGTAGCAAGATTTTTCTACAGTATTTCGTTAGAAAGAAGAGAGAATTGGTTTGTTTTCCTCAACTGATTATCAGAACGAGAGAATGGAGTTACATTGTAAAAAGAATTATGATTTAGTTGCAGACATTGGTTTCAATACACAGAACTGATATTTCATTATGTACTGCTAGACTTTAAATACTCGGTAATGGAAACTCCACTTGTGAGAAAAACAAGTAAAAATTGTTGTGGGCCACAGATATATTGAGTTTTGAGACAAATAAGGTGGTTTCTTCTCATTTGAAAGTGATGTTTAAAAATGAGATGATTTCAAAGGAGCCCCAGCTTTTTCTTCACAGAGTAAATTTTGCATGTTCATGTAAATTCTGACCTTTTTTTGAGATTTGTGACGGGGAAGATTTTATGGTGAGCTTATTAAATAGTATTGCATGCCCCCCAAAACTCACCTTCTTCATTTTTTTGGGGTTTGCTTTTTATTTTTGTTTTTAAATAAAGCTGTATCTTCCTGAAATGACACCAATTAGTGAGGCGTGAACCATCACTTCTCAGTAAATGATAAATAGCACTTATTAGCACTTATGCCTTTTAAATGACCGAAAATATTGTTTTCTGTTTTAATTTAAGGAAAAATCCTTTTAGATAGAAATGAGTGATTATTTCACCTGATCTATACTTCATATGTTTGTATATTATTAATATCCATCATTTTCTGAGATACTTGATTAAATGTAGTCTGAATTTTATTAAAATGGATTTTTTGGAAAGCTGTAAAATAACTTTGTAATTAAATCCAGTGGGAAGTATAGATAGGAATTACTTCAGAATAGTTTTCTCTTGAATTATCAGGGCACTATACAAATAAAATAAAGCATTAGGATGTTGCCTGTCAAAATAACTATTTCCCTCACTATTTCACTGTGTGGAAAATTCAAAATATATATGGAATGGGAGGTGAGTTGGAATTTAACCAAGACTGTATTTCTTTACTGAGTTTAACTGATATAACACAGTCCTCTTGCACTGCAGGCTTTCCTTTTTTAGCTGGGCAGAGAAAGTGTTCAAGGAGAATTTACAATGAAAATAGTTTTTCAATAGAATCTGTATTAAGTTTGGCATTTAAAAAAAACATCAGGTTGAATGATTTGGAGGTGATACTGATTTTATTGACAGTTGACTGGAAATATTGTCTATTATAGAGTTGTTTTCTGTTGAAAACCAGGTTTGTAATACTACAGTGAGTGTTGAGTGGCTTTAAAATGGTTGTGTTGATGTTGCTGCTTAGTGCAGCCAACTGATGACATAATTTTGACGAGGACTGAGCAAAGGCTGAGGGGACTCTGTGTGTGTCTGCTGTCAGGGCTTGTGCTACCCAAGTCAATACGTTCTGGAGGATATAGTTTTTGTTTGAAGGGAAAGCAGTTTTCTAAGACAGATCCATCCAAAATACCCATGTTTTCCTTATTGTGACTGCACAAGTTCAATGCGTAAAGTAATCCCGACATTTGATTTTTTTTTAAGTTGTGAATTTAGAAAACCAGGTTTTTTGAATCTCAAATTCTTCTCAGTAGTTCTACAATTCTTGTGATTTTTCAAAGCTGTTGAAAATCTCTTTGTTATTCTCAATTCTTAACTCTCAGATAAAATAATACCTATTGTGCAGAGTAGATCTGAGCTTATAATTCACATCTGATAGGCCATTAGTATGGTAATTAGTAATTGGTACAAGAGTTGTTAAAGTTGAAATAGACATCTGGTTTAATCAATTTGTCATTAAGGAAGTGCAAGTGTAGAGGTAGCAATGGGAAAAGAAAATAGCAGTGTGAGAGCTCACAGCTCTCTCTGAGCTATCAACACGTAGCTAAGTTTGAAATTGGAATAGTGCCTCTTTATCTTGCTTGATATGGATTGCTCAGTGCTCAACTTGCATGAAACACCACGCCCTGTTTTTATTTTAAAATCTGTTTTCAAAACCTTAAAAATAAGTAAAAGAAATGAAGCTATGTTGTGATGAAAAGCCCGCTGATAGATATATCCATCAACTTCAGCTTGTGATGTTTATATATTTTATTTACTAGGAAAGGGAAGAAAAGAATTTTTTATAGAGCAATAAGGAAAGGCTAGGTCAGGTGGGTACTAAAGACACTGTTTGATAGAAATCTCCTGGTGATGGAAAGATTGCTTTTCTTCTCCTCTTATGGGCTCTAATAGATGAAATATGCATCTTCCCACTGCCATTTTCATTTTCTGTTTTCTCTTTCAGTCAATTGCATACCTTTACATATAGATGAAAATTTAGCTGGGACAGTTATATTTCTGGTTTCAAAGTTAAGACATTTTGTTTCACATTGTTGCCAGTTATTAGTTTTAAATTGCTTCAGTAGTTGCCAAGAGTATTAGAAGAATGCACATAAAAGATTAAAGCTATGCACCGACAGAACTAAGAAATGTGTTTTGGTATTAAGACATGGGAGTGAGAAATGCATTAGTCCTCATTTCTTTTTCCATGAAGCTTCTGATAATTATGTAGACTGTGCACATCAGTTGCACAGTGCTAAATTGTGCTTAAAGAGCCCTCATCCTGAGGAGCCTGCCAACAAACTTGCCTTCTGCTGCAGCTGCACGTGCAGACATCTGGCAGTCAAGCAGGTTTTCTTATCTATTGAGTCTTCTTTCCATCCCAGCTCTATCTCTGCACTTGTTGCAGCAGAGCCCACGGTCTCATGCGACCCCACGTCCCAAGTAGAGGCAGTGCTAGAGAAGCTTTCTGTGCCACTTCTGCATTAGTGATGGGTAACTGAAATGAAATATTAATTCCATTCCTGCAGTTGGGTAGATAAGGGGACTGCATGCAGCATTTTAGAGTTGCTTAGAAAACTGTAGGTATCTGAGTTGTACTTTAACAATTAACATAAGGAAAAATAGGAGGCTGTGAAAACTGTGCTGCTTCAGAAATGTGGATGAAATCCTGTCCTTTATTTGGTCACTGAAATCTAATGTGGTTCCCTGTACTGATATTCTGCCTTGCTACAGCTTTGTCTATCTAAGAGGAATATTTCTTTCACTCCTGTTTAAAAATCGGGAGATGGACTACCTGGGATAATGAATTCTGCAGGCTGAACATATGGAAGCACATATTCCTACATAAACATCCTTTTTTTCCTTTGCCTTCACTCTTAGCCTGCATTATCGTGTGAATGACATGAAATAATGAAAACTTGAAAAGACAGTAAGTTACAATAAACATTACTGAAAAGTACCTGTAATATTTTACCTCTTATAATGTAAACTCACAACATTTGACACAAACAATAAATTCTTCATCACATGCAAGGTATTTTCAGGGAACGATAACTGATAAGGCAACAAGAAATAACATAGGACCAATTCTGTCTGTATTCACCAGCTGAAAGATAATAATGTCTTAATATTAGAAATGCTCCCTTATTCTTTTCTTCTTTTGTACTGAATAATCACCACTAGAAAGTTTAAAATATAAATTAAGCTGCACAACCTTTGCATGCTTTGAGCTTTCTATTTTTTTCTTGTGGATGTATTGAAAAGTAAGTGGTATTTATCTAGCTGACTAGATAATGGGGCTGGGGAGCTTGATTACAAGGCCATAAATCAATCCAAGAACCTGATGATATCCTCAACTTCAGCAGCGAAGTCTGAGTGGCTTCTTAGATTATCACTTCAGAAGGATTGACTTAAAGATTTAGTTCTCCATCTCTATCCATTATTTTTATATTACAAAAAAAAGGAATTTTTCAGCAATTTAAGAAAAGAACAAAGTACTAGAAGGCAGAGTGAAAACTTAGCTAGGAAAGCTGTTTTAAATAGTGTCAGGAGTCTGATTTAGAATCAAAGCAAACTTATAATCACATTTGAAAATTTGATCCTCCACAACGCTTTTCTTTTCAGCGTTGCACAGAGCAAAGATAAATTTAGGAATACTGGATTACAGCAGGAGGCCAAAGGGAGAGCAGCGAGATTGGCAAACCAACAGACGGAATGTGTCAAAAAGGGCTCATTGTCCTGGAAGGAAAGATTTTTGGGCTGCTCACAGAGAAGTGATAAGAATTAAAGGGTAAAGGAACTGTCAGATATGCTGAAAGAGATTTAATAAATCAGATTTCATAAAGAAGACTTAAAAAAAAATATTTGTCCTGGAAATGAGTTCTTACAAGATCCGTAAGGAGATAAGGGCAGCAATTACTTTCTAACAGCTGCTACAAAATCTAATCTTGTTCTTGTTTAGGTCATTTTATCCTCTCTTACGTAGAGTCTTGATTTAATCACAGATTTGGGCCCCGATTCAGATAAATATTGCAATACATGATAACACCTTGTTCCTTAGGTTTGGTGAAAAGTAGGGAACATATGGTTCACTTTTGCTTTCCTCTGCTCGTGGGAGGCTAATTGTAAATTGTCGTGTATAGGATAGCAGTGAGAGTTTCATAAAACAAGTCCACAACGTTTTTTTTCACTCCTGATACTTTGCTTCTCTTCGTTCATTCATTTTCCTTCTCTTTGTTATATTTTTTGTTGTTTTCTGTACTTGGTAAAAGAAGGGGAGTTTTTTTGAGGAAAGGTAAAGTTGAAGGTGACAAGTGGTGATTGTAAGAAATGAAAAATGTATAAATCAATCCTTCATGTTGAACAGAAGGATTGCCTCCTCTATATTTATGAATAAAAGAACAGGTAGTAGCACATCTAAACAGATGAACAACTCCACTACTGTTCAGTGCCAGCCACGTGTAAGTTAAATAACTCTGAGATTAATAAGTGGGAATTATGTAAATCCGTTATTTGTGAAAGATGCTTTTGTTTGTTTTTTTTAAAAGAAAATGCATTTTTGTCGAATTGTACTTTAGAGTTTTTTTCCCCCTTTTATTTTCTGTTTTATTTATACCACCCTGATGTGTATAAAATTAAATGCATTTTCCACCCTGTTTTTTGGGTAGAAGAAGAAAAAAACTTCAGGATGTTTTTGTTTTCTTAATGCTCTTGTCTTTTTGTCATTGACTTTCATGAAACCTTTCTTGTACCATTACTTTATTGCTTTTGCTCTTACATTTTTGGAAAAGCTAAATATGTGACTTAATAAGTGGTTTGACATTTGCCCTTCAGAAGCTTTGATTAGAGCTTTCTCTGTGCTCAGCTTTGTAGAGTTGCATTGGCCTGTTTTTCATTGTCTACTCAATGTTCTTAGAATATTTCTATGTGGCTGAAGTTCTGATATCATTACGGGCTGTTTTTAGACTTAGTTGTTATGCCATAGGAGGTTGATTCTTTTAACTGAAATATTTGAGCCCATGCATACTCCGTATGTCCTCAGCCTTTGACAGTTTCCTGAACCTAAGAATCTCTTGTGTCTTGTTTTTATTATGTTTTTTATCAAATGAAATTTTCTGCAACAGGTGTCATTTAAGTACTGGCCTTAAAATAACCTATGCCAATGAACATTCAGTAAACAGTACTTCTTTCATTGGGAAAAGAAAGAATGAGAGAAATGGTGACTAGTGTAGCTTTTATATAAACATGGTAGAAGCTCAGATTGAATTATTCCAGTTATATGCAGGCCTAGGCATGGAAAAGAAGCATTGAATGGTATAACCCAAAGATTATTCTAATACATCTTCTTCCTTCTTAGTGGGTATATTGAGCTATATTCCAGACATATCCATCTTTCTGTGTTTCCAAATAGTGTATGTATCATATTTGATATTCTGCATGCTCATAATACGGTCAATTGTCATGCATTCTATTAACACACTGTAATGAGAACTTCCAGGTAACATTTTGTGTGAATGTTGTCTTCTGAAAATTGCAGTCATAGCTAAAATTTGTGAATATTCCTTACAGAAAATTCTGATCCTGATTCCAGAATCCAAACCTGATAAATTTTCTTCTGTATGGCAGTAGGTCATATGGTGCACATGTTGTTTTTAAAACAGAACATTACACAGTAGTTCTTATTTGTTTCTTATGAAGTGCTTGCCAATTTAATATTTTGCCTTTTGAACGTGTGCTCATTCCTACGAATAATGTGAATATTATGAATTAACAAATTTAAGATTGCTTATAAAACATTCTGCCACTTCAAAATTGATGTGGTGCTCAAGACACTTCTCCAAAGTCACTCCTGAAGTAAAACTTTGAAATCAGAGGGTCATTTCAGTTATATTTTCTTTAAAAACAAAAATCCAGAAGGGAAACTTAGAATGATCAGAGATTGAACTATTTGGATTTTTTTTCCACTCTGATAGTCCCAAAAGAGGATTTGCCTCAGAGTGCATCTCTCCACTGTGCTCTCAGTTGATTTCTTTCTCTTATTGATGGAAAATGTAACAAGCACTTTGCTTTTTTCTGACATGATGGACCATTTCAGTCACCAGAATTATTTTTCAAGTGACATTAAAATATTTTGCATTTCTAAGTTATGGGTAATGTTGCAAATTATAGCATTACTTCTGCATAACTTAGAAACCCAGTCGGAAAACAAGTGAGAAAAAAGACCTTAGGAATGTGAAAACAACCAAGGATAGGACTGTATTTTAAATATTTTAAAAATCGCTCTCATAATGCAGAATATATATGTACACATAACTGACAAATATTGTAACTGAATCTTTCCTCTTAAATACTGACTTTGATATTATCTCTCAGTTAAAAAATATTTCATAACATTAAAACCAGTGGCTAAATTATTGGACTGAGGGAGTTTATTATTCTTTGACTTAAGCAAAATGACTGGGGACAGATTTTCATGCTGGCACGCAGAACAAATTTAATTCAAACTGAGATGAAAGGCGGTTAATGTAATTGTAGCCTATTATCCTATGCAGGCTTGAGTTAAGAAGCAAACCAACAGACAGTCAGAAAATGATGGATAGAAAATAGAAACGCTCAAGGCTGGTGAAATAGAGACTTGTGAAGGGATTATGCCGTAACTGTTCCCACACAATCTCTGCATCAGTAATATCCCACCTCTGCTGTATGTTTGGATTACTAAACAGGATTTTTGTATGCCTCCTGCATTCTCTTTATTTCTCTCTGACGTCAGAAAAGGTCCTAGTTTAGTAAATTTCATGACTTTGTAATCAGGATTTTTTTTTTCCATAATCTATCACCTTCATCAGTCCTGGGGATGCCTTAAAACATTCAGTTTTCTTTCTAAGCACTTTTTTTCTTTGTTATCACACAGAGTGATAGAAAAGTGGTTGGCTGCATAACTAGTTAGTCTTTGATCCTAAGCACATCTAAGGGTCGAGCAAAAAAGTGTTATTTTTATTTGGCGTATTTAGTTAAAAAGTAGTAAATAAATCAGTTGTCATGTTTTTCGACTGTACGAGTGTCTGGTGTTTTTTGCATGGCCCTTTGGATGTAGCATACTTTAGGTGATCAGATGGGTTTTTTAGGACTGCGTTCTGACAGTTTATCTATTTTTCTTTATTCCCATTTCATTTTTCAGTAGTGCAGATACTTTTTGAATACTTACATATTTTGCACTGCAATCTTTTAAAAATCGAAAAGACACGTCTTGGTCTCATCATAATACATACAGAAAGGTGCTAAGTTGTACTTTGAAGCATGCTAATTACAAAAATATTTCAATGGGATTGTCACCTTGGCATAGCCCACAAAGCAAAAAAGGAACATTTTTTCCTCTGAAGTAACTGATCATACCTAGTGTAATACACGTGTCTCAGGTCACTCTGGCAATAACAAGTTCAAGCATCAAGTTTGATGGTTACAAAATACAGGAGATCAATTACTGATCAGAAGTCCCACTAAAGCTGCTGTCTTATGGCCTCTTTGCTGAGGGATTGAGTCTTTGAGGTACATGGGATGGAATGATGAAATAGCTTTTAGAGCAGTGTAGGAGTTGGATTTCCCAGCTGGAATGCGGGATTTCTCTCATCCATTGCAAGTTGTATCACTGGAGCTCTTACAGTAGCTAAATAATTTATTTTCTTTTCTCCTGACATTGTTTAGGATAAGATTTTGTGCATTTGAAAAATGCTGTATTCTATGAATTGTCCTTTGGGAAGCCATTGGGATTACTTAAAGACTGTTCAGTGCTGTGCTCGCACAGGAGCAAGCACTGCTTTCCATGGCAGTCCTGTGCCGCCTGCCCATCAAACCCAACACAAACACAATCCGAACGGATCAGGGCTGACAGAGCAAAACTCCTGCTATGAAATACTTCACAGTCCCCTGCCATGAAGCTGTTGTGTCATTTTGGTCAACTTTTTTTCCTTTTACAGCCATTCCTTTTAAGTTTTCTTCTTGAGGGTCTGATAAATTTTCGAGGAGAGCCGGCCAAGACTGGAAGTGTTGACAGATACAGTATTGTTGCTGCAACACAGACAGTAACACTTATTTACACTTCTTTGGCACTTCATAAAGAAGTATCAATATCATCTCTGCTCCAGGAAATTCATGAGGTTATGTGCTATAATGGGCTAATGGGGATTTGGGCTCTTCGTAGGCAAGAGGCCAGGGAAAAGCAGATGTGTGTATCTAACTTGATCCTTTCTCCAGCCACCCAGACACTTCTCTGTGTTCTATTCTTAATAGATATTTCTCTGTCTCTTGGATTGATATCTTTTTTAATAAAGTCTAATAAAATATGGTGCAGGTTAGATGGGGTTGATATCCTAGATATTAAAAAAGACTTAAAAAAAAGGCCAGATATGCCCATAATGGAACAATGGTAGGCAATAACACATGAATTTGATTGGCTGCCATGCAGGGGTGGGGTAAAGAAAGTTCTTTTAGGCAGGAGAAGAACTTAATCAGAACAACATATTGGATAGATGTATAGATATTGGAATGATCTGATGGACCAAAATATGATATTAAAGACCTGCAGGTCAAGAAGGAAGCTACGAGTCTGGTAACTGTGATGGCTCCATGTTTGCTTTCTAATGATTCTCTGGGAATTTCTGCCAATGCCATAGGAAACAAGTATGGGAAATAAATATTCTGGACAGAGTTTCTGAATATCTCGTCAGAAACACCCAAGTCATCTAGGAATAATGAAAGTTACTTGAAAGTGTCATGTAATGGCTGGAGTTTTGGCTTCCTAAAAGTAAGAATGATAGCTTGCCAATTGCAGTATGTATTATACTTAAACATCTGTGATATTTGTGCTTCGTGTTTATATTATAACTTGTCATTAGCACTGCAGAAGTTGTTGCAAGTAGAGCAATAATTCAGATAATATGACTATTTTCTAAAATTCCCTGATACTGTGTAGCTGACAGCCTAGAGAAGGCCATGACACTCTGATTTATTCATACCTTTGTCTTCATTTTGCATTTAGTATTCTTGAACATCCATATATAAGCAGCATTTGGCCATCGCTGAGCTGCCATCTCCACTCCAAAGTGTGTGACGTGCTTTGCTTCTGAATACTCATTTTTGTCATGGCTTAGTCAGAATTTCCCTTATTTTTGGAAATATTAATTGCCATATTGTGATAAATTGTAGTCTTAAATGACAAGAAAATTACCAAAGTTACCATACGTAATTTGAAGTAGAAAGACAAAAAGTAACTTGCCTGTCTTCGTACCATTTTCTGGAAATTACAGTGTCTGTATGGCATCCTGAAATACATATTTCTGAAATTGCCTTTTCCTTAAATTGCCTCGAAATTATAGTCTTATATAAATAGTGATTTTGTTAAAAATCCCCAACACAACAAAAACAAACAAACAAACCCCATCCCAGAATCTTGAAAACAAAGTAAAATGAACGCAAGGAAGATCAAATGTAGACAGATGAGAGCTCTATAGCACTCTGTAATGCCATAGCATTGAACTTTCTGCATCGAGATTTTAACTGAGTAGTTCTTTGCAATCATTTCCCTCAGAGACTGACCATGCATTAAATTCAACAGTAATAAAATAGCCATATTATAAACCATAGATTAAATTCAACAATAATAAATGAGTCATATTATAATTCACATTTTTTAAAAACAAGCCATAAACTGTTTAATAGTTAAATATACTTACCACAAATACACTTAGTAATAGTAAAATTTTACAATTCAGTAATGACTAATGAAAATGCAGTAAACCACTTGGGATTTAGTGTGTGCATATAAATTTCTTTTTCATGTGGTCTACTTGATGAAGCCATTTACAATGCATTTGCTCTGACTGTCAGGGCCTGTTAAAATATTTAATGTTCTGAAGTGGGGCCTCTCCTGCTCTTTTTGAGAAATGGTTTCTAAATAACAGCAATATACAAACGCTCTTGGAAAGTGCCAGAACATCCCAAACAGTGAATAGCTGATCACAGCATCACAGACTGGGTCAGAGCCATCCCAGGGCACGTGGCACAGATTGTGTTCAGATGGTTCTGGAATATCTCCAGTGAGGGAGACTCCACAGCCTCTCTGGGCAACCTGTGCCAGTGCAGAGTGACTTGCATATATTTATTTCATGTGGTCTTAAGGATCCCTTCCAACCCAAACCATTCTATGGTTCTATGAATATTCTATTGCTGATATTAGGTTAACTTTTAACACATTTCATCAATATTTATCTTTAAAAAGAATGAAGCGTGAACTTTAGGTGTTCACTGATTTTTGCAAAGGAAAAGTTTAGGAGGAGTTGCATTTCAGTTTAAGCAGTAATAAGTTTTCATGGATATTTTACCATTGCTTCTTGTCTTATTCTTCTCGCTAAAAGGAAAGAAGTAGTTGAGAATCCTATGCTAATATTTCTTGGAGTTGTGGTTCAGTTCAGTGTAAACATAGCCTGTTCTTTTGAGCCATGGGATAGTCTAACATCTACTTTCTAAGGGGTCAAGTAATGTCTGAAATATCTGATGCAGGTCAAAATGTGAGAGAAGAAATGTGTATATTTCTCTTCCCTGCCTTTGAAAGAATAGTGACTGATAAGAGGGAAGTTTGCTTTTCCAAGTTCACCTTTTTGCAAATATTCAGGTTTGTGCATGACTGCCAAAAATGTGGCTGTTTGTAGAGAAAGAAGAGTGCCAGAGGTAAAGGGTAAGGCCATGGACATGAGATTTTTCTTGTTCAGAGTAAGCAGCATCAAATCATTTGCATATGAAATCCATTTAGTGCCTTATTTATTGAGACTACCAGGGACTTACCCAGCTAGTTCCAAATGATGGCTGTAGGTCATTTTATTCTTGTATAGAAGAAGTAAATAGAATCCAGAATTTGTTAGAAAACTCTTATTTTATTTCTTAACCTTTTTTTCCTCTTAATTATATAATTGTATGATAAGTGACACCTGTTCGAAAGCTTATTTTGTTCTGGAGTGCAATGGATTTTGTGATTTGAAATATTATTATTTCAAAGTGTATGTAAGAAGTCTATAATATTAATTAGTCTTGATCTTGCAGGGAAGAAGTATTTGAATAGCATGAGGGGTCTGGAAATGAAAAACTTGCTTATGAAGCTGGAATGTTTTACTTTTTTCTTTTGGTGAGATCAGCCTAGATTAAAAAAAAAAAAAAAAGTACTGCTGGCCTAGGCCTTTTTCATGAATTATGTGAGGAGGAGATAAATTAATCTACAGAAAAAACATTGTCTCAAGACATTGTTATATGCACTTACAAGAAAAAAACAAATAAATCATTCCCCCACATTATTAAAAAGTTCTAACTGGAAACATAAATCCTAGTACCTTTTACCCTTTTAGGTTATCATTATCTTAAGAGGTAGGCTGATAATTCTTTATATCTGAAGTTACTCATGACTGGAAGGATCTTGGCAGTGCGAGAAGTGAAAGTGTCCAATTTTTACATTAGAACCAAAGATCTGAGAGGTCTATTCACATGCTGCAGTATTAATAGATAGCTTTGGGACAATATAGTGCAGAGTACAATGTCAATGCAGTCAAGAGGCAGACCTTTATCTGTAAGAGAGATAAATTTGCATTTATAGATTAAAAGTTTGTGTATTTCACATATTTCACTTCAGCAAAATAAAGATTATATCACAGGTTAAAAATGTGATAATAATTAGCAATTGAGCCTATTCTCTGAAAATCACAAAGCAATCATTAACAGTGCTGACAATACCTATTTTTCATTAAATATGTCATCTGAGCTCAACTATTGCATCTAAATCTTAGCACTTCTGTGGAAGGATGATGCTGTTTCTGAGTCTTTTAAACATGCTTGAACTCCCAAAACATGAGAAACACGAGCCTGGCTGCTGTATTGTAGCTGCTGGTTGTGAGGTCGCTCACTTTTCTTGCTGCTGACCATGTCTGTTATGGGTGGTCAGAAGGGTGTGGTTGTTCTTGGGCATTTCTGTCAAAGGTATGGACACCAAGCAGGCCTAAGTCAAGACCTAAGTCTTGACCAGGCCTAAGTGTGAATTGGGCTTTCAGGTATCAGTCACTCACTGCTCTGGCCCAGTTACCAACCTCAGCTGCTCTTGGGTTATTGCTTTCACCCATGAGTCACCACTCTTGAGCTGAAAATCTGCAGTTTCTGTGGCATCACTTCCAAAATGTTATGAATTACAGCCAGTTACACCTGTTGACTGCAGTTAAGCAATATGTCAGCTTATTTTCTCTTTGCTGGAAATGTTCTGTAAGAGTAGGATGACTTTCAAGAGGGGATAACCAACAGGCAGCATAAAAACCTGTGTGTGAATCTGTGCTGAGCTCACTGTTACTACGGCGTTATTGATAGAGTAGCTGCAAAAGCTGTTTGAACTTCTGTTGCAAGGTGTCCCAAATAACCAGATTCTGTTATGTTAAATAGTATTCCACTATTCAAAACCCCCACAGCATCTTGCCAGTGTGGAACCAGGAAAGTAGAATAAAACCAGGAGCCTGTAGGGCAAGATCAGGAACGGAGGACAAAGGGATCAGAAGCAGGAATCAGTGATGGAGGACAGCAGCACCAGGACCACTGGTTAGAAAGGGAGCAGCATGAGGAGTAAAGGCTAGGACAGAGTTGAGCAGTAGTCCCGGCAGCTCCTCTGACTCATCCAAAAGCTGGGGCAAAGTCCTCAGTCAGGGACCAGGGATGCTCTGCTAAAGCAGACCCTTAGTCTTAATTTATTGGGAACCTCTTGCAGATACAACGCTGTGAACCTGGGCAAAATCCCAGGCCTTTTTATGACCAGCTGTAGATCAGACAGGTGACAGCTCTTCCCCAGACACTGTGGAAGTGGTCTGTTAATTTGCAAGGACAAAATATGAGGTAAGGGTCATAAATATCTATATTCTATAATATGCTATAACTGTATAGTTGCAAAGCCTTGGTCTGGGCCAATACAAGATAAAACTGTGTCAGCAGGGAACCAGTTGAATGAAAGAATAGTCTGTTAGAGTGGCCTTCCCTGAGAATGTGGTATTAAAAACAACCTCAGCTAAAGGAAAGTCCTTTAAAAAAAGTCCTTTAAAGTCCTTTAAAAGATGTACTTAGGTTAGTTTTCCCCTGTTCCTCTTTTTTTGCTTCACTTTTGATTGAAAGGAAAGATTTAGCAATTAGTGGCAGTGGCAGAACTGCAGAAACTTCTGCCTTCTCCATGAAAGGTTAAATGAACTGTTATAGGAAGGTTGCCACGTGATCAAATCACTTGTCTAGAAAGCTGTCATTCTAGGTTGGTGTTATATGGACAGCTTTCCTCAGGTGAGAAGCTTGAAGGTGTGCCCTTCCTTAAGGGACATACCAGTAAGAGCAATAAAATTAGGCATATATATGTTCCCCTGCTGTCAGCTCTTAGCTTTCTTAAGCCTGCAAGATACAGAACACAGGGCCATACACGTTGCTAAGCTTCAACAAAAGGTTGTTTGTAAACTCTGTCTTACAAAGAAGCCTTTCATTCATTAAAAAAAACCCCAAATCTGGCAATCTTACTGTAAACATGTATTCATTTATACACATTTATTGTATTTAAAGAGAAAGTGAGAAACTATCCTTCACTTGGTCATGAGAAATATGAGAAAAATTATTTTTTAATGCATTTGCCAATAACTTCTATTTTGAACTTCCAGAAAATCTGAGGAGATAAAAAGAAAGAAAATGGTTCAGTTTTGAAAGGATAATTGAGGGAGAGGTTGGGAAATAAGTGCTAATAGCAGGCCATGCAAAGGTCAGTGAGCTTGATGAATTGAATACTTTTGTATTGGAACAAACCATAGAACTGGTACGTAACCTAATAGGAGCCTTCCTCCATTTGTCCTTGTAAATGGGAGCTATGTCTTTGGAGTCCTGCCAGAATGGAACTGCTCGTTCATTATGACCACTTAAAGCAAATGATCATGGCCCTATGGCACATAAAATAATGAGTGTAGCTCCCATTTCTCAGATATGAGGCATATATTATGCTTCACATATGGTCCAATGTGTGCTGGCTTTTGGAAAAGGTACAGAAATTACTACAATGAGTAAAGCTCATAAGGAAACAATTCAGCGAATAGGAAATTTTGTAATTGGAACCATAATCAGTGACTAATGCAGGGCAATATGTATGCTAATAAAATAGGAGAGGATTAAAAGACAAAACTAAATTTAATCGAAACCCAGCATACATGCTTGTGTGAATAATTTCAGATATATTCTTAATCCTATTAGTTTCATTTTTTCCCTCCACTGAAAACCAAGTGTTTAAGTAGTATCTTCCATTTAAATTAAAACAAACTTCCCCAACTAGTAAGAACTCCACCTCATGTTATTCCTGATATACATTATGAAAGTGGTCTGCATGAAAGGCCTGGCAACAAATGGCGTAATAAACCAGCTTTTTTAATGAGGTGGCATTAAAAGAACACAGATAGCAGGTAAATCTCATGCCCCTTCAGTTCCTCTGTGCCTGCAGAACTGGATGGACCCAGCGAGGATTTTCCCTCTGTGCTGTACAGGTGCTGTCCATGGAGAGCTCCCTCCTTCTCACACCCCACGGTGCCTTTTATCCTGTGCTCAGGCAGAGCCGTGTGTCTGCTCCTGGCGGGCTGTGAGGTTCTCTGGGATAACTCCCACCAGGGCAAGCACAGGCTGGCACGGGGCTCTCTCCTGCCCAAAATCACCCCCGCTCCTTCAGTACTTCCATGAGGCTCCCAACACAGAGAGTATAATATTTATGATAATACATCAAAATACTTTGCAGTGGTGTAATTCACTGTTCTTTTTTTATTATGCGTTATTTTATCCTTGCATCGCACGTGATGCTGAAGGAACTGAAACGGCTGTAAAATTGCATTGCCGTTTTATTTTCACGATAGTTGAAGGTCACTTCTGTAATTGCCAGGGAATTGCTAATTATTGGGATTTGAATGAATACTTATGAATACTTGTTGCAGAATTTTTAGAACCTAGTAATTTTTGTATTAACCATTCTTTTGTACGTTCTTGTAAGTTGTGAAGCCTGTGACATATTAGATGGAGCTTATCGATATTTTTATTTCATGTATTCATCTTTGGGTTTTCTTCTGTGATATAAATAGAAATAAAAGTGCCAGAAAGGTATATGTGATGCAGGAAATCCCTGGGTTCTGGTGCTTATTGATCCACAGGAGATGGTTGCATCTGATTAGAAGGGCAGCTGACTGGAGAAGGGAAGCTGTATGGAATCAGCTGTCTTTTTTCATTAAGATTTTCAAGATTTAAAATAAAAAAAAGTGCTTTTAGTCTCAGAGTCAAAGCACCACAGGTGAGCGCTGTGACTGGGCAAGAGTTCAGAATGGAATTTGTTGATTTTCTCCCTATGGAAAGGCTATTGTTACTGGGAGGTGGATATTGCTCTTCCATGTCATACACAGATCAGTGCCATCAGCAGTGAGCAGCAGGGGAAGTTTCTCTCCTTCATCCTCAGACTCTAAATACAGATTTATTTTCTTTTTTATTTTTTTTGTCTTCAGGTATAAAACCCCAGCATATTCTAAATACTGCCTACATTTAATCTACTTTGCATTTAAAACAATTCAAGAGAAAAAAATCTTCCTCTTACAGTAACCTCTATCATGTTATTATCATTTGCTGCATGATATACTGTCTCGTTTATGTGTCAATCCTTCATGCAAGAAAAGGGAGTTCTTTTAAACCCTTCATTTGAAAATGGTCCTTTCCCCTTAGCACTCTTTCAGAATTCCAAACCTAAAGGCCCTTTCAGACATGAATATATTTTTTACTGTTTCAGTAGCAAGCTGTTCTTTGAAGAAATTTGTTAGTGTTTTGTGGTGTTTAGAAAAAACCCGTGTCAGGCAGACCAGTGTTACTACTTGAGAGATTTTCTCCTTTCCAAGTACATGCAAGAGTTACTTCAGGATCAGACTCTTTTCTAAATTCTGTGGGAAGGACTGTAGGGCCAGAGTGTCTTTGTGAACAAGACCACAAATTGTGTTCTGCAGTTAGACTTGAAGCATAGGAGGAGTTGTTTTCTTGGAGAGTAATTATTAAAATTATTATATCAAAAAAAGTGTTGTATTTCTGCATAGTTGACCCTGCAAAGAGTTCTCATGCTAATGTGGGATCAGGAGTGCACAAGGGCAAAGTCCAGAACATCTTTTTTCTACTTTTTCATTTTGTAGCTAGTGCTGATTATTTTCTTTATGGTATTGTAACAAAGGGTCAAGGAGATTCTCTGCTAATTTATTAATAAAAATGAGTATGTTAGGAATCGCCAGTTAGGAACTATTGAAGAAACCAGCAGAAATACAAACATTAAAATATTTTAAGGTCTGAAACTTGTTAAATGATATGACATCCAAGTTAGAAGGTATTTTTAATATTACTTGCAAATAAAATCAAAAATATCTCCTTCCAAATTAACTTTGTTAGAATAAAGTAATGAAAAGATAGTCCAAGATATTAAGTGATTCAGATTACCTCTGGGAAAATATTTATATGAAATTTAATAGGCAGTGATTAGCTTTCTCTTTGTTTTGTGAATCTTTCTGTATATTTAAGAGAAAACTGTAATCTTGCTGGAGACTTCCATGAGATAGCCAAGGAAACCTAAAGCAAATGAATCATTTTCTATTAAGGTATTTGGCATTTTTAGAGTAATGTTATATAACTGAATTTGAACTGAATTTCTGTAGGATATTTCATCTCTCTGAAAATAGCTATATATCTTATCAACAAGAAAGCTATTTCTCCAGCTCTTATCATGTACACGTCTTGTCAGCAGCATCAGAACATCACATTCAGTTTAAATTTCTCCGGGTGCTCTGGGTGGTCAGTGAAGAGGAGCAATTGCCTCTGAAGTTCATGGAAGTTAAGGAGCTGAGATGCTGCTGTGCTGCAGCCCTGGCTGCAATTCCTGGCTCCAGAGCCAGTTGCCTGGCTGCAGCTGCACAGCTTAGGACAAGCCTTTCTAGAACAGACAGCACAGCTCTGGATCCCCTCTGTGGTGCTGTGGATATGTGATAATTATTTTATGCTTAAGGATGCTTTGGGAGTTTGTTTTTGCTTTGGGTGTTTGTTTTTTTTCCCCTTGTTGTTGTTATTGAGTTCTTTTTGTGTTCATTTGAAGAGTTAGTAGTGTTTCAGGACTGTGCATGATTGGAGGAGAAATCCTTGGGAACACTTTCTGCAGTCAGTTATCCCTCTCGTGGGTGCTCAGCTGTTGGCTTGGGGAAGGCCACGTCAAAAGCAGGAGAGGGAATCAGCTACGACTGAGGGGACAGGGATAAGGAGATCCAGTGCTTGGGGTGGCTGCCTGGCCCTCCTTTGCTCATGAATGCGGAGAGACCAGAATTCCTGCCCCGAGTCCTACAGCAGGCACCGGCTTCGGGCGGGTGACTGCAGTTCTTTATTCAAGAGTCTGGTCACTCTGGGTTTCTTATATGACAGAGAGGTGTCTCCAGAAAGTAGCACATCCTCATTAAGAACTATATTAAATACTTCTTATTTGCATGTATTTGTGTTGCTAGTACTGAAACTCATGCTATTTGAATAAGTATTCTAGCTGCATTTTTATTAAAACTATACTGTGTTTAATGGGAATGTTTGGTTTTGTCTTTTTTTTCCCCCTGCAGCTGTGACTCTGAAAATAGGTATCTTGGAAATCCACTTAGGGGAACATGCTACTGTGAGTACTTGTATTTTTAATGCTACATACTGAAATGTTGATTACATATTATATGATAATTTCATTTCCTTGGAAAAACAAAATAAGTTTCTGGAGATTTTCCCAAATTAAGCACATCGATATTTTGACTGAAAAATAAAATGCCCCACTGGGCTTCTCTTACTTTGTCCACAAGAACACAGATTAAAGTCTACTAAAAGTTGATTCCTTACATCTAGCTTAGAGGGTCTGGCCATGGGGTTATTCTCTGTATCTCATCATACGTGAATGAAAGGAATAGTAATTGTGTCAATGCTTTAAAGACAGAATTTGTGGTGGAGAAATGCAAACAGTATAAACAGCACTATTCCCTGGGACATTCTGAGTGGTTTAGCCAGTCTGCCTCCCAGGGACATGAGACACAGCTGCTCTCCACGGTATCATAAAAGGAGGCTGTGTGTTGTCTCCATGTTCTTAATGTTGTAGAAAAGGTGCCTCTGGCAAATTTACTCTGAAGCGCTGCGGTTTTGATAGTCATAGTGAAGGACCTGAAGGGATGAGAATGCTTATTACCCATGTGCAGAAATCCCTTAGTGAGCTGTGCCAATTTTGCTGTGCCAATATCAAGTTCAATAGTAATTTTAATCATCATAAAAACAGATGGGATGTTGGAGAGCACTGTTTTAACTTCTGTGACTTCTGCACGTACCTGCTCCATGTCAGACAATTGGATCCATTTGTCTGTTGTTTTTAACATCATCCCTACTTCAAACTTGCATTTATATATAAAGACATATGTCTGAGCATACTTCTAACATCTCTTCTGATTTTTGGCCTTGTTTCTTAGCATTTCATTTTACAACATACACAAAAGCTTTATTTTAGAGTCTCTTTAAGGCATCATTTACCTAATAAAGGAATGTTTATTTTCTTTGCTAATCTGTCTTTCTTACCTTAAATGGTTTGCATCTGCAAGGGATGTTTTATAGAACAAAACAGTAAATTACGTACTGTGTTTCAGATGTTGACATATCTCTAGGCCTAAAACATTTATTCCTCTTGCCAGCTATTGAAGAAAGGTGGTGTGGGTTGTTTTGATTCTTTTCTCTCAGACAGCATAAGTTCAAATGTAATACTTTAAGCTGGAACATAAATTTTAAATGCTGTAGACCAAGTTGAAAATGCTCCCTAAAACTGTGTCTTAAAGATACCATTGATCAATAAATTCAATTCCATTTGTTGGTTTCTTTGCATAAGAGAGGTGTCTTACTTTAAAACAGAAATATCAGTATTTAGAAGAATAAATTTTTGTATCTATATAATAATTAAGTAAATACTTTTTTTAGGTTTAGAGTGAGTGCATGAGAAGTTCATTCTTTGAAGACAGTGCTATATAGGCTATTTTGGATATGTGTGTCAACGTTTGTTTTGTCCTTTAAAAATAAATGTTATTAAATTTAAGAGATTGAAAAGAAATGACAGTAATGAGATTTGTAGACCTCAGGCACCTCCATGAAAAACCTTATTTTTTTGCTATCATGTTTCAGGCTGGGTCTATAAATCATGTTGGAGACAAATTGTACTATATTCAAGATGCCCTTTCACCTTTAACTCACTACTGTTATTTGTCTTCTGTCAGATTTCAAAATATTTTAAAGATCTTGTTATTTTGAAATGATGAATTTTCTTTTAATACGTCCAGTCATTTAAAGTATCACATATAAACAATTCTCAGAGTTATTTTATTGTAGCAATAGGGAGCCTGCAGTAATAAAAAATAACGGAATTCTATATTTCTCGTATTTGGTGGAAGATGCATCATAATGGGAAATAATATATTAATTTCTGGATAACTGACTGACCTAAGATTTCAGTGACAATTTCTTGCCAGCACAGTCCATTTCCTGCTAAATCATATATTAAAAAATATATACAACATGAAGAGATGCTCCAATTTCATATCTATGTAAAGATTCTAAAATATGGCTGTACCATGTTTGAGTTTTTTGTACAAGACAGGCACTTGGATGGTATTTTTTCTATGCTTATTTCACTCCTCATTAAGAAACTTGCTCCATAGACACTTGCATTGTCACTTTACTTTTCCTTGAAGTGAAGACTCTTCTTATTTTTTACAACACGTGAATATTATTGCTCTGGGGGGGGGGGAAATAAATTGTATGTACTTATGAGCAGTGTAAGATTGTGAGAAATAAAAATTCTAGGCACTTCTGTTCCTATAACTTGGAATCAAAATCAGTGAATACAGACACAGATTTGCTGTGTGGTTAGGATCTTCTTCAGGAAACCTTTTAGTCACATGCTTGAGTTTAGCCATCTTCAAAATGACCAGTTTTAAGGATTTGAATTTTGCCTTTTTTTCCCACTTGTGTCAATAGTACCCTAAATTGGAATGCTTTCCTAAGCAAAGCTTCAGGATTCAATCCCGAGTGTCTGGATAACTTTTGTACGTGATACTGGATGACCTCGATTTCTCTTTAGCAGCAGGATGTGGATTGAGGAATGCTTGTTGCCTTAGAGGAACTTCCTCCAACTTGTGATATTGTGAATATTCACTGCCCTGTAAAAGTTCAGCTGGTGTCCTCTCCTCCAGCTCTCCACCCACCTTACCTAGTTCTTGTCTAGTCCTCTGCTCCCTCTGGCCTGTCATGGCCATCCTCACGCCTAGGAAGAGGGAACAGTCAGATGTTGGTGTAGGTACTGGTATTGACATCAATAGACTGTTCAAGAGAGTAAATGAAAGCAGAGTTTGCCACTGGGAGAGCACGGGTTGTTTTAGTCTCCTCCTTATTTGTCTCCTGTCATAGTGATGTAGGAGAGTGAACAGAATATTAATGCTGTACATGGATGGTGTTGGGATTGAAGTGATCTGAGCACAGATAAAAACACAGGAAGATTACAGATGGGTCTGGCATGATTGAAAAGAATGAAATTTGTGTAGGAGGTAACACACTGAAACATTGCAAGGACTTAATCTAAATACAGATACTATGCCAAAAGGATAAACAGAGAGAGCAGTAAAGCCATCAAATCCTGGAGATCAGAGGAAGAGTGCGTTAAACATCAGATTTCATTCTCATATGGCATTTCCAAACATGGCAGCACTGGACAAGAGTAGTTTTTCTGCTTTAAATTATGAAAGCTTTCTAGAAATAGAGTAAGAAATGTGTAATGGGGCATGCAGTAGTGTATTATCCGGATTGTGAGAAAATCATAGTCCATGGCTTTTTAAAAATTATTTTAATATCATTCTTTGTGACTGAATGATGTTATTGAAAACACACAAGAGTAAGAGAATGAGAACAAGCCTCATAGATATAGAAATTAGAAAAGTACTAAATGTATAAGAATGTGTGAGCCAGCGGCATGATGACCTATCTATTCTAGCACCCTGTTGTCAGTAGTGGCTGAGTGCCAGGGGAAGAGTATAGCAAACGGACAAACATACAGTGGTGATTCTCTCTTTACATCCAACAATTTGCAGCTTAGAACTTCGTGAGAGGAAGGATTTCTTGAGCTGGAAGTGTTTAATGTGCTGTTGCCTAGGAATATCAGAGGAGATCTTATGAAAGATTTCTTATACATAATAAACCCAACATTAATGCAAAAGAAAGCTTTGTGATTTTAGAAGCTACAGTTTTGTTTGCCCGTGTAAATATCTTTATTACCTGAGGACAAGTCAGCTTCTGGATTGCCTCTGTGTTTCTGATAGGGAGACTCTGTATCCCTACGCCTTTCTGTTGGGAGCCAATCTTGCTATGAATGATCGGAAGCTGATTCAATCCATACAAATGAATCCTGAGTGGAGGCCAGAGATGGTTGTGCAGCTGACTTATGCATGTACACAAACCATAAATATAACATTTTGTCGTGATGCATTTGTATTGGCTGTTGTTTTTGCTCCTTGGTGTCTGGGCCAGCATGATGTATGGCAGTGACACCTCGGTAGCAAAGTGTGCATCCAAATGGCTGGATTAGTTCTTCACACATCAGCATTAGGAATACACTGCTGTCGGAATCAGAGCTCCTGGGTGCAAGGGAACACGCAGGAAAACCAGATGGTTTTAGACAGATTGGGAGGAATCGCTGGGACGAATGCCACTTCTGTGATCTTCACTTGGGTTGTATACAGACATAAAGCTTTAAATCATAAATGGAGAAGTGGTTAATCCAATGTTCCAGAGAAAATGAAAGTTTAAATTTACAATTCATGATGTGTTACAATACAAGGTTTGAATTATAGGCTTGCTAAAAATCACTTGTTTTGAGAGGATGCGATACTTTCCACAATAAACCTCTCTTAGATAGCCATATTTCTAAGGTCAAAAACTTTCCAAAATGTCTGGCTTCTGTACATTATTTTGAGTTCCAATGCAACATATCAAACAAGAAGTACATCTGATTCTAATACTGCTACATGCAGAAGCATAAAAGCTTACAACAAATCAGTCCTGCGAGCGTAAATCACATTGTTTGCCTGCATATAGTTGGAATTTCCATGAGCTGAGCACTCAAGATTTGCCCATTTGTCCACTAAGAAAATTCCTAGCAAAGACAATGAAGTTGAAAAAATGCACATGGATTTACATACCTTAGCTTTTTATTCCTTTTTATCCTTAAAAAAAATTGTTTGGAAGCATTTTTTATTATTTCTGGGTACTGCCATTAACAGAGAAAAGAGGGAACAAATTGCTTCTCCATTTGCTCCTGCAGACTGGTTGCTCTTTTGAAACAGGCAGCAGTAGTGAGCTACAGGGCAGCACACTTTGGAGTGGGAAACTTTCAGGCATTCCAGATGATTTTCTCAGCAATGCACAGCCAGAATGTAGTCACAATGCAATAAAATTGCAATAAATGAACAATTTTAATTAATCTAGTGCTCGTCTTTGGGGTGTACAGATGGTTTTGTGGTCCTGTGACTATCTGTGAACTCAGAGAAAAATCAGGTGAAGCTTGCCTTTTTCATTAGCTATATATACACATACATATATATATATGCATTTTAGATCCAGTGTAACACTATAGAGTTTCCCATGCTGCAGAGCAGGCCTGCTTTTAGAGATTAGAACCTGACCTTTGAGAAGGATTAGAGAAACCAAAACTTAAGAGGTCACGAGGGATGGGTCATTTGCGAAGAGAATTAAACCGGGGAGGGACTGAATGACTTGCAGCTTTTTGTGGAATTAAAACCGATTTATTGATCATATGCCTCTGATCCAGATATTTGTTGGATTTACAGCCTTTAAGAAAGACCAGGCCTGAACATCTGTATATAAAAAGGTTGAAAGAATGGAAAATTTTTATTTTGACTGTTTTCTAGTTGTTTCCTTTCAGAGCTCTTCCTAATTTCTCTCTTACCTCAGTGTTTTATGAGATGTCATTTGTGGATGGCTTCATGTAGTGACTTATCAGCCACTCTCAAATGTTCTTCTGGGATGAAGCATGCAAGGAAGGGAGCTGGTGGGCCCATCTGCAGAAGCCTTAGGGCTCAGGAGTACACATTACACTGGCACCTCTGAGTTTTCTAGTCAGCCTCCTGGACATATAGGGAGGAAATAGAAAGCCAGAGAACACATTGAAAAACGTTATTACTAGCAGGAAAACAATAATCACAGGTTTTTTGTTGGTTTGTTTCTTTTTTTTTCTTTTAATTCTTAATGGCTAAATGTTATTAGTTGCTCTTTTTCTACTTAAAGTAAACCACAGGAAAAAATATGTGATCTACTAAGAATTTGCAACGATTTTTTTGGGATTGACCTGAATAATTGGTTTATGGCTTTGCTATGCCATTCTAAACTCTGAGCCATAAAATCATTATAGCTTATAAGACTGTTGCTTCTTTCCTTGGTATAAATACAGACAGGATAGCAATAAGCAATTCCCTCAGTATGTCAGCAACTCACAAAGATGAAGAATGATACTTTCATGTGCAAAATTGGTGAGAAACTATGAAATGTACATTCAGTAAAAACTCTCAAGATAATATCTGGTGTCTGTGCAGGGAGCTGGGGACAAAGAAGCAAATTTTGCTTCTGGCTGAAGAGCCTCGTAAGGATTCTAGTCCAGTCCTGAAGCTGTATTAGCCCCACTGCTGCTGACACACCAGGATTTCAGAAAGGGAAAAGTAAAGAAAAGTGCTCATCTTTACCTATACTCCATACAATTTCTTACAGTAAATTTGTATTTTAATTTAAAACTTTTAAACCATATTGTTATGCAGTGTATGTGGTGCCCAAAAAAAACCCCTCAAGTACTTATTTCTTTTATCTGCTTTGTTTAAGATTTGTCTTACTTGCTAAAAATTAAGAAGTCTAATTACGTTTTCATATCTGGTCTTTGGACTAATGACTTTGTTAGCCCTGACTTCTTTTTTTCTTTTTTTCAGGAGTAGTAACTAGAAAGATGGTTTCACAGAGGGCAGACTATTAAATATAGATAATTTATGACAACTTCCAATGACGTTTTAGAAATATCAGGTCAATATTGTCTCAGAGCAAAAGGATCAGATAATACACACTTATTTATGTTGCTAAAATACAGTTTAGGCTTATTAGACCTATTGACATGGTCTGATAGTTCATCCCACCTGTTTTCCTTATTATTGGAATGTATTTTTTTTCTTTTTTTTTTCTGGGCTTTTTCATACTTATATTAGAACTGCAAGTTCTAATATAAGCCAATTTTTAGTAAAGTTATTCTATTACAAATGCTATAACTTAATAAAAAGGAGAATTAAATTTGTTAAAAGAAATCTCTTTAAGTACTATGCCAAATTGTATTTTGTGGTCAAGCTGCCTTGTGATAACATGGGAAAATGAAGGGGCAGAAACCTTGATCATCCCCTTCACAGAGGAGTGGACATAAGCAGACAAAAGCAACCTCTGTGGAAGGAATTGTTGTTGGGGTACACGGGGGATGGATCTGGAATGAATCTTGGCTCTGATTGTGCTCAGTTTGTGAGTGGAACACTGAGATCTAGCACAAATCACTTCTTGGGCTCCTTGGGAATTTATTTTGTGAATGGAATCTTTCTGCTTCCTTTTCCCCATCATTCTCCAGCTGTTGTGTCCCATGTAGGGTGCCACCCCTGAAGAGCTGTTGCCCTGGGTCCCAGGCAGGGGATCTTGGCAGGGTGTGGCTTGGAGCCTGTTCCAAGGTGGGCCTGTCTTCAGTGCTGGGGGTGTCAGGACTGCCCACCAAAGACACTGCACAGAGCTCTACTGGACCACATCCACAATGGCTTCCTTATTTCTCATATTAAACTAACGTGAGATTGCTTTTTCCTTTTCCCCTCTCCTATTTTCCCCCTTGAAATGATTTTCAGGTTTTTTCTTTTACAATTTCTGTGAGATTTTCAGAACTCACAGCAGACGAACACAACTACAAGATGGTTGTGTGCTAGTCAGAAAATACAAATATGGCCTAATAGCTGTTGAATCGTGTGATGTAACCTGTCAGCAAGGTGATAGTGTGAATTTGAAGCACTCTGAATGTGTATAGGCAAACACGTGTGTTTATGGACTTAGAACATGACCTCATTTATCAATAAAATCGTAAAGAAATAATTGTCAAGTAGAACATGTACTAGAGGTGCCATAAAGCACTAGGTGGCAGACTTGTTATGCTTAGAGAAATATTAAACTCAAGAACATTCCAAGGAGAGTGTTTTAGAAGATAAATAGCAAGTAGGACTATAAGTAAAACTGTTAGCAGGGATTTTCCAGATATTTAAAAATTATGTTGAAACTTAAAGGGCATAAACAATAAATTTTAGCTCTTGAAAACATAGTTGCTTTAGCCGAGTTGGGAGATGTGTACCAGCAGCTACCAGCTTTGCTACAGATTTGAACAATTCATGTTTCCTTTTGGGACAACATTAATTTAAACTAAGTACATATTGTAATTGTAAAACTGTCATGCTTGACTTAAAATAATGAGTTCTGCCCATTATATCTAACACTGACTGACTTTGATACAGACTGGAAAAAATCTATATTATTTATAAATACAATAACAGTAGTGACTGACATTGTCTTTTGAATATATGGACTTATACAAAAAAATTCTATTTAAAATGAAATCTTCTTAGTGTTTAAAGATTTAGTGGAACAGATTATAGTTTAAATCAGACAATTCTAGGATGGTTTGAGAAAACATTAGCCTCTGCAAACCTACCAACTCATAACTTATAAAGAGCAACAGACAAACAGAGTCTTTGCCCTGAGCTAAAATAACCGCACAAACCAACTGTCGCCTTCCAGAGAATTAAAACAATAACCATACCAAGAATCTGAAGCTCCTAATAAAGTATTATGATCCCACCCCGGGCTCTGTGTACTCATTTGCCAAATGCCGGCTTGGCTTGCGGCTTTGTTGGGCAGGCTAAAGAAACGGATTTGCTGCCAATCACTTTCAGCTTTTACTTTGAGTTGGAGAATTTTTCCATGTATGTATTTGTTTCTCTTTTTTTGAATTAAATTTTTTTTTTTTTAAATATTGTGGATTTTCTTTGTTTAAAAAGCCAAACTTTATTTTTGAAGTGAAGATTATTTGCTTTCTCTGGTAGCTTCTGCTTATATATCTGTGAATTCACCTACTGGCATCCTCTTACAGATACTATTTAATACCTTTTGCCAAAGTAGACAAAGTCAGTTTAGTGCTTATTCATGTAGATGTGCTCCCCTATCTCAAAGAAATAGAACAAATTAACCCTGGAGAAACTAACTTTCTAATTGCTAAAAAGAAGAAAAAACATACCTTATGTTGCATGCAGATAAAAGTCTGAATTAGAGGACTATTCCTCAGGTGACATAATTACTTTTTGTATTACATTTATAATATTTTTCTTGCGATGTAATATATAGTATCACAGTAAAATAGCTATCAGTAGAAAACATGAGTATTTATAGAACTTGATGAGGCAAGAGTGAGTGAGACCTCATTCAGAAGACATTCTTTGCTTTGTAGGGGACTTTAGCCCATGTGTGAAGCAGTGTTTTAAATGAGAAGCAAACCAGTGCAAGTATCTACAAATACGCAACATCTGATTTTGTCGATATATTGAGCCTGGGTTCACAGGGATGGACACTTTCCGAATCCTTGTTCTGTGTATTCAATGTGCTCTGCGTGTGTGGTTCCTGAACGTGTCCCAGGAGACAGGAGCTGTCACTCCTCAGACACCTGGAGGCCTTGGAGCTCCTCGAGACTGGAGCTATAAGAAACAGATGCCAGAGGAAAGGATCTCTCAGAGTCCCTTTGCTTTACCTTCTGACAGCCGAGGGAAAACGCTTGTGGTGCTTTTGCAGTTGCATTGCTTCCCAAGCTGGCTTCCTAGGGAAAAGAGAATTCTTGATCAGTGGGACTTCAAGAGAAGATCTATAGTGAAATCTTGAACCAGTTGAAATAGGAAAAAACACACCCTGACTTCAATAAGTGTCTTGTGGTATGTGAGAGAATTTGTGTTGGTTCCTTTGACTGGAAGTTCTTGGTCAAACCAGTGCACTATTCCATGTCAGCTGGGATGCTTTTCTCCACTGGCAAACATGAAGCACTGGAGGATAGTTGAGCCTCTTCCATTGATGCAAATGTCCTGTAGTGTGAGTTCCACTGCTCAGGTGTGGGTCCTGGACCACCTAATCCTGGCACACGTGTTTGTACAGTCGAGAGAGTAGTCAGGGGTGTTTTCAGCTCTAGAATTAGTGTTATGAAGCCCTTAGAGAGTATTTGAGGGACTCTTGTAGGATCATTTAAGTAAATTGGGGGTCATTTCTATCTCAAGAACGTGATAAAACCTTGGATTATATAAATTGAAGAAAACTTGAACTGGGTTAAATGTGGACATTGTCAAATTCAACTTTCTGACTCGATAACTCAGCTCCATTTCAGCATATTTCAAAGTAGCCTGTGAGTCCTTGATATTAATTTATTGTCACTTTTTCTTAGCTTGAATTGTGAATATTATTTTAAAATATGTTCCAGAAATATAACCCATTGACAGCAAAGTGTAATTTGGTAGTCACTTGATATAAAGGGTAACGCTGACATGAAATGGAAGAGCAAACTGTGTGAGGTCAAAAAGCAGCAGTGTACACTACAAAATAGATACAATAGCAAACTAGACATTAAGGGAAAGTTGAAAAATGTATCTGTCAAAGAGTATGAAGATACACTGGTAAAGAAGTAATATATATGTATTTGATTTGTCTTTTTATGTTATGGGGAAATAAATGTACTTTACTGTGTTAGCCCCTTAAGGAAATGCCACGGCCATCAGAATAATTTTGTAAAAATGACAAGCTATGCAAAATGTGGGAAGAAAAGTCTTAAAAGGGCAACAATATCACTTTTTTTTTCCATCAATGATATGAGAATTTTAGATTTCTGCTTCTGTTGAGTAGAAATATGTACTGCTCCTAAAAGTGTTTTTGAAAATGTGGCCGGACATATTTTAAAGTGTTAGAGCCTCTCCTGGTGCTAGGAGCGGCGAATGAAAGAGAACGTGGGGAGGTCACTGCTAGAATGAAAGACAGAATAAATGGTGGAAAGAGAAGAATGAAAACATTCTAAGGAAGACAGTGTATGACTACATCATGCAAATGTGTCACTTCGTGTCTGTTGGCAAGGATTGCCTACTGCAATCTCTGGTCTGTGAAGGTCAGTTGTGGATGATATGAACAATCAGTGCTTTTCAAATACCAAGAACAAGCAGACTGTCAGTATTTGCTACAGTTTGCTGTTCCTTTTAACATGCTAATTCAGTTCTCAGAGAATCTGTGTCAAAAAGTTTGTGCTTGATATCTATCAACAAGTAATGGTGTGTCTCAACTGGTCTGTATTAAGCTAATCGTCTGAAGAAAACCAACCAAACCAAAACAGTAAAAGAAGAGATTTATTCTATTTGCACATTTTGGTTTGCAGTACTTTCTTTCCATGGCCAAAAAAAAAAAAAAAA
>VZTA01009790.1:37748-101665 GCA_013398855.1 Mohoua ochrocephala
AAAAAAAAAAAAGAATTAATGAAAGCACAGCTGTATTTAGTTCCTGGTTTACAGAAAAAAATAACAGTGAGAAAATATAATATTTCTTTTAATGTCTGGCAGCTGTTTCAGGTGGAAATTGAGTTTCCAAGTCACTTTCAGAAAGGAGTCAGTGAGCCCTGCCATGGTGGCCAATGTTCTCTCTCTGAGGCAAGGAATAAATCTCCTCTGAAGGATGGGTGACTGCACGGGGGTTGAGGGAAACAGCCTTTGGGGCTCCATTTTTCCTTCCTCCGTTATTTCAATTTGCTTATTTTAACCAAACTGTTTATTATTTTATGTACCTGACTGCCAGTCCTACAAATCAAATTTGTAGCAAGTGGGGGAATGTTTATTTTTTCTAGAGTTTTTCCCTCTATATTTTATTCCATACTAGGATTGGGATATTTCCTCCTATCTGTTTTAAAGGCTGTGTAAAATGGATTAGGCAATATTACAGATATGTAATTTCATTTGTGAATGTTTGGAATTTTAATGTTCCATCAATATTTTTTGCTGAATTGGCACTCAGTTCTTAGCATGAGAAATGTTATTATTGAGTCAAAATGTTATTATTGAAATCAACAGATTTTACTCTAAAAATACCTGATGGTGTTTTGAAGGAAAAAAGTGCTTGTGTTACATCTTCTTTTCAAAGTTGTAATGCAAAAGTTTTCTGCATGGAGATGTAGCATATTATATTTATTACAAGTATCTGTTGCAATTTGTGACTTTAAAACAGAGGACACTGCTCAGTGAGGTGTATGACATAATTTCTGTCCAGTATGAAGTGCAATTTTCCTGAAAGTGGTCTGGATTTATTTTGCTGTGAGAGATTTTACGTCTCAGAACTAACAATTTAACATGGTTTGAGAAACAGGGTAGAATACAGCAAGCATCTCAACTTCAAGTTACATTGCGCGGTTTGTACAAGTCATGTGGAGTCAGGCAACACGGGGTGTGTTCTGACATTTGGGCTGTAGATTTAGGGTTTCTTAAGCAAAGTTCAACTAAATAATGAGAAGAGGGAAGGAAGAGAATTTTTAAAAGTTGAGATATTGCAGGAGCACCTATTTATGTGCGTATATTTATAGACAACTTATAAAGTGTGTGTTCTGTCTCCTTGGAAGGCCTGAGTAAGAAGAGGTTGCTTCTTTAATTGTTAAGATCAGTGTTTGGTTATTTGAGAAGCAGGATAAAAGCTCTGCTAATAAAGATGTAGAAGTTATTGTCTGATTAACTTCTGCCTGTTCCCAGTTTATAGCAAAGCTTGAGCATGTGCATGTAGGAAAGCATAAACAATTTAAAAATTGCATTTATACTTTTGCCATGCTCATATTTTCAGCATTGATCCATGGATAAATAAAAGCTTTTCAAAAAAAAATTTCTAAATGGAAATGTAGATTTTTAGGGATTATACAATAAACTGAAAGTTATAAGAGCAAGATTTAAAATAACATGAAAATCTGACTGCTTTCATTTACTACTTTCAGAGACAAGAAACATCCCTCTTTGGCAATAATACATGAACTCAAACAATAATTTAACATTGTTGTCTCTTAGATGTGCCACTTCTGTTGTCAGAACAAGGAGATCAGAGATCTCTTCAGTGTGTAGAGACTATATAATGAAAACAATAAATTAGAATCAGGTTAGTGAGTATTGATGCTGCTGTATTGAAAAATGATGGTGCATGTTAGAGCTGTAACATTAATGTGGGTATTACAAAGGTGGTGATGCATTTAGATCACTATGAAAAAAAATTCATAGAGAGAGAAATTTGAATTTCTTCCATAATAATTTTAATGAGACTTTTTTTTGGGTTTTTTGTTTGTATTTTTTTCCCACTCTTCTAACACTTCAAGAATACTACAAGAGTTAAGGGATTACAAAGATTGTCCAGTGAGACAAAACAAAAGTACATTTATTGAGTACTCCTTACTATCGAGTAATAACACACTGTTGACAATACTGTGCTGTGACTTCTGGAATGTTCCATCATTGGAAACATCTAGACCTTTTCCTGCAACTGATGTTTAAATACCTGCTAATTGGTGCACTCATTCTTCTTTGTTGCTGCTTCTTTTGCTGATATTTTGCTCTTAATTCTGTAGCCATTATTGGTTTCCACACTTTGTTTATAGACCATGCTCTTGAGCAGAGCTGGAAAAGGGTCTGCAGCTGTTCACAGTAAACCCATCCGTTGTTACAGCACTTTCAGTTAAGGGTTTGATGAAATATCTAGGAAAAATAGTGATATTTGGCTGTGGTCTGTGGTTTAAAAACTTGAGGAGCATCATGAGGTTGCACGCTTAAAAGGCCCCAGGTAACTCTGTACCTCAGTTTTTACATCTCAGCAACAAGTTCAGCCTTGTTTACCGTAACATTTTCATACCTACACTTTTACTTCTGTGGCAATTATGGCAAGATGTGTCTCACCTAACCAGCCTTGTAAAATTTACGTGTCCAGACTTAATTAACCTTCTAGGTCTTGCTATTTTCACTAAAGGGAATCAAGGGTTACCCTTCTGAACACGGTGCATTTCTGTCATCCACTGCAGGTTTTAGTCAATACAGAGTGGGCTGAGACAATTGGCAAAATTTATCTGAATAAAATTCTAATACAGGTCAGATTTTTCTGGCCCTCCTTTAGGATCAAAACTGACAACTTATTAGACCTTTCCAAGATAAGAGATAAAAGATAAAAGATTTCTGTTTAAAATAAAACTTAGTTACCTGACTTGCTGATTATGACACTAATCCCTGTCTTTTTGTGGGCTTTTTAGCCCAGTACATTTTTCTGAAGTGCAGTAAAAGAAGCAATGAATTGCTATTGCTGTATGTTTTTAAAGACTTTGAACTTATGTGAAATTCATTCTTTCATGCTCTTTCTTGAAATGGTAAAAGGCATATAAATAGTAAGTGCTGGGGTATTTTGAAGCTCATCGCGCTCTGATTGCATATAACAAAATGCAAGTTTTTAGTAAAGACTTCACAGTAAATGACTTTTTGTTTTAGCACAATGGACAAGTAATGTCAGACACCAACATATGCAATATAACAATGACAGTGAGACAGTGGATGACTGCCATATACAGATGACAGAGGAATGAATCAGACAGCTGCTCTGAAAGTTCAAAATAATTATCCTGACTGAAAATAGGTCTGGTGGTAACCCCCAACTTTGATGTAATACAAGGAGAATTTCATTTGGTCACAAATGAATATGATTTATAGCATTTGATAATGGTACTTGGTTTCAAAAGCAGCATTTGTACTGATAGAGAGGAATATGAATAGTTCTGTTCTCAACAAACTCTTGCTGGAAATAGAGACCAATCACTAGAAGGAGTAGGAGAGAGACAAAATGCCTGTGCAATGAAGAGGTGAGACTATGAATTTTAGAATCAGCATGAATAGACAGATCCTTAAATAGAAAAGTGTGGGAAGGCTGTGATGAGTCTGAGGTTGCAATCATGATGGAGGTTCTTACAACTTTAAGTGATTTCAAGAAGTAAAAATAGAACAGCACTAGATTTTCGAAGGGTTTATTCACAAAATAGAAGTTATTAGTTATCAGAAAAAAAATGGGAGAAAAACCAACTTTAGTCATTGATTGAGTGAAGATCATGTGATCCTCACCTAACATTTATAAAATGGGATAATTAGGCTGTAGCTGAGAATGAAACTGTTGTGGGTGGGTGGGTCTAGTTCCATGTTTTGTATGTCTGGCTGATACACATTGCAGCACTTTTGGCTTAAAACTTCTGCTAAACTTAAACTTTTGGAGCTAAAATGGATAGACATTTCTCAGAAATTCTGTCTATGTATGAAACTGTTTTGCCATTTTGTTCAGTTTTAAAAATGTGTGTTAAGAAACTGTGTGAGAGGAGCTGTGGGAGAACGGCCAGTGACCAAAGTTAGAAAAGCCATGAATGTTACAAATGTTCTTGCTCCCTCTTTGGGAACCCAGGTTCATTCTTCCCTCTTGCTGAGAGATACAGTGAACTGGGATGCTCTCTTGGAATGATTTGCTCAAAGGTAAAAGATAGCTCAGAAGTAAAGTGGTTCTCTAGAATTTACTCCAGCCTGATTCTTAAATTACTTAATAAACCCCCTTTATTGAAATATGCTGTATAGGCAGTGGGTGCAGGAAAGTGGAAGTTGCTGTCACAATAATTTTCTATTTGCTTCTTTATTAGAGCACGATTGCACAGTTTTTAATAATATTGCTATATACCAGTTCCCAAGGAGCTTTCACTCCACAATGCACTGAATGAATTTGTAGGGAACGAATCAGTGATAATGTAATGGAAAGTTGAATGTATGTTCCTTTGCTGTTTTGTTGTAAAAGTGGAAAGAATGACAATGAACGATGGCAGGAGCTGCCAAATAGCAATGTTCATATGTAGTGTTATATAATTCAAAATATTATGAAAGATCAAACTCCAGGTATTTCAAATTTGCTGCTCGTTTTTAATAGATGGTTTTGTCCTTGGTCTCTTTGTTTCATTTCCTGTCCTATAAAATGGCACTCATAATGCTTTCTCATCTTCAGTAATGTTGTAACAAATTCATTAACTTTTGTGAAGAACTTAGAAAATTATAGTGATGAATACTATAGAATGCCATATTAGAAATTAATTCCATCTTTAGAAAAGGGCTTGTGTAGCACGTAGTAAATGAGGCATGGGCCCAACACTGAGTACTGAACATAGAACAAAGTGTTGAATAGCTGCCCATTAGGGGAGCACTCACCCAAAAATAATTTACTGGCACCCTTGATTGTAGTGGTTCATTTTACAGTCTTAATACTCCTCTGTAACATACCTTTTCATATATAAATTTATCACTAATTTATACTAAACATATCCAACTTAATTACCTTTTTAAAAAAGTAATTACCAATGTAATTATATATTCACACAGAGTTGTAGTGGCACTCTAGAAATACTGAAGAACTTCTGTCTGGCCTTTGTTCTTTTGGGAATATTCTGTCGTTTTAAAAATCGGAGTTTTCTTCCAATACAAAAGTTTTAGTATGGGAATTGGTCTGTTCCTTTTTGGATATGAGTACAAAACTTTCATATTAAACCCTATTATCCATATCAGAAGTCATTGACCTTCATTAATGAAACAGAGTGGTTTCTTGAAAATTGACAGCAGTACTAGGGTCAAAGGATTGCTTTGAAATTTATTTTCCTCATTTAATTAAACATCTTTATTCACCTAATTATTGTTGTGTTCTCGCATGTGCTCATTACTGGCATTTTGAATTGATTTTAATGACTCCTTTTGACTGTGAAAGCAGTCAAGGGTTTTGAAAAAATCAAAATAGAGATGTGAAAGAACTCAATAACCATAAGTCTTTGTAATATTTGACCACTGACGATGTCAGGATGGTATTGTGCTCCTATCTCTCAACATTCTTTTTCTACTTTAATCAATGATTTCTGAGATAAAATTAAACAAAATGCCTGTAAACAGGTATTGAACTGTTCTGGGCTGGCTCCTGGCTCAAAAATACCCAGCCTGTGGATTCCAAATACCGTGTGTTGGGGAATTAAGGTCTGAGCTGTGGGCTCGGAGTTTGTGGAGAGGTTTCTATGTCCTCACAAACTTTTCCCATGGAACTTTAGACAGAAAAGTTCAGGGAGTTTATAGATTATAGGCTAGAATGTGGCTCTTTGAATGCTGTCTGGCTGCTGCTTGAGTAACCTGTATCTGAGATTCATTGTGTCTGTGTCTTGGTCAACAGAAACATGAAAAGTCTCATTTGTTTATGGTAAGGGTAAAAGTGCTTATGGTGGCTTCATAAAGGTTTAAAGTAGAAACAAACCCACATGGAGTAGAATCTTAGGCCTCTCTAAATTCCTGATTGTAAATATACACAATAGTGTGTATCAACAGGATATACTGAGTGTACTTTAAATAGCTGTTTCTACATTTAGCTGTTATATATTTGGCTACTCATAGATTTAGCTGTTCAGAACAGGTCATAGTCTTAGAAGTGACTTCTAGGTTAAATTTTGTGCTTGTTTAGAGGCTAAGCTCTCTAGTTTGAATGGCACTATGAATTGGGAAATGTGGTGCGATGTACTGTGTAACTGCTTAGTTATGTGCACTTATGATGCGTTGGCATATATTGTACTTTAGGGTTATGTTCAGGAAGAGGTTTGGCAGCAGGAAGGAAAGCTATTCTGCCTGCTTCAGTCTGCAGAAGGTGGAGCCTTCTGGAGGAGAGGGAGGTGATATTTTCCTATGAGCTGCTGAATGCATGTGGGGGAAGAGTCTCCTAAGTTACAGAATGAAACAGATGGAGAGAGTGGGGAAGGATAGTGAGGCAGCAGCAGGATGCAATGAGTAGAGTCTTCTTTATGATCCCTTTTAATTTCTACTCTTACTTTGAATTTCCTTTTAAATTAGTTCTACTAATTTATATTCTAATAATATTAGAATAAATAAATGATTTATTAATAACTTCAGAGACTTCCAGAGATATGGAATCTTCATCTTAAGAACAGGTCCAGAAGAATCTTCCTTGAAGTTTTGTGAACCTTTCTCCAACCTATGAAATTCCTTCAGCAAACTTCTGCAGTCCTCAGAAAGAAGGCATGTTTGCTCAGTGTCGGTTCTTTCATTTGCACCTGAGTTCATTTGCGCTGTTGAATCACATAACTGCATTTAGGCAGTGCTGTCTGCTTCATTCAGGTCATGCACGCCTTAGGTACCTTCCCTGAATTAGAATTGTCTCTGAAGAGATAAGTGTTTCTGCTTTGCAGCGCCCAGGCCGTGGCCAAGGTAGAGATTTAATGATTTGTCCTGTGGCAGGTCTCTGTGGAATTAAAGACCGTAATTTGTGTTTGTTAGTGCTAAGAAATGTGCTGCTTCTGAACAGTTTAGAGAAGATCTTCACTTCTCAGTTTTTAGGACTGTCTTGGTGTAATTTAGAGGTCCTTTGGCAGCTCCGAAGAATCCCAAGCTGAGTTCATGTGTTGGCTCTCAGGGCTGCTCTTGAATAACACAAGCTGTGTTGTTCAAGACTTTTGAGGGCTACAGAGGAGATAATGTGTGGGATTTCATAATGAACTTAGCTGCTATTAATGAGGTCTCAAATTGATTGATCATTGAATATTAGAATAATTAATAACACAACAAAATACTTTGGGATATCTTGGGTACAAAGGGCTCTACACATAACTAACTCTTACTGTTTTTCACAGTTGACTGTCACAACTGTATTGTATGTAAAAATGCAATAAGAAAAAAAAGAATTAATTTTTTAATTTGTTACAGATGGTAAATTTATGAGGAACTGTGTAGTTTAAGTTCTTTTATAAGTGGAAAGACTTTTCCTACATTCCTTGAAAAATCAGGTCGTATTTTGTTGGCTTTTATCAAGTAAAACATAAATTTAAAAAACCAAGAACAAAAACAAAACAACAACAACCAACCCCAGGGGGAAAAAAAAAAAGTCATATTGTTTTAAAAGTAAATGACTTTGAATTTTTTTAAACTTGTATGCAGAAGAGCTGTTCATTCATGACTGGGAGACATGAGTCCCATGTCTATTTCCAATGTCATTTTGTGATGGGATCTTAACTATGTATTACTGCTGGTTTTTTGGCTGATACTCTGCATCTTTGAGAGGACACAATCTGGACTTAGAAGAAGACTGTGATGTATTTAAGTGGTAATTTTCCACTTAAATCTTATGAGCAAATCAATGGTGTCTTGTCCAGCTGCTTCTTGCATCTTGTAGCCCTTGCTGTTGCCAGAATTTCTGTAGGAGTGCTTTCTTGGTGCTGGTCCACCACACCTTTACAATAAATCTCTTTGCAAAGATTCATGCTGAAGCAGTCCTCTGTATTTTGAGGGACTCCACGTTGACCAGATCAGGAGAATGAGCACGTCTATACATTATTCCTAACCTTTTCACCTTTCTACTCATGATTATTAAAGGGTTTATTAATCTGTTTAATAGGGGTCAGACTTTACTTGCCATCTTTTCCTGTCCTGCTACCTTTAAATATGTTCTGGTGCAATGGTAATCTTATTGTTAAACATGGAGATATGGCATAATAGAGTCAATGAGACTGATTAATTAGATTTGCATAACTATAGAAGTGTAGAGTAGTATTAATAAAAAAATGGGGCATTTTAATTTCATATTTATTCATCTTTTGCCTTCATAAACATGCAGAAGCCTGGTAAAAACTTGTTAGCTAAGACATCTAGATCAGCTTATTCTTATTTGAATAATGGAACTGTGGTGGCTAATTTTAGAGAAAGTGAACTTTTCACCTTTGAAGGTCAAGGTGATTCCTCTCATGCAATTCCTTCATGGGTCCCTTCACACTCAGGATATTCTATGATTCTGGAACCTTTATTTTTCACTTTTCCTTCCACGCTCACTATAAAAAAAAAAAAATCAAAAAAACCCCAAACAAAACCAAACCAAAACAATTTTCTTTAGCTATTAAGACAATATAGTGAGCTTTTTTCTCTTTCTGTGTCAGCCTTCCCATAGGATATAAGAGAGTGTATTTTTTCAGATGATGTGTTGCTGCAGAAAAGGTGATTGTCAGCAGTAAGCAAACTATTGAATCCAACAAAAGGCTGACACAGCTTTTTTTTCTGCTTTGACTTAATCTTTCACTCTCTTTGTATTTACTGATTTTGTTTTTATGATCACATATTTTTTGTTTGTAACACACTGTGTGGTGTTGGTGACTAGCAGAATGTCAGCAGCACAGGGATCAAAATAATGCTTTACAATTATACACTAGGTTGTAGCATCAAACATGACTTGCCATATTTTAACATGCATAAAATAGTAATCAGAATTGTGTGCTCTTCTAAGTCACCTCCTTATTTCCTGTGACAGAGGGAAAAAATAGAAGCTTTTGATCCCTGTAGAACTGCAATGGTAAAAGATTTAGAAGATTTGTTCTTTTGGATCTGAAGATACCTGTCCGTGTAACAGAGCATTCAAGATGCATCCACCACACCCACCTCTGGTTCACAACTGTCTGTTGCACAGCGATTATTTATGTGCTATCACAATTTGCATCTCTGGGGGCTCTGCTGATTCTGAACTCTCTGACTACACTGAACATTTCCTGCTGGCACTCTACATGGCTCCCTCTATGAATTGCAACAACAGTCATTTCTGTGACTGTTTTTTTCTTTTCTTACATTTGGGAGGTCCTGCTTCATCCTGACAAGTCTGCTTCTACCCCTTCCCGTGCAGAAAAGTTCCTTTTCAGTCATTCCTCAAGCTGTGACCCAAGTAAGGGTTAATCTCATTCCTCTGGCTTTGGAAACACAACAGGATAGCTCAAGACATGTCTTTTGACTTGTCCCAATCCTTTTCTGCTCCTTCCAGGAAGGGCTAAGCATGGTTTGATTCACCTGAAGGTGGCTGTTTCTCTCTTCTGCACCTCTGCAAGCCCAGCAGATGGTTAGTGAGCAGTGACAGGAGCAGTGTGCGCGGGAGCTGCCTGGCAGGCTCTGTTCCATTCACAGGGTGAAAGAAAAATGTGTAGAACAAAAGCCAGTAGGGAGTCAAATATAATTTTTTTGAGCAATAGTAAACAACCCCTTGTTTCTCTTGTATGAAAAATGTATATCACTTGCCACTTAACAAAATCTGTTAAAATTCTGTCAGGTTACAAAGGAAACACTTGATGGTCACATAATCTCTTTTCGAAGTTCAGTTGTGCCATGTAGTTATTAGCAGTCTTATTTACTACAATATCATGCCTTCATAGTATGTGATTTTAGTGTAGATGCAACTTTTTCCAGATTTTTTAAACATAGTAATTGAATAGTTGTTTCAGAGTGAAATTAGGAAACTGATAACGCTCTAGCAACACTTAATACTGTATTTTGGAATAATTACTTCACAAAGAATGGCTATTTCAAGTTATGTCTAATCACTGATTCCATGATAGCATCTGTTTCTTAATTTAGTTATTTTTTCCTAATTTCATCTTTTTGGATCATTTAATTTTATTTTTTAATTGTTTCAAGACATTATAGTGCAAACACTTCAACAGTGAAATGCGTGTGTGTAATTCTGACTTGTAGATTTCTCCATGACCTTTAAAATAAATGTGAGTGGTGAATTTTTAGGTACTCGCATTCCATAAAATGAATATGTATACACTTTATTTTATTCTTTTTAATTTTTGTATTGCCCACAGACAGCCTTTTGATTGATTACCAGTTTACCTTCAGCTTATTACAAGAGGATGATCGCCATCACACTGCCATAAACTTTATAGCGAATCCAGAACAGGTAAGAAAATGTTAATGATTTTAGTTAAGTTTTAGAGAGTCAGAATTAAGAGTTCCATTGTATTTGACATTGTTTAAAGGTTTTCAAAGTGTGAACTATCTTTTAAAGATAGTTCACATTTTTTAAGAGCTGCAAAATTCGTCCAGTGCCTTCACTGAGAACACTTTTTAAATGGTAGATGTACGTCAGCTTAATCAATACTCTGAAAAATTATCAGTTGGTTTATTTTATTGTTGCTCCCATGAATAACAAGTTTTGGTATCCTCCTGAGATGAATTGAAGGGGTGTACCCTTCTGCTGAGACAACATTTTTAGGTGAGGAAAGTAATTTCTGGCTTGTGATTAAAATGTAGGCATTTGCCATGTATTATTTTCTTTAATTTTATGAAGACAATTATTTTGTTATACTTAGTACAATCTAAAAGGATAGCTGGTGCAGTTATATGTTAAATTGTACCCTGCTCTTACCAAAGCGAAAGAGAGAATTGCCTTTGGCAGTGAATCATTACCATTTCTATTTCTGTTTAAAATGAAAACTGGAAGATGATTGAAAGGCTGTATTCAGTTATGTGCAGTTGAGTTACATGCAATACATTCTGATATGTTTTGTTAACTTTGCTCTTTTTTTTTTTCCTAGTCAAATAAAAATTTGGATATATCAATTAATGCATCAAACAACTTTAACCTCAATATTACATGGTCTATTGGCTCTACAGGTGAGAGTGAATTTTGGTATGATGAGTTTTTCCCCAAACAATTTCATGATCCTTTAAGTTATTTTAACCTGACTGTCTCTCTGTTGCTAATTTTGATGATAAAACTTTGCCAAATGTGTTCTTTTGCCATTATCATCATGCCATTATTAATTATATTATTTAAACCTCAGATGATAATTTGCAATCTGAATAAAGCTTCATTAATATGTTGACTTTCTCTCCTATTCAATTAAAATTACTTTGGTAGGAAAAGCTTGTAGCCTATTTAAATTTTTAAAATGACAGTGTTATGAAATGCTGTGATTTTAATTAAGATAAATTGCTTCCTTAACTACTGCAGAGACTGAGATTTTATTTCTTTGTTTCAGTGTTCAAGCTAAAAATTTAATTATTAACCTTAACATTGATATCAAACAATAAAGTTCTTCTGTGTATTCTGATAAAAGGAGCTGCTTATCTATTTTTTCTCCAACTTTGAACCCCATTACCCTTCTTTGTTTTAATTTAGACAGTCTTTCTGAATTGGTTCTATTGACTTTCTGAAAACACATCCAAGGAGAGGCATGATGCTTAACATGAAATCATTAAAAAAAAAAAATCTTTTTAAAGAAGGTTCAGAGTTTCTCTTAAACTCATGAATTTCTTCATCAATGCATTTCTGAAGTACTTTACCATACCACAGTTAGTAAACTCTGTTTATTCCTTTTTTTAAACTTTACTCAGTCTCCCATTTATTTGCAAAAACTGATAAATGTTTATTACCAGTTACATTATTAATGCTTGCATGAACAATTAAAACTCTACAGAGAAAATGTAAGATGCAGAAAAATTCCCTTTCAGGTTTTACTGATCTATGAGATTTTATTGAAATGCAACATAAATTATGGAGGAAAGCATATTATCTGTTTAGCTGACCATAATAACGATCTTGTAAAATTCATGTTACTTCTGTCACTTTTACGATTTGTATATAATTTTTTGAAACCAAAGTACAAATTTCTGTGAATTCTCTGTATGTATAGTAAATATACCTAATGTGCCATGTAAACTGTAATAAGGGGTTGTTTTAGACTGAAGACACCAAAAGCAATCAAGAATTTAAATTTCTTATGCAAATTTACTTTGGCATCTTCAATGACGATAAATATTTTTCGCAAGTGTGTATATCTACACCTGAGCTTGTAAAAATTTTTTTAGCTGGAACGATATCTGGAGAAGAGATTCCTGTTGTTTCCAAGGCTAATATTAAGGAATACAGAGACAGCTTTTCCTGTGAAAAATTTAACTTTCGAAGCAACCCAAACATCACTTTCTATGTCTATGTCAGCAATTTCTCCTGGCCAATCAAAATACAGGTTAGTGACTGCTTTGTGCTTTTAGAGATGTTTTTATTTTAGCTTTGCATTGAATTTCATGATTTCACTCACACAGAAAGTGTACAAATAGCATTATTTGCGTGCTGTATTTTCTGCGTATAATAATGATGTTATGATGCCAATCACAGTATGATTTGAAGGCCAGGCTGGACGGGACTTTGAGCAGCGTGGCCTGGTGGGAGGTGCTGCTGCCCATGGCAGGGGAGTTGAAATGAGGTGGTCGTTGAGGTGCCTTCCAGCCCAAACCATCCCATGATTCTGTGCTTTTGCTTTTAGTAGTGAATCAGACTTCAGGCAAAAATTCTTCTTTTAAAAACAGAATTTAAATTGTTGAACATACGTGTTTATTTGTAATATAACTTTAGCATTTAGATGTAAACCCAGAAAAGGGCATACAAATCTGTGTGTACCTGGGTATTTCAATGTAAGCCTTTGTTAACGATTAGCTTTCGGAGCCTCTGTTTTTTTTTAATGTTGAGTGACTGTATCAGATTGTAATATCACAGACCTCAGTTAAGACTAAGTGTATTTTATTAGAATTTATGTTCTTCTTTGACTTGATTGGAATCAATTTAATTCAGTATTTTCTGGACTACTGAGATACAGTAGCAGACTCAAAAAAATCAATGCAATCATGATTCCTCCCTGGCCTGTGAAGCTCCAGCAGTATTTATACTTATAATTACAATGGCTGCATTTGTGAACACAGCGTCCCCTGCATCAATGAAGGAGATTGTTATGTGGATGAATGTAACTCCCTTACAGAATTAATTCTTAAAAATTAAATTGTTAAAAGGATAATAAAATTGCATAATTCCAGATGATTTATTCCAGAAACAAGTACGAGCTCAAAATACTTTGCAGTTAACCATACAAATACCCTACAAAATTTACATTTTAGTGGGAAAAAACCCTTCCGTGTTTCTCTAAAACACAGAACCTGATTTTTTATATATGTAGATAAATATATATAGAAATAAAAATATAAAAATTAAAGCGTCCTTGATTAAAGCAGTTATCTTCTGAGTAAACTGTCAGATAAATGTTTTTGTTGTGTTAAGTAAAGCTAGAGTTGTCTTCATCATACATGAACAGTGACTGTAAATATGTGTTAACAGTGTCCAAGGATGAATTTATTCACCTTACTAACATTTATGAATGTACTAATTAATTAAAAAATCCAAACAAACCCTGAAGACTAACTGCTTGCTTTTAGTCTTCGTATTAGGGGTGTTTTTTACACTCTCTCCTACTTCCTAAGGCTAGAACAACTTCAGCTGCCAAATAGGCTTCTTAAACAAATCCATGGAGCAATTTCAACTGTAAATGCATTACATTCTCCTCTCACCTTTACGACTGCAAGGTGGCTGTATCATCATTGTAAGACAAACATCATTAAGGTGATGCATTCCTGAGACGTGCAGTTCTGTGTCAGATGTTGGCAGATCCCAATTCCTTCTTGTGCTGTTTCCACTGCAGTTAACACCCTGATGAAGGGAAGCGCTGATCATTGGTTACATCCTTCCTTTTTTTTTTTTTTTTTAAATTAGAATTTTTATTGTCTGTCACAGTTACATAGATTTTTTTTTTTTGTATTTCTTTTTGAGGTACATTGAAATTCATCAGTCCAGAACGTTCTGCCTCAGAGGTGGTGGTGCTTGACTGTTGCGTTCCTTTCCTGTCCTGTTAATTTTTCATAAAAATCTTCTTCCATCTAGAAATTAAGTTACTCAGTTTTATGCACCGAGAAAGGAAAGCTAAGGTCCAATTGGGGAAACTCTTTTAGGATTTTAATTTTGTCCTCTGTATTTGCCTTCCTAAATGAGCAAGATTATTATTTAGCTCTCAGCGTTTTTTATACTGTAATTTGTCCTTTTCCAAGAAAATATCTGAAGTTCACATTACCCCTATATGTTTCTTGTGCTTGGTGCTCTAGCAGTAGATAACATCTTCAAATGATAAATGGAGCAGGGAGCTTTTCAGAGAAAACAAGTTCTGTTTGATATGTTAACTTCGTGTTTCTGCATATAACAGAAATTTTAAAAGTATGTGAATCCTCCTTTGACTTTGGGTTAAGAGGAGGAAGTCATGGTTCATACCAGTCCAGAGGCTGAAGTTTCCAAGGCCAGTACTAAATTGGCTCACAGTTCTAATAGTTATGGTCTTCTACATCTTCATCTCTGAGCATACCAGATTTCACCTTCACAATAGGCAAACGTGGTTGATATTCGTCTGTTCACACTCCAGTCCTTTTCACTAAAATGGCCACACTGCTCTGGTCATACCACGTTGGGTAAAAACAATGATATTTTTTGTTAACTCAGTACTGAAGGCTGTATTTAATCCTGTCAGAGCTAAGCAACTTATTGTGGCTTCCTTGAGAGATGTTCTGTTCATTTAATAAGTATGGCAGCCATATGAAATTTGGCACATGCCTTTTACACAATACTTTTGTAGAGGACTGAGTACTCCTGCACATCAAGCTTTTTTCAAGTACAATCTGAGTATCAGTCTCCTGTATTTCCATTATTCATCACAACTTGTTGAGAATACGTTATATAAGACATGAGGTCCTAAGGAGGCAGAACTAGTGACCTTACTTCCTTTTTAACTGGTATTTGAAGTTGTGTTATTGATGTTCTTATCAATGGTGTTATTGGTATGCATTTCACCACTCTGCTCTTGTGCCTCCTGTTATGCTGGCACTGGAGCTAAGATTACTTGGATCTTTCATTGGGAGGATTTGGGTGTTGGAGTTACTGCTCTTTTCTTTTTCTATAGGAAAAGAAGCAGCCCTCCTCATTGTACCAGACATTTAGTTTCATTTTCTGTTAAACTCACCTGTATTATCTCTAGTTTTGCATTCATTTATCTCCAAGATTTTCATGACTATAAGGAAAAACTGTCCATCCCAGCAGGTGATTGTTTATTGGGATCAATGGCTCACAGCTGCTTCCTCAGGTAGTTTTATTCTGCATGTTACCTATTCAGCAAGCTTGGATTTTTTTTCCAAAATGTTAATAAATCCCTGGTGGCTCTAACACAAAATATCCTTTTGAAATATGATTTTTTTGGCTTTGAAAAAAGGATAGGTGGTGATTGGTGTCAATAAAAACAGTTCTTTAAGGTGTACTGGTCTGTGATAACCCCCCACCGCAACTAGGCAGTGACCCATTTCATTGTTGTCACTGGTGATCCTAATCACCTCAGAATACAAGTTCTTCAGCACTGGGTAGCAGTGAATTACTTGCCAAACATAGCAACTAGGTAGGAAATTCTCAGTTTCAGCTGTACTGCTGCTCTGTTTTTAGAAATGTACTGCAGGTTCCCATCCGCTGACGTCCTTCTGTCCACGGGCACACAGCTGGGTGATCTCCGCAGCCCTCAGGGGAAAACCCTGCATTTAAATTTCCTGATGCTAAAGGCATTTTATTTAGCTGTGAAATCTCTTCTTCCTCGAGGAAAGGAGAAGCAAAAATGTGACATAGTTGCATAAGGGGTCATTAGGAAGGTGGTGATGTAGGACATCTTCAGCTTAGAGCTGTTTCCGCAGATAGAGCTATTGTCTATTGACTTGGCTGCAGTATGGGCAGGTGCCAGTTTTTTCTTAGAAGTCCGTAATAGTTATACACTGGCACACAAATATTGGATATTTCCCTGCTGAATTAGTGGAAGAAGTTATACCACACTTTTTCTTCATTTCCTGTAATTTAGAGTTGCTGAAGAGTAAGGATGGATAAAGACCTTTAAGCTTAACTGGCCAAACTTTGATAAGCAACAGTAGTTTGTGCATCTTTTCAGAGGAAATCTGTATAAAATATCTTTGTTAACTGATGTTAACAGAAGTGTCCAAGTAACTGGACATGATTTATCATCCAGACCTACGTTTGACTGTCTTTGACAGTCCCAGCCCTTTAGGTGTATTGTGTCATATATATCGGTTAAACAAGACTCCGTGAGGAAACGCTCTTGCCTTAAAATAGGCTAGATTAGGATAGAACAGAATATGTGATAAAGCCCCATAACTTGTTTCTGCTCATTTTTATTTTATTTTGAGAGTAGATGTAATTCAGACTCCACTGGTAATGGAATTTGAAGGCTGTAACATTTATTGAAAAGCAGTAACTCAGGCTGTAGCCAGCACCTCAAATAGTGGTCAATGGTCCCTGAAGCAGTAAGCAGTCATAAAGCTTGGGCTTCTGACAGCTATGCAAATATTAATAACAGCAGTCACAACATGTTCTTCAGTCTCAGGAAACTAATTTTATGGCAAGGGATTTTTGTCATTTAAGCTGCTAACAGATGTATTTTCTTTTTTTTTTTTTTCCCATCATTTGCTCCCATATTCTGGAAAGCAGTGACTACACATGAAAGAGCAAATACCCTTAAAACGCTGTCCTGGCTATTCGGCTGATGGCCGTCCCTAAGGACAGCAATAACATTCCTGCTTCAGGATCAGCTGCTTTCCTGCACCTATATCTCTTTATAACTGTCAAACTTGTAAGTCTGATCTCAGCTTGTGCCTGAGCAGCAAAATTTTCTACCAATTTTAAAGCTGAATCTGGAGATAATAATAATAACTGTTCTACTAGTTATTTCCTTTCTTCCCTAAAGTGTAAATGAAAGATTCACAAGCGTCTGAGTTTTAATTGGGAGGGTCAGTTTAAAATTTAAGGTTCAGCCTCAGCAGCAAAGCACTGTCTGGCAAAATTAGGTTTGTGTTTAATGGAAAAAAAAATCTTGTTATACATTTTTGAACATAGCATAGTTAAGCTAACATGTTTCCACAGCATAAACAATTATTGCTGCAGTGAAATTCGACAGGGTGTTGGTGTACATGTAGAATGCCCTGATGTGTTCAAAAAAAGGAGTTTAATATTCTTAAGCAAGCCTACTTGGAGTTCTGGTTTTTTCTGCACCGTGGTTTCTGACGAAAACTCTTTTTTGGCACCCTGTATTGGTTTGTATACCACAACAGAATAATGAATTGTAGTGAAGATTTACATTTTATTTGTATGTAGCACAACAAATAATCAAAACTACTTCATCTATAAATCTTCAAGTGATTTTTTTTTTTTTAAGCTGAAACTAGTGTTCTTTCAGTTTACTGGCTCCTGTTTCAGAATTGATTTCCTTTCCCCTGTTAATAGCCTGCATGTAGCAACTGAAGGAGGAGTGTAATGTAAATCAAGAAGCATATCTAGCCTTGTAATAAAATTTACTGTGTAGTATAATTTATTTCAGCTTTTTTGTTTTTGTTTTGGACTTCGTTTGAATTTTTAACATGCATGAGTGACTTATATGTTGTAAAAGCTCCAAGAAGTAAAACTTGTCAGTCACTGCCATTAGAAGTTACAACAATGTCACAAACTTAATTAATAAATTAACAAATAAAGATCAGATCTTTTGGTTTTTAAGACCTTTCTGAATTTTGCTAAGGTCATGATTGTTGTCCCTTTGCTTGGAAAATGTGTATTTGTCCACGTGTGTTTGTACAGAACCTCCTCCCACCAATGATTGCATGCCTAAATTTAATCCTTGTGATTTATGGTGAACAATTCAATTTCTAAATGCCTTAATGGTTTTCACAGAGGCTGCTGAGTAACTGCATATAGCAGTGTATGGAGACACTGTAATTCCTGAAACACTAAACAGGTATTGATGATGAAGTGGATGCATTAACATTCTTCGATGTTTTCTTACAGTAAATGTAATATCCCTCTTTAAAAAAGGTTTGAAAGCAGTATGCCAAGAACAAAAAACTGGGAAATCCACTGAACTATCATTTAGTGACAATTCTGCCAGGAGCAGAAAATTCTGTTGGAACAGAAAAAACCCCAGGAATAGATGGCAACCTGCAGTACAGGGTGAATTCATTTATGGATGACTGAGGTATAGCCTAAAATGGACATGTATGTGTAGTTTCAGTTTTCAGCAGGGATGATGATATTGATAATAATGAAAAGTCAGGAATAAAAATAATAATAATGATGATGATAATGATAGTAATCAGAGAAAAATAGAATCATTTCGATTGGAAAAGGCCTCTAAGATCAATTGGTCTAACCTTTAACCTAACACTGCCAAGTCCAACACTAAATCACATACCCAGGTGCCACATCTGCACATCTTTTAAATGCCTCCAGGGGTAGTGACTCCACCATTGCCCTGGGCAGCCTGTTCCAATGCTTGACAACCCTTTCCATGAAGACATTTTTCCTAATATCCAATCTAAACATCCCCATTTTCAACTTGAGGCCACTTTCTCTCATCCCCCACTTGACTGTGAAAATTATCCTCAACAAAGCTGCATGCAAAAGTTAACTTTAATGTGCTCACATTAAGCATCAGGCCATATCAATCCTGGACTCTGAAGGAAGAGAAATTGCAGTGCCAAAAGCAGGAGGGTGGGAACGTGAGACTGAAGAAGTGCAAATGCAAGTTCCCATCTGAATGTAAGGAGCAAGTGATTTAAATAACAAGAGATTTAGTAATCTCCAGTGCTTTGGAAGAGATTTTGAAGGAAGGTTATGTTACAGTGTTTAGTATTTTGTCAGTTTTTATGCATTGAATATAGGCATTAAATTATTCAGGGAGTTAAAATGGAAGAATGTATATCTAAAGAAACAGGGATCTCCATAACAGATCCCAAGGCTGCTCATGACACATTTGTGCTTCAATATTCTGTCAAAGTGGCTCATCTAATCGCCTTTCTGCTCACAGCATTTAGGTTGTTAGTCAGCAAAAAGTCTGGAAATTCAGGATTATATCTTCCATAGTATTGTTTTTTTATATATGATTAAAATATATTAAATGGATTTTTTGGTCTATAGTTATTTTTAGAAACAAAACCAGCTCCTCTAAGTGGAGAAATTAAAAATTATTTTAAAATTGAAATGAGGACAGCAGCATGGAGGTAAAGTTTCATTTGCTTCATGGCTAGTATCTAAAGCTAAACTCAATTCTGTTTTTCAACACATGAAATACCATTGTTAAAACTCCTGTGTCATAGCTACGTTATTGCAGGTATATCTGTTACATGTACAATTACTGCATTTTATAAAGTACTTGAAAATTACTGCCCAAATGGGCACTGCTACAGTAGTTATGGTTACCTTTTCTTTTCTTTCTTAGGTAATCAGATATATTACCAGAAACCCACTGGTTCTTGCCTTGGAAAATGGACTATCTATAATATCTATAATTTATTTTCTTGGAGTTGTAAGGTCAATTGTATGAAGAATAAATCCCAAGGCTGTATAATATTCTCCAAAGGCTTGATGTGCCCAAATCTAATACAGCATTTTCCAAAATGCTTCCCGTGAATCCTAAAGTATTGCTAAAATGAGGAAGTGTTTCCTGATTATTAGATCATTCCTTTTTTTTAACTTTAAATAATGCTAAAACAGTTAACATTTGTCTTAAAATATACCAGAACAAGGTTGCCAACCATATCATGCCAACTTCTACACCACTCCAATAAATGTGAATGTTATATTCATTATTCTTCCTGGTACGTTTCTTTTCCCAATTACCTTAGAAAAGGCTTAATATGAGCCACCAGAATATGTGTAAATATTTAACATAGTTGATGTATTTCTGAGGTAGCAGAAGCCCCGTTAATAGTTCAGCTGATGATTTAAGGGAACCAAAATACCTAATTAAGAGATAATTAGTCCTCAGTGATGCATAGTTTTAATTGGTGTATAATTTGAATGTCTGAGATAAGAACTCGTGTAACTGATGTGCCAGTTGTGTAAGGCTTTCTTTTCCAGGCAGACCAAGGCATCATCTGCTGGTGGTTGTATAACAAAATAGAGATGTATAGATACAGTATTTGCTAACAAAACTTATCTCCCTATGATATTTAGCCAGTAGATATTGAGATTTTTTTCCCCGTAATTTCCGTTTCTCTTATAGACTTACCGAAGTAAATTTTACATAGAAAATTTAGAACGCAATAAAAAAAAATAAATTGCTTCCAGATAGCTTATGTTTGTTCAGGACTTTTGATTAGTTATAGGAAAATAAATCAATTATTCATCTTGGGATTTGGGATGGGAACATATGGCGGGATATAGAAACCTTTTGTTCAATAACAAGAAAAAAACTTTGAAATATTAAGATTCTCCCTGAAGAAAACAACCATGCCTTGTTGAACTGCAGGAGCCTATAAAGGTCATACACAGTGGCTTCAGAATTATTTGAAAGTAAATGTTTGGCTCATAGGGGAACAGAATGGAAATAGGAAACTGGTGGGAGAGAATAGATATTTTCAAACTATTTATCATGACTGTCAGAAACTCCTTTGTCAGAAGGATTAATACAACCTTAGTTGCCCTCTCTGATCAGGAGTTTATAGAAAAATATGGGAAAAGTACAGGATTCCTGTTTCTTCTATCTTTGTTTAAATTTGGATTTCTGCCAAATCCGTGTTTTTCAATATTTCTTAGTAAGCAAAATGTCAGTGGCCTGAAATCAGTTTAAAAACTTCAGCGTAGGGGGTTTGTGAGGAAGACTTCTCGAGGGCCCCACATCTGCTGAGCAGTGATGATGATGATGATGATGATGATGATGATGATGAGCCTCACCACCATCACGGTGGTCCTGATGTGGGCAGGAGTTTCAGGGTTAGGAGGAGCAGCTCTTGTGTCTCCTAAGCTCCTCTGGCTGCAGGTGCTCATGTACATCATGGGATTGTCCTGTAGCAACAGCTCGGGGCCACTTGTGCCATGACCAGGGGGCTGAATCTGACCTCTGAGCACTGAAGCAACAAGGTGTGTGATGGTGAACTCTCTCTGAGCCAATGAACCTGGAAAAAGAACTTTCCAGTGCTAGGTAGCCTTGACAACACTGCAAATACAGTTCTGTGATTTTGCTTAAAGCTTCAGAGCTTAATTCCTTAGGCCATGGCAAACTAGCTAAAAACTGTAGGAATGCTTACAGCTGAGTTTGCAGGGCTCTCTAAATCCCAGCTTTCCAAAAGCACTGAAGCTTCAACAGTTGAGACTGTTTTATGTGCAGGAGCATTCTCAGGAGTGAGCTCAGGTGTCATCAGCATCCTCAGTGCGGGGAGTTCTACCTTAGAATAAGCAGAAATTCACGCTTAAGAATGTGTATTTTAGTGAAGTAGTATTTTTGGTGGCACTCTAATGTGTAAGAGTTACTGCAGTCACAGATGCAAGGAGTTGAACTTCCTGTCTATTGCTAGAAACAATCCTTAAGAATGGAAAATAGTCGTTGTCTATTGATCTTTAGGACCTCTTTAAGGTATTTGTCTTGCGATGGTATTTCATGTAGACCTCTATTTTTTGAAAGGCTTTAAAATCTTTTAACCATTTGGCCAGTTCAATAATTCCTGTGATGAAATAACAAAATGAAAGTATTACTCAGTGAGATTCCAGGATTTAAAAATCCAAAGCCATTCTGTGGTTCCTCATGGATTAACTAATGCATGTCTGGGTTGAGCTGAGCTAACCAGTGTAAAGATATGAGGAAGTCACAGTCCTCAAATGCAGAATTTCCTGAGAAATGCAGAAGGAACTTGGCTGATAATTGGACAAATACTGGGGAGCTGCTGTGCTCTCTGTTAGATTATAGTGTGAATGCTCACTTCTTCAGACCGTGGAAAAGTATGATGGGGTCATGGTTCTGTTTGGTTTTATTATGTAGTGCTGATTGTTTTGTTTTGAAATGCTTTAAGGACCTTTAAATTGTGATAATGATGCTATTTAAAAAAATCTCTTGAATTCTTTATTGTCAGGAAGCTAATTTAATGTATTTTGAAGAAAACCAAAAGAAAACTCATAAACCACTTGTTCTATATTAGGCAAACTTATTTTGTGCCTTTAGGGAGACAGTCCAAACAATTATCAGACCTAGACAGCCAGATAAGCATATTAAGCAAGAAGGTAGAGAGCTTGCAGGTCATCTGCTTCTTTTAAAATCTGGCTTTAAGTACATTAGTTACTTGTCATTACTTTTTCATGTAGGCACTTGATTTCATTGCTACCTAGGTGTTACATCTCATAGATGATAAATCCAGAAGGGGCTGCTTTGGTCATATAATTTGAAATGAGACATAAACTAGAGCATAGGCTTTCGTAAATTAATTGCAGTTTGAACTAGACCATGTTTTTAAAAAGGGAATGTGCACTTGACTTCTACTACACAGTTCTGACTGTCAATTATTGCCACTGTTCAAAAACATTCGATTCATAGTAAGTGTAGCTTTCCATGGGCTACTCTTAGAATATAGGTTTGTTCTAGAAAGGAGAGCTTCCCCCTGTAAAGGATGTGATGTTGTTGCAAATACCATATACTCTATCACCTTTTTTTTGGCTTTTCTCTCAACCCTCCAATATTCCAGTATCCCTTGGGAACTGTGGGAGCCAGAACTGGGTATGCTTTTCCAAGTGTGGTTGCATCTGTTTTGGCTGCAGAGTTAATGGTGTACTTGAGGGGGCAGAAAAAGGGTGTTTTCCAGCAGCTCCCCCATGGACACGCTGTGCTGCTGAGGGAAGCAGAGCAGCCTTAGCTCTGTCGTTCCTACTCTTTCTTCTTGTGACTCCAACCCATCCTTTTTGCTACATTCAGTATTTTCCTCTATACACCTAGGAGTACCATAGCCCCTTCATCACAGCTTTGGGAATTTAATGATTATCTACCACAACCCCAAATATTTTTCAATGTCACAAAGTCCAGAATAACATCCTTAAGAATGATCTTCATTCTCTGATTCCACATTTATGCTATCAAATCCAGCCTTTACTGCTCTTACCTTCCTCTTATCCTCTTATGCACATGGCTTTGTAAGTGACCTATTATTTTCACTTTCTTTCCTCAGCATCATAAATAAAAATATATTAATGATGATATTGTTTTCTTGCAAGTTATTGACAGAAGCTTTTACTAACATTAGAATACTAAGACCCAAGAATCTTACTGTGCCTTGCATTAGAAACACATTTGTACAAATGTGAATCTCTATTTGCAATTACATTTTACATGTTATACAATAAAAGTATAATAATACTGTATACAATTAAAAGTATAAGTGCCATACTGAATTTTTATTCTAGTATCTCGAAGTGGGGGTTTTGTCAGAAGAATTAATACAATCTCTTTGCATGTAGAAACAGGAAAATATCCAGAATTACTGTAAGTTCTGTTACTCATATTGCTATGGGCGTGTTGGGAATGGGCTAGGAGATGTAGGCATGAATTGGAGCGCAGTGATCTCCTGTGAAAATATGTAAGAACTGCTGGTTATAGAATACTTGTTTGGAACACATGTATTCTTAAAGCTGATGAAATGAATTTTTAGACCAACATGCTCTACAGATTTTTCTATTCTACTCCTACATTATTATTTATCTTACATATTTTTATTATTGCTCTCATCTTTCATTGCTAGCTTTTCATTAATGCACTTCACAAAAAAAAGGGGGAAGATGAATCTTTTGTCTTTCTTTCCTTCCTTTTTTGTTTTTGTTTCATGATGTCCTCATTTTACTTTCTTGTCTTTTCTTTTTATTATTATTCCTTACAGTGACAAGAAAAATACACAAGACTGACATTGTTACAGATTGCAGTCTTGTTAAAATTGCCATATTAACTTCGAGGCCAGGTAGTGAAAACCCATTCAAGCTGTCAGATATTCTCAAATGAGTGAAATAAAAGCTGTTTGTATGTGTACAGAATCATCATTACTCCTTTGTCTCTTTGTGCAGGCTTTGAATTGTTTGCATTTAAGGTAATTTTGGTTTTGTTCTATTCTCAGCCCTAGTGTCTGAGGAATTCTCTGCCGCGTACATATGTGAGGTTTACAGAAATGACTAATTTTCACTGATAAAGGTTTTGTATTAGTTATCTCTAGTGGAAGTGCCAGAAGTTCTGACTCTGGGAAACAGAGAACAGTTTATAGATGAACCTCTCAAGGTCTCTGGTCCAGCTCCCTGCTCAGATCAGGGCAAACTTTAAAAGTAAGGTCTGATTGCTCAGATCCTTGTCTAGTAATTTTCTTTCCTGCATCTGTTGCAGGTTCTGTCCATTGTATCTAATCCTATTTCTGTGCACCTCTGAGAAGACTCTGACTCCATTTTCTCTGCAACTTACTCATCCTTTCTTTGTCCTCCCTTTGACATTCAAAGTTAATGACTTCTCTATATAGTAAAATGTAAGTTGAGTTCAATGAATTTACAGAAGACATTAAAAATCAATACCAAGAATTCAGTGCAATTCACTCCATTCTCCTTGAGAGTCCCTCCAACAGGCTTTAAAAATAATGAAAATAGTTATAAATTTGAGGTAATTTGAGGTTTTAAATAGTAAGCTGTGTAACATAAATGCAAGACAGTTTCTTTTGGTATTTATTCAGCTGTTGGGCATTTTGAGCCAAATATTTATATCTGCCTTCGTAAAGAAAAAAAATATTACTTAAATGGCATCCAGATAGTCTCCTTTTTTCCCCCCTTTTTGGCATGATTTTTTAAATATGCATTCCTGGATTGAAAATTTGACTGTGCCTGTGTGTCCAAACTAGAGATTGGAAAGGGCAAGGGTGGAGTACATCTCTTAATGCTTCAACTCAATTATCTTAGAGGTGTTTTCCAACTGAAAAGGTTCTGTGATTCTTCAGTAGCAGCAAGGATAAAAAGGGAGGAATAGTGTAAAACTGCATTTAAACTGAAATGTAAGGGTAGAAATTTACAACTTTTTATTGTTACTGTTAAACTTTGCAGCGTAGGAGGTGAGATGTCAGTGGAGAAAGGATTCATAAAATGTATATTCAGAGGTTTAAAAGGAACTTTTTGGCTCTGCTTTCTCATTGGGGATGTATTATTGTTCCACTCCTTAGCATGACTCTGGTGTAACTGTGTCACTGTATCCATGCCAAAACGAAGGCATTCAATGACATTCTGAAGTGCTTTTGTCAGCTCTTCAGTGAGGACTCAACAGAAGATGTGCCTAAGTCACAGATATATCAGCACTCTTGTGGTTAAGACCCACGTGCCACCAGTAAGAATAGATTTTTCCTTTTCTGTTGCCCTCTCTTTAGGCATTAGAAAAGGCAAAAAGCTATTAAATTCACATCATACCTGTATTAACTACTGTCAGCTGATAATGCTTTTTTTTTCTAAAATGAGTATGTTGTTGGGTGTTTTTTTTTTTTTTTTCTAAACTAATTTATATTCTCTGGGCATTAACCGCAGAACTTGATTTGTTTTGAAAACCTTTTTTAGCTGTATTCATCTGTGGTAAGGCAAGCGGTGGGAAAGAAAAATCAATTGCAGCTGTATTATTTGCAATGTAATCAATTCACTTCTCCATTCTAACTAGAAGAGGCATCTTGAGGAGCTGGGAAAATTACACTAATCTGATATGTTTGGATCTTTGTTTCATTGTAAAGACTGATACTCATCTCCTTGCATCTACTTCCTCTGAATTTTATTTAAAGTTCACAAAGATAAGGGCTACTTGAAAACATCTTGAACATGGATATTATCACCCTATTCTTTTGACAGTACTTTGTCTTTTTTGGTCTTCTTTTGGCTTTTCTTTGATTCATTTTCTGTAGTCATCATTAGGACCTGAACAATGTCTAAAACTATGTGTTTAAAGTAATTTATGTAAGGGAAGGAAACAGTAACTTCTCAGTCCTTGGTTTTCATGCATCCTAAGTATTATTCTATCCAAGATTTAATTCCATTATTAATATTTTCATTAAAATAAATTTTACTTCTTTTTACTAACTGCTGACGTAAATAGTAATTTACAAAAAGTGAAGAGCTGTGAGTTTTATATGCTGGGATTCAAGTCTTGCAAATACACATGGAACAATTAAGTGGTTTTCTGACATGTTATTTATATAAGCTTAAGGCTGACAGTAATCTTTTCCATTATCAGGATATGTTAAACCTGAAACTGTTTAAGCAAATGTTTTCATAAACTCATCTACCTGTTTTAAAAAACAAATTTCCTCACGATTTGGACTTAAAATGGTTTCCCAGTTCCTTTATTTCCATATATAATCATTCTGTTTAGACATATTTGTTATTGCGTAACCATTTTCTATGACATCAGTAGCTCTTCATTCTTCCTGGTGTTTATTCCCTTTTTTGTATTTTTACACGGCAATCCTGTTCCCTGTCAGCCTTTCATCTGGCTGAGCAAGCTCTGTTCTTTGCATTTGAGATTCATTTTCTGTTCTCCTCCTGGCCACACTAATGGTTCTTCACCTTCAGCTTGAATCTTTCGGTAGAATGACAATGCCGGGTACAGTTATTAATCTGTCAAAACATCCTTTTGCAGTTAGAAGAATAAATTGCACAGTACCATTGTTATTGTTACAATTTTGGTTACTCCATTAAGATGCCTCGCGTTCCATTTGTATTTTTCTTTATGCCTGGCTGGTGTAGTTTGAGGAAGTTGCTTTAGTGCTGTTTATTCTACACCTGTTGTAGCCAGACAGAAAAGGGACAGGACTTCTGTTTAAATAATAATTTAAAAAAATCTTGTAACAATTTAGCTTGAAATAATAAACTGATTTCATTTGCGGTGACGGATTTAAATTCTATTAAAATATATGGAATTCAATCTCTTAAGGAGACCGGTGAAATCTGGGTGCCTAATTGCAATGTGCAGATGCTTTATCATAGGAGTACCAATGTGAATTGATACTCCTGAGTTTGCAAATACTCTGTAAAATCATTAAATGGAGTTTCATTTGTGGGATGTTTTTGCATGGTTTGTCACTCACAGTGATAAATTGCATGATATCGTGGTGTTAAAGCATCACTTTCTGTTCAGGTCCACTCCCATGCTGGCTCCATCAGCACAAATACTGAGTTACTGCAGTTGCATTCACTGTGTACAAAACACTTTATGTGTGAATTTTTATTTTTCTGAAATAACCTATGCTTAAATTCTTGCTCATATTTTTAAAACTGTTTTGTTGGGCTTTTTTTGTGATATTTAAACATCACCTTTGTTTTACCCCAGTCAGTGTGGTGTAATCAATTAAGTTGTGGTGGAAGGAATTTTTTATTCAGTTATTTTTAATTTAAACTGATAATTATGGAAGATACAGTAGTGACAATTTACTAACAATATGATATCAGGTGTGCAAAGGTTAATTGTGTTTTTTATCAGAAGGGATTTAATGGAAATGCTATATCCTTGCAATAACATTTCTAGGGTTTCTGAAGGGAAAGATTCAATTGTTATTAATTATATACAATGCTAATGCTATGGTTTTTAAAGGCTTTCTAAACCTACAACATAACGAAAAGCAAGTTATTTAAATGATCATACTAAGTAATATGATACTTTAAAAATTCTACTGCTAAGCTGACACCTCTTGTGTTAATAGTGTTCAAACAGGAATTCAGGATACAAAGAGACCAAAATGAAAAGGCACACAAGGTCATAAATCAGGATTAGTTACCTTGAAGAACAGTGTTTTACATAAAATTTTAAAAGCAGCCCTTTTGCTCTACTCAGCTCTTCCTGGTTTCAACTTGAGAGTTCAGAGGATAGTAAAACTTGCAGACAGGTTTAGAGAAAATGACTTGAGACAATACTGAAGTGAGTTCACTTGTTAAGAAGACTTAAAAAGGTGATACTGCAGCTAAAGTTGTCTGAGTGATGATGGGGGAAGGTGATGGAGAAGGGGAGCAAGAAAAACAGACGGGGCTAAATATCAGTGGGAAGTACTTAGTTTAGAGGAGCTAAAAGGAAAGGTGGCACAGGCAGTTTCTAAAACCTCTGAAACCAGACGTTTTAAGAAAGGAATTATGTAACCACCTCTTCTGGATGGATTTGATTCTCCTTTGGGGAAGGAGATATGTCCCATCTGCTGTACTTAATGTGCTTTTGTTATGTTTTCTGTGATATGATTTTCTTTTTTCAATATTCCGTGGGTTTTTTTTCCTTTTTGATGTGAACAATTTTTAACAAAAGTGAAGAGAATCCATTTGTGATGTCTTGCTAAATGAATGAAATCATCCTTTCCAGACATGACAGAAAGGTATCCTACAAGCCATCGTGAAGAGTTGTGGAGGGAAAACAGTAGTGGGGATGAAGAATATTTACAATTGTCTCTGAAGGTGTTATGAAGGAGCAATACTTCACAATTTAAAAAAAGTTTCATAGACCTAAGCAGTGATTACTACAAAGCAGTTAATGGGGTTCAGAATAGGAGGATTAAACTGGTCCATTTTCAGCTTTGTAACTTTTCTGTGAACATTTTAAAAACAAATGAGATTGGTCTTTTACCAATTGACTCTTCTTTCACTGCCAGTTTGTTGACACTTAGAGCCCTTTGCTCCACAAGGATCGAGAATACAATTGGTCTAGTACATGGTCTTTAATTGAATTGACTATTTTGCCCTGCTGCTCAGGGAATTGATAAATTGCTACAACCTTCTGTTCTGAGAGTTGGTGGGGGGGGAGTTGTGTTTTGTTTTAGGAATAGGAAGTATGAAAGAATAGCGTTCAGAACTGGTTAGAGATATCACTGAATTTGTTTTGACTAATTATATCATTGCAGTCTTAGTTCTGTGAAATATTTTAGGAATTAATCAGTGGTTACTGTCATTTCTTTTTTTGGTTTAATCATGCAGATAAAATAAACTATCATATTCAATGTGCCACGTATGGTAGAATATAACTGAGTGTTTTGAACTTTCAGTTGCAAAGTTATTTCATCGATCTGAAAATTTTCCTAAGGAGAATCTTTTTCTTGACCACTTAATGTGAAGATTAATACATTCATGTTTCTGTAAAAGGTAGTTGGCCTGCAGACACAAAATGAATGACATTTTGTTATCCAACAGATTAAAGGAAATCCCCAAAGTTGGTATTTAATCAAGAAATTATGACAAGAGTACTATTTTTTTTCCAACCAAATTGATATTTTTGTTCATAATTGCTAGTGCCCTTCCCCCTTCTTCTTCTTCACATATACATTTCCCACTTACCAAATTCTGTCACAGATCATAAATACGTAGCATTTTAAAGTCACCTGGATGTTTAGGTGCTGGCTTTCTGGAGAGGTTGGGGCATCTGGGTACTCTCAATGACTTTTGTGATACCAGCCATTATTTATCTTTGATTTTATTTCATATCCTGTTATGCATAGATTCTTTAGGGGTTGCTTGGCCTGAAGACACACACTGGGGAAGTGCAAAGGGACCACCCTCATTTGCTTCACAGAATCATTGCATGAGTTTTGGAGAGCTCTGTGGGTTTGTGTGTCCTCTGTGGCTGAATCCATGGCAGGGTGTATTGAGGGATTTACTGCAAAATTTACATACAAACCTACCTTTATGATTTTTTTCTTTACTTTAATCTCAATATGTAAGTAACTTTTTAGTTATTAGTCAGAACCTAATACAAGTCAGCATAAAAACATGATTTAGTAAGTGATGGAAAGAAGCCTATTCTCAAAGAAGAGAAGCTATGTTATGCTGCTGAAAATGAAGGAAGAGCTTTAATTACTTTTCTCGCTTTCTTATGGGCTTTTTTCCCCCGATTTTGATGACTGTGTAAGTAAACTTTCATCTGTCTTTGCGTGAAATAAAGATGTTTTTAGCAAATTTTAAAATGGATATTTAATCTGAGGAAAACAGTTGCAGTGCCCTTGTGCTTTTAAAAGGCACCAGACATTTTGGGGAGTTAACTGCCAAATATCCCACTGCTGCAAGGGGTAACATTTGATTAACCTCTGACCAAAGATAACTGTGTCCATCAGGATATATAGAAGCAGAGTTAAACTGTTTCATCATGCCTTGAAAATCTTTGCTTCACTGGGCTTTTACTGTGCTCTGAGAAGATAAGGATGTTGTTGAAGGAGATTCAGAACTGCACACTAGAACTCAAAAGAGAAACAAAGGCTCTCCAAGGTTAAAGCTAAGAGGTTTTAAGAGGAGAACTAAAGTGGAAACTCCTTCAGGTCATACACTGAGGTTGCTGTTGTCCAGAAAAAACTAATGGCAGAAAAGGAAAGACATGGAAATATGTAGAAAAAATGTGATGAGGGTTGACAAGAAGTATTATCATTTTATTGATTGCATTTTTTATAATTGAAGTATCTTACAAATCAAATTAATTTCAACTATTAAACTTATGTATTGTTGAAATTCAGTTTTGAGGTTAGTAAAAGTGCAGCTGTGAAGAAAGTGCTTGATAAAAGCAAAGGAGCATTGTGTTTCTACCAAATGTGACTTTCAAACAGAGCATTCTTTTTCTTATGTCCTTGTCTATTTCAGTTTTCATGTATGTTGAGTTTTGCTGCCTGACAGTGTAAGCTGTTGCTCTGTTTCATCTTTCTTTTTACAAAGATAGCTGAAGTGAAATGCATATGAAATAACTTGTGAAGAGCCTTGAACTGACCCAAAATTTGTTGAGATCAGAGCTATAGATAGTATTATTTTTATATAACTAGGTGTAGTATATTAAAAAATGTATATTAGGATTTTAAATCCTTACATGTGCTGTAATTTTATTTTTGTTTTCGTTTCAGAGATTCCAAGTTTAAGACATTTCTGCCATTGGGTTCCATCTTGCAAAGTAGTCAGAATGATCTATTGGCACCTCATAGTCATCAAGGAAATTTTCAAAGCAAAGCTTAAGCACTTAAAATTCTATGTTCTAATTCCAGATTTCTGAATTAATGTGGTCTCATATTTCTGTACACATTTATTCCCTCAATGAAGCATTGCAATATTGAGACACAGGAAGAACAAAGGAATTCTCTGTCTTCATCAGTCATCTTGCCTTCCAAAACAAAAGTCTCTTTAATCTTCTGGGTAGCAGTTGTAGATGTTTAGTGTAAAAAAATATCCTTTTCGATTAGTTTGTTTCCCTTTGAATCATCCCTTGTCTGTACAAACAGAATATTGGTAATTGCTCTGCTTTAAGCATCACTGTACTGCATGTAGTTACATACTTTTTCTAATCTGAAGTTACATGCTAAGATCTTCTGAAGAAAAAGTAGAGTCTCTCTCAAATAAACCTTTTTCTCTTCCCATCTCATCAATAGTCTCACTTCTATCCATTTTCTTTAGAGAGTTCCCCTTTCACACAAGCAAAGGGAGTTAAACATGAGCATTTTTTAGTATTATTCCATTTTTAAGAATAATCGTGATGTCCTGCCCGTCCTGAACCAAAACTGTAAATAGGCAAAAAAAGGAAATTATTTCCTCTTTCTCAGCTCTCTCCTCTGTTAGGAACCCAAGCTGCCTTTCAGCAGCTGCTGTTCTGGGTGGTGCCCATCGCACCAGCAGCGTTGCTCTGCAGAGAGGTGCCAGGTTAAGCATCCACAGCATCTGCTGGTTTGGCTTCTGCTGGAGTGGCGTTGGAATGCTGGCTTTTCCATTTCTCACCCTTAACTTTTAAAGGCTTATTTAATCATACTCTTTAAATTTGAGTAGAAATTCTTTCACTTGGGAAATGTGTAATGCAAACCTTCTAACTCAGCTTTTTAATGCATTACTGTATGTTTTTGTAGAAAATTTAGCTTTAGCATTAGAGATCTTCTGTTAGTTGAGGGTAAATTTTCATTTCTTTTCTGTACCTTGTTTTCAGACCCATATTGTTAACTCAGTATTCATGTCTCAATGAAAACAAGTTCCTCCTGTGGTTGGGGGCTCTGATGAGTAGCCTGAATATTGCATATTGATTGCTCACAAATAGCGTTATATGTGAACTCCTTGGTTTTGCTTTGTGATGCTACAAAAGGTATATTATCTTTTGTAAAGAGTGCAGTTAATGGAAAGAATGGTATATGGAATTATTATTCTTTTCATTCTCTCAAGAAAAAAGATAGGTGATGTTTGTTCAGTTAGAAAAAACTAAACTGTATGGATTTATGAAGCTTATAGGACATTCTGAGGCATTTTCAGAAAATACTTTTTTACTGACCTTGTATGAGACATCTGCCAGAAAAATTAGATTCATATAATACTAAAAGTTATAGATTTAAAACTATTTTTCCTCATCATACAACCATAAAAATTGGCTGCAAAGCAGCATCAGTTTTCTGCAATATGAATTTACTAATCCTTCTTTCACCAGAACCAGATTTCATTTAGTTACAAAACAGATTTAACTGTAAGCCTGAACTAATTTTTCACAAGGACTGCATCAGTATTCAAATAAACTTGTTCAACAATATTAAGTCTATTTTATTGAATACCTTCCTCTTGCCTATTCTTTTGTACTAGAAACAAAGTATGTCAGGAAATTGGTGATAGGCACAGGAAGATAATAAATCGAGAAGAGATAAACTGAGTGACAGATCCAGATATCTCAATCTGAATGTGGCCTGGTGGGCACATTTTCTTGAAGCCATTTACTTTTCATTTATATATGTAAGTATATATAGAGATGTATATATTAATATATAAGGAGTATATATGTATGTTCCTTGACATAATTATTTCTATACATTTCCATATTAATTTCCATATGCAAGTCAGAATTACTTCAGTGTCAGAGGGGTGTATTGTAACAGTTCTATTTATCCTGAGGTTAAATTAAATCTGTCCATTTGGGTTGTTCCAATGGAACACTTTGTTAGTGAAATCATCATTAGCAGAATAGCATTATGGGGTTTAATGTATTCATCTGGATGATGGGACTGCAAGTTTTTTGTTGCCACTAAACCAGGAGGAGGCTGAGATGTGCCAAGGGGCTGTGTTGCCATCCAGTAGGACCTGGAGGGGCTGGAAAAATGGACTGACAGGAACCTCATGGAGTTCAACAAAGGGAAGTGCAAAGTCCTGCACCTGGGGAGAAAACCCCATATGCCAGCAAGGTGCTCTGTGACAAAGGAGGAGAGTGGTGTCCTGGGCTGAGTTAGACACAGTGTTGCCAGCAGGTCAAGGGAGATTGTCCCAGCGGCAGAACTTCTAATGTATCTTGACTGTTTTCATGGCAGTTTTTTATTTTTTAGTGAATATTGCAGCATAAAATTCTAATTAAAGTGCCAGATTGATTATTTTAATCGATCTTTATCGCTGTAGCATCAGTACAGCCGTGTAATGAGCAAATGACAGTTGCTGATAGGTTTATCCTGATTTTCACCTCTCTTTTATTTGTGAAAATGTGTTAAGTACAGCTTCTTATAGCTCAGTTTTTACCGTTCACCTGCGTTGAAGTAAAGACCAGTAAGTACAACATAGGGAAAGTAGGGAAAAAACCAGCTGACATTTTGGTGTATGTTTGCATGGTTCTTTACAGTGTCCTTTCATTGTGCTTTTGCTCAGTACTGGAAGATCTCAAAAGCAAAAAGATCACAGAACTCTGTAAGGCCTCTGAGTGATAATCACATGATAAAAAAATCTAAATTTCAAACATAAGTGTCCTTCACTTCTGAAGAGCAGCGGTTGTAGTTGTGTCTTTCACATGGACAAGTCCATGTCAGTATGGGCTGTTGTATAAATTATGGAGCGCATTTCAAGCTCAGTTTGTTTGCAGAGGGAGAATTATTTTGAATTCTAGAAAATTATGATGTAGAGTTAATTGTCAGGGATACCAGATTTAATGTTACTAACATTTTTTTGTATGGTGCCTAATATTGTTCAGTTCTGCCTTTGGGAAAAAAGAGCAAGCTGAAAGCCCCCCAAAACTACTGTAGCTTAAATATTAGTAACTTAGGAAACTTCAATACTTTATATTCTTATGCAATAGTCTACTAATCAACATTTATATATCACAGCTAAAATTGAATTAAATTAGATTGAAACTAAATTACAAGGTCCTGAGTAAATTGGATTTGGTAATTTACTACTGAGTCAATCTGCAACTGATGTCATAATTTAGATTTGCTTCTTATGTGAGAATGATGCCAAGAATTATTCTTCCCTTTGCAGTTTCAATTTGTGAGTGTGAAGAATAATAATCATGCTTGAAGTACAAAACTAGTAACTGGCCAGATGTTAATAATGAATGTGTAAAGATGCCATTGCAGGTCTGGCAGCTCGTCTTTTCCTGAACTTGAGAGACAAAGCTGGGACTCAGTGACTCTCAAGAGCACTCAAAGTAAGATGTGTCTTATGGTTTGTGTACATGAAACAGACAGGATTCAAGATGTAGGAGAAATGTTGCAGATGTCATATTTAGCCGTTTTTATACTGTTTTTACATGCATTAAATGCTGCCTTGAGAGCTTTAAGGAATTTTTAGTTTTTGACCACTGACCTGTTTATAGTTTATCACCCTAAATTCTGACAGCTGGCTTACTTCCAGAATGTGTGGGAAATAATTTTTATAGCAGGTATTTGAAGATGAGGTCCATATCAACTTCTTTTTCCATTTTAGTTAGCTTTCAAAACGTATATTTCATTTTTTGAGTCCTAGAAAGGGATGGTTTGACATGATTTCCTACTCTCAGGTATAAATCAGGAGACTGTTTTATTACATAATAGCGTGGCTTGCATAAATGCACTCCATTTATGAAACCTCTTACATATTTAGGGAAATTTCATAATATGCCATATTACTGTGAGTTGTTCTTCCCAGCTGGAACAATGGCCTTGGGCATGAAGCCACACAGTTGGGCAAAATAATGGCATCGTTTTATAGCTTGATAATGGCACCATTAGCACAAGATATTATCATATCACCTTTTTATGGATACTTATACTTTAAACCAAGCTCTGTTATATGACATAAGTGCAGCATTGGAACAGACTTCAAAAAATAAAGGTGCAATTTTCTTTCAACAAGTTAAATATTGTAACATTTATGTAGCTATTATCTTTATTCTTTATAAAACAGTGAACTTCTCCTCTGGATGTTTAATGGAAAAATATATATAAACCCAGCAATTTTGCATCTGAAATAGGTACTAAGGTGTAAGGTATTTCTTGACCCATCAAGAGAGACTTTTACTCCCAAACAGATGGATGAGAGCTCTGCTCTTGGCCAAATTGATGCAGTTTCTCATTCTTCCAGTTTGATGGAGCTGCTGGTGCTTTGGAGATTATACAAAGTGCAGGTTCAAAAAGTTATTTTTGAGTGTTCCAGAACTCTCAGATTTTTAACTCTAGTCTCAGTTTGTAATTGTTGATCTGCTTACAGACTGCACCCTCATCTTTGAATTCAGGCTTTGCTCCTCAAGGCACATCTCCAATTGCAATTAAAATGTGCAAGACCTACTCTCTCTGACAATCAGCCTTTTTATGACAGTCCAATCCACATCAGTAAAGATTTCTGAGAGATTTTCTGTTCTTTAGTAGGTCACTTTTGCCTATGGATGAACTACAAGTACTTTTAAGGAGTGTATTGTGCAATTTTATTACAATTTCTTCAAATAAAGTTTACTATCTCCTTGTCTGTTCAGAGTTTGGATCCCAAACAATAGATGAATTGTTGCTTAAATACTTGATCTTGAAATTTGTCAGGCAGTTTTGAGTTTAAAATAGGAAACACATTTATGCTAAATTGTGTTGAAAGAATTATGGAAAATTATTAAGATTTTCCTTTGATTTTAGAGCTTCGATTGCCTTTCACTTTGGAATTCTTACATTTCATGCCCAACATCTTTAAGAGGTGTTCAGATGGAATATTAGTATAATGACTTCACCCAGGAAACAGATCAAAACCTATCAACCTTCAATAAAGAAGGAGTGGACCTGAAATCGCTCTTGAGTTCTGGTGTCTTTGATTCCTATCAGGCTTTTAAATTATAGCACAACAAATATTTGGTGACCTTGAAAAGTCACTAAAATCTATAGATAGAATTTTAGTGGATAAGATGTAGAGGAAAATGAGGATAATTTCTTCATTTCATAGAAAAAAAGGCATCAGAATATTTATGATAGAGATTTGATTGAATATTGAGGTGTTTTTATTCTCGGCATTAAGATTTTTTGTCATGATAAAGAAAAAGTTTAAAAATATTCAAAAATAAACAAGTTAAGAACATAAATACTATAACAGACAGCAGTTTGTATTTTATTTAGCTCTGACTGAAAAGTTACACAAAGATTTTTTGGTAATACACTGATTAATCTGCAGTTTCAGAACATTTAAAATCTCTCATTTCAGTTGGGTAATTTTGGAAGGATATTAAGAAGATTTGAACAATTATATTTTTCTCTTTTTTTTCAGACTGAGATTGGAAATGTATCAATTAAGAATGAATAAACTTTTTTTTTTAAAAAGACCATTTTAAAACTTTAATAACTGTGGCTTATTACTGTATTATCTCACACAGTAGCTGAGGCTGGAAGGAACTTCGGGAAGATGAAATTAATGGTATTGTCCAAAGATGGAGTCATTGAGTAGATATCACTTCTCAGTGCAATTCTTCAGGCCAATAATGAAAAGCAGAGAAGTGCTCTTTACAAATTGTGAACATTGGACTGGTGCTTCTGTAATAGTGTGTTGCAGTAAATATATAGATTATATTACATCAAAGTATTTGTCATCATTACCAGAATCAGGGCATTTCTCTCAGGAACTTCTGGTGTAGCAAACTTTGAATGTCTGTCAGTTTCTATCAAAATATCAGTTGGTACCTTTTTTATTTTCTTTTGATATAAACAGACATTTTCAAGATTTATTTTATGCTTTAAAATTAATAAAAAGCATAATCCTCTTTGGTACAATACATGAAGAAGGTTAGGTTTCACTTGAACTAGATAGTCTTTGTTGTTTCGAGTTAACGTGGATGTCTCTGCACTTGCCAGCCTTGGAAAAATGGAGAGGAAATTAAATCTTTCAGAAATCCTTTTTCTGTCTTCTCTCCTGTTACTAACACAGAGGCCTAATAACTCATACTAACAACTGTGAGAAGGGAAATAATCACGCTCATTCGTGGAATCACAGAGTGATTGGAATTGGAAAGGACCATCTGGAGATTGCCTGACCCCTCAAAGCAGGGTCAGCTAGAGCAAGTTGTCCAGGACTTTGTTGAGTCAGGTTTTGAATATCTCCAAGGATTGAGAATCAATACCCAACCTGTCTGTCTGAGCAGCCTGCTCCAGTCTTTGATCATCCTTGCAGTAAAAAATATTTCTTATGTTTAAATGAAATTTTCTGTATTTCAATTCAATTGGATTTAGGTTGAAGTTTAAAAAGACAATTGGTACATAAACCACTTTTAACTTAGAGTTTAAAAAAAAAAAATTGAGAATGATTTGTATTGAAAGAGTTTTGCAGTATAGAACATCTCATTTGTGGAAATCGCTTGTAATCTTTGAATATGGTCACATGGTTTCAGTGTACTGTTTCCCACCAGGCTAAGTCAAGATTTCAGTAAACAACATAAATCAACATTAAGCCCTCTACAGATGCATAAAATAATTGCAAAAACCCCTCACTTGCAGCTAGAAACCAATTAAGCGTTCGTTCTCCGAAATAATAAATATACAGTTCTCTGTTTTTTATATGTATGTTCTTGTCTCGGTGAAAACCATGAGTATGTTCTCATTTGGAAAAAGGGGTGTTGGGTAAAGTGGAATGATCTGGGGAATTTCTGTAATCATTGAGAAAAAAGCAAACCCTTCTCTTTGAGTGTAGTCAATGCATTTAGTTGAAGACATCTTTCTGCGGTATTTTTGTCCCAGAAAATGTATGGAAAATCTTTCCTGGAATGCTCTGAGGATATTTCTTACATATGACTGTTGGCAAAATAGATACCTTTAAAATCTGTATGTGAGAAGTTCACCCTGCAGGGAATTAAGAGTATGATTTTAATTTCTTAACTTCACTTTTTCAACGCCTTCCTGCACTTGAAGCCGGATAGTCTGAATTGTCTTTTAAGGTATTTGTTCCTCTGTGCCCTGCTCATACTTCTCTTAAAAAAGCCTGCTCAGGGATATAGAGTGCAATATTTGGAGTTTTTCAAATATGATGATTTTGTGGGAAAATTTTTGGAAAAAGTTGCATTTTTTTTTTAATTTCTAAAACTTTCCAGAAAAATATTTCAGGGTTAAACAAAGTTTTCACTTAATTTCTTCTTTTTTTTTAAGCAAAACCTTTTTCCATTTTTCAAATTTTAGGAAAACAATTTTTTCCTGGTAAAGGCTTCTCAAAACCGTTCTATGTTTTGGTTTTTTTTTTTTTTTTGGTCCAGCTCAGCCAGTTTTCAAAACCTGGTAGCTATGGGAGAAAATAGTGACATCAAATTTCCTAGCTTTCTGCAGAAACCCCCATACTTTCTCCTGAAATTTTATCTAAAAGTAATGTGAATAATTGATTGTTTTATAAGTATTTTCTTCCATTTCCTTCTGTGATAACACTGGCACCTGTGTGTGTGTCTTTCCCTCAGCTGGTATAGTTGAGGTCGTCTCTCTTGTCCTCTTATTAAAAATCTTGAAGGCGCTGAGATTTTAAAATCAAGCTTTGAGCCCACGTCTGTCCACACAGGACATGTAGAGCTACATTCTGTAGCTTTGATTTTTAGGAAATAAAGTTTTATTAGAGGATTTCCTCTAGTTTGCTATATTGCATATTGAAAATGTTTCCTTAGTTGAAAGAAGGAACCATTTTTCTGAGGCATAGAGGAAGGCTGGAAGATACCTGATCTTTACTGGACTTACTCTTCCAAAGAAGTTTCTTACTTGTTGCCTTACTCCTCTGCCATATAGATTCAGAAGAGCAAATGTAGTGTTTCAGAATTGCGGTCTGTCTAACAGAAACTGGATTTATCTTTCTGAATGTGGGTTTTTTGCATGTAGGATCTTTGCCCTGACTCATATACTTGTTTTGTCAGAAGATGATATTCACTATTTTGAGATCAAATTCAGCTATGCAGACACCCGCTCTGTTCCTACTCGAATGGAAAGCATCTCCATAGCTGAACAATCACCCCCAAGAGCATATCTTAACATTTCTGCCTTAAGATGGTATCAAGTGTTCAACATGAGGAAGGAAAAGGCACAGCCTATGTCTTGGCACAGTGCAGGCCAGCATCATAATTATGGAGGGCTCTTGAAAAGTATTTTCCTTCTGCTCTCTGAAAGCATGAAGTGCTCTAGCTGCAAAAGTGTTTATTTTCTTTGAATTTTGATTTTGTTAAAGCTGTTCAACAGACAAATGGTTATTTTTGATTTGCACAAGCCTAATTAAACAAGAGAGCTTCTGGTAAATATACTGGGAAATCCAGTTTTTAAAAAGTGAGAATAAAAAGTACACTCAGTGCTGACAACTTTAAATATTTGTTTTCTTTTCAACAGTGGGGCCTTTATGAATTAAAATAAATCTGAAGTTCCTTGCTGCTTGTCCATGAGCTCATTCTGAGCTTTGCAGGTAGCCTCCAGATCACAGTTCTAGGTGATGCGTTTCATACATTACACTCTCATTTCTGTATTTCAGTTATAAAACTTTTGTTACAAACGCCGTAGTTTCATGGGAATGACTGTTGCCAGTTCCTGTCAGTGTAGTCCAGCATATCATTGCCAAAAAGTCAGCATGGTCTTGTTTATTGGAAAACAGTTTCAGCTGAGCAGGCCCTGCCTGCTCTTTGGTTTTACATCATTCTGAGTCTCCCTGGAACCCAGTTACTCATCCACCTTTCCCAATCTAATTTCTGCAAGTTGTTGAAAAAGGTCTCTGCTTATTACCATTACACATCTCTCTGCACTTTTTACAAATACTCTTCTGACTGTGAGAGCATATCCTCAGTGATATATCAGTGATACATCACCCTGACTCTACAGAATGTACCATGAGGGTGACTGAAGTCTCAAACTGACAGTTGTATCTGCTTTTTTTTTCAAATTTAGTACAGCTTACACTATAATAGGAGTTTCAAATGACGGATAAAAGTTAAATGAAAGAGAGTAAAATTAACATAACAAAATTGAATCACAATGTGTTCTGTTAATCCTCACAATTTAATTTTATTTTGTAAAAGTCTCAGTCATCACTTTCTGCATTTTGATCACCTCTTCAAGGCAAAACATAGAACTCGTTTTTTTGCTTCTATGTTATATAGTTTCTCTCTTGGTATGCTGGGTGTTTTTTAGGTTTCCTTTATTTGAAGGAGCTAATATTTTCACATTAGTGTGGTCTGTTCTTTCAGCAGAAAATCGTAGAATATTCTTCTCTCTTATATAGATTAGTGGACATCATCCCTTACATTCAAACCCCCACACTTTTACTCCAGTGGAATAAACATTCAATACAGAGAGCTTAATTAGTTTGAGTTTTTCCTCACTGCTTTTTATGTTGGATCTTCTAAATTATATAGGTTATTGTGTGTCCTCTTGACTCTCATGCACATGTAAACAACTCCCTTACCCTTCTTTGCATACTTAGGTTTTCTTTTCCAAGAGACATGGGTCTTCAGTAAAAGCTTGAAATAATAATGAAGCTGAAGAACATTTTCTCTGTAGAGTTTAATGAGATTTTGGTGTCTTCCCTTGTCATCATTTCACAATGATGATCAAAAAGATTCACTTGGGTGCACAGTCTTGAAAACGCCTACCTGACTCCTCTTTTGGCTGGTCTTTCATGAGTGTCAGGACCAAGCATTTCAATTTCTTGTCTTTGCATTCTGCCCTGAAGTCCTGGTTTTTGTGAAGCCGAAAGGAAGTCAGTAGGTATTTACCACTGATAGTAATGTAATCAGCAGTCACCTGTGGAGAAAAAAGTGAGACTTTAAAAAATTTTATGTGTGTTCTATGACAGTGCTGTACACGGGATAAACAAGATTCAGGTATTTGTGCTGTGGATGGCTGCAGGAATGCAGACTCCTTCCTCTTTTCAGAAGTAATTGCATCAAGTATGCTCACGCTGACTTCTGCTCTCGTTGTACCAGGGCTATGTACATCAAGGAATTAGAGCCTCGGTCTTTCATGGCCTTATCAAAAGATGAGGAGGAGAACAAGACAATACATCAATGAATTTCTCTGCTGACCGAGAATGCTGCTTTTTGGTTGTTTCAGACATTAGAGGGGAATCACCGAGCACCACGCAAAAGATCAGAAAGTGTAATTTCTACAAAGTGGTATTATACACATAAATCTTCTGAAAGACAGATACCTTTGGGATATCGTAGGCCATAGACTCTTGTGTAATCCATTACCCATGCTGATATAAACCTTTGATTTGTGGGTTTAAACCTGAGGCTGAGTAACCTCATAAATATGCTAATCCACAGTAATCAAGAAAAGTGCCATTGCAAATACAAAATTTTTATTCCACAGCTCCAACAGCTTTATAGCATGCTCTACATTTATAACAATAAACTTTGGGAAATTACTCTCTTCATGTTTAAGAAAATGCTTTGCCCTTTTCTTGTCATCTCACAATGGGTTTTACATACATTATTTTGAATGGCATGATCTTTATGCAAAATTCAGGGCATGTTTTGCCTTTTCTAACCAAGTATTTGATTTCTAAAATGAACAAAACATTGCATAAATTTTAAAAATTCAGCTTTTGTAGCCTTATAAAAATTTTATTATCATTTTTATTAGGCTGGAGACCAGCCAGTGGGTTAACTGGTAGATTGTCTAGCAAAACCAGCTCTACTGTAGATGTAAAAAAAATAAGCTTAGAGAATTTTTAAAAAAACTCATCATTTTAGGAGCACGTTTTCCTTCTCTCTTCTATATGTTTCTGCACATACACCTAGGTATGAGTGTGAAATGCCAGCCCACCATATTAAGTTCTATAGTCGCTCACATAGCTCAGTGTAAATTTATTTATTTAATAGGAAAGGTGAAAAGTATCTTCCATGCAGGACATTTTTCTGTTGATAAACTTCAGAATACAAGGAGAAGTGGAATCTGCACCTTGGGAGATTCAGATTGAATACCAGAAAAAATCAGTTGTGTTAGCAATGGTGCACTGAAACAAATTTTCTGGACTGGCCATGGAATGTTCACTCTTAGAGGTTTACAAAACTTACCTGGGAAAAGGCACTGTTGGCCTGATCTGGTGCTGACAGGAGCCTGGCTCTGAGTGGGAAGTTGAACAACCTCAGTTTGTGATGTTCCTCCCCGTGCCCATTTCTGTGACTCTGTGATGATGAGAGCACATTCCGTAACAGGTGCAGCTTTCCTAATGGGAAACTCCTTAATTTATCAAGTCATAATAAGATGTCAAGAGAAGTCATAACAAGAAAGCTGAAACCTGGGGTTGAAAGGAAAATTCAATTTTAGCAAGTGACAAAAATGGCTTTTCCTTAATGTAGCTTGACAAACAAAACCATATCGTCATGCAATGCTTCTCTTTGTAGTAGAATTTAATCATTCAACTCTGCCTGACAAATTCTCTCACTTCATTCCCTTCACTTCTGTATCTAATTTTTCTTCCTGTCCATTTAATCTAGGCAGGCGTTTAAAAACCAGAGTTTTGAAAGATGTTGTCTAGAAATCTGCTGTTCCACACAGTTCTCCACAGGAGAACCTAATCCTGCAAAGATGTATGTCTAAAATAACTTTCCGGTACTATAGGTCTTTGTGTCAATTACTTTTAATCTTTTTTTAAATTTAATTTTGAAACATGTCATCTCTCTCTTGTCTACGTCTTTTAATTTTCTTCCATTCTTTCATTGACTTTAATAGTCAATATCTCAATTTCTTAATAATGTCCATATGAATCATTATGAAAATGCTTTGCATACTGAATAAAACTGTAAGTTAAATAACAGTTCCCTGCCCCAGATTTTCTCCTTGACTTCTTGGAATTTATTAATGTAGGTTTTTTCTGTGTGGTATATGTTTGCTCGTATGTGTACACAAGCACAAAATTAAATAAAGGAGTGGAATATGCATATTGAATTTAATAGATAAAGTGCCTATTAGGTAGGAAAAAAGTTCAGCTGTTAGAACCTTGTTTAGGAATGTCTTTCATCTTACTTGAATACAAAACTAGATTGTCTTTCTGCCTCTCATGACTCTGAATAGTGGAAATAATACCCTGTAATTATTACATTTTTTGAGAAACGAAGGGGTGGGTATTTGGATAATGTAGTGTGTGCTAGCATGAGAGACAAGGCTTCAGCATGCACAGATAATCCATGGAAGCTGTTTATCAAACCTTGATGTGAAGTCTGAATTTATTTGTTATCTTTCATTTTCTATTTATGTTATCAGAATGAAAGTTTTGTTATCACTAAATCTTATCATCTGGGAGGACTGTTTGTCAACATCAAACTGAATTCTTTACAGGCATTAACATAGCAGAAGGAAGTAGGATTCTGCTAGCAGGCACTTAGCTCCATATTGCTTCTCAGATCATTTATTCCCAACAACAAATATTTCTTTTGTCTACTTTATCATTACACTGTTTTACAGAAATACCCAGTGAGTACTTACAAACCATGGGAGAAATTTATCTCACCTAACATTATTTATATTCTAAGTTTGACATTAGGTCTGTGGTCTAAACTAATCACAGAATCCCTGTGTTGTTAGTGGAGAGAAATGGCAGCTCCACAGGGTAATTCCTTCTAAGTTATGAGAGTTCCACATCTATTTTAGAGTCACTCACCTGTGAAGTGCCTTCCTATCTCTGCCGATTGCTGCAAACTAGCTGACTAATTTAGACTAGGGTCACACATGGGACTAGATTCCACATATTCCACATGGCAGATACATTTCAAATACATTCAGATACATTTTAAAATTTCTTTTTCATGTTCTAGGAAAGCCAGCAGATAGAGTACATGTGTGGCATTTTTAGCCTTCAAGAGTTAAATGTTTCCCTTATTTAGACAGATGTAATTTGTTTGTAATCTGGTCCTTTCCTTACCACATTCTCTTGGAATTTCTGTTTTCCAAAGGAAAAGAAAATCTATTTTGTGCTTTGCCTGTTAAATATTTCTATTGGGAAACTGACAGTTTCCTACCATCCATCTCTCACTTGTGCAGGTCACTCTTCATGTCCAGTGTGAAAGAAGAGTCAGAACCATTTTTGACGCTCTCTAAAGATATCCCAATATATAATTATACTTATAATTGTATTTATATTTAAACAAAATATCAGAGTATCTTACCTTTTCCTTTGTAACTACTGATTATTCAGTAGTCATGTATTTACTGAGTTTAAAGATATCCATAGGTACCATTCCCCACCCCAAAATTATTACGTAATACATAATAACGTCTTTAAAATAGTTTATACTTGGGTCTCTGCAGTCATGTTCCTGCAGAGTAGATAACTCACTTTGTACAACAAAAAGTAAGTGTGAGAATTTATTATGTGTTTAAGTTTTCTAGCAATCTCATTCCAGATTATCACAGTGTTCTACCTTTTACATTTTCCTTATTAAAAAAGTTATGCATAAAAATATGGCCATCTACACAAATATTTTCCTCAGCTGACTTTCATATATTTTGTCTGAAGTTGCTTCATTCAAAAAGTGTCCCTCAAGAAAGTGTGAAAGATGATGGACAACAAAATATGTCAGCCTTTATGTTCAGTTGGTATCCATTTCTTTGGATTCAGTACATACCTAACACCAGTGTGGGAGTGTATAATAGTTTTATCCAAGAAGAAATTAAATTATTGTTTTGATGATACTGAAGGAAGTAATAATTCTGCATAGTTTAAGTCTGCATAATCAACACAGTCCAGGCAGTTTAGTTTAGGTTACGTCTGACCTTATTGGATTATGTTTCCAGGTTTAATAATTAGACCTTCTATCAGAGTTTTGCTGTGTATTTATTTTAGTTTCTCTTATTTGTTCTTTCTTAATTTATTAACAGTGGAAGGTGGAAGAATTGCATTAACGGAAGTATTTGTTCATTGCGTGAGAGCCAGAGCAGATAGAAGTTTGCTTTAGTGGGTAATGTCATGAAATGGAGGGCAGATTATAATTGCTTTTTGTGTACATTATTTGAATATATGAAACATTTCATGGATTAGGTTCCTGTTTACTGCAAATGTGGAATTTTGATTTAGTGCCTAGTTTTCCCTTTCCTTTTCCTTTTGCACGATTGGTTTCGTTAGAATTGTGGAGACAGCTTCTTGACACCTATATTTTTAAACTAAAACACAAAGTTCTGAGGGCAGACTTGCTATTTCCATATGAAAGATGTCCCTGAGTTAGGCTTTCAAGATTGTCTCATTTTTGTCATGGAACAGATCTTGACCTATTGTTCTGTAGGACTCTATTACTGCTGCATGATAGTCAAGGTAAAGATGAACTGGAGCAATGGGGAAAAATGAATCCATCCCTGCAGACATTAACTTCTGAAGGCTGGAAAAATCTGTGTTCAAAAGTTGTTCCTCTTTCCACAGACCTGTTCCATCCATCATTATTCAGTGTAAAGTGTATTTCCTACGTCATGTGTGTGACCAAAACATGAGAATTAAGAAGTACCATGCATTGAAATGTTGACTGCAATGCATCCTTTTGTCAGTGCTCTCTGGCATATTCTGCTGCCTATCTGACTTTTGAATCCTTAATTGCTATAAAATATTTGCCAGCAGTCACAATGCCTTGTCTTCCAATTAGGCCACCTATTGTTCAAAAAGTTTGTGCGCTTGCTTTTTTAAAAACAGATTTTTCAAAAACTTAATTGTGACAGAGAAAAAAGATAGACATGACTTTTGTTTGTTGGAACGATCCCCACAGCTCATTTATCTCTCATCAGCCTTTTCTTCATATACCTTTCTACCTTTTAAGACTGTGAGCTGGAACGTATATGTATATGTGTGTATATATGTATATGTATACGTACATGTATAGGTATATGTGTGTGTGTAAATCCCACATTTGGCTTTGGAATCTTTTCATTCTCTCCGAGTTTTCCACATTTAATCAGACCAAAGTATTGGTGTTGCTTTGATCTGATGGAATACAAATGTAGTTCACAGCAACAAGGATAGTAATGATAATTTTAACAACAATAACTCACAGAGGTTTTCCTTTGCCATGAAAAATTATGTTCCACATGGCACTTGGTTCTATTCCATAAGAAATGATGGAAAGGATATTTATCTTCATCTTTATTTAGAAGAGAAGCTAGAGATGATGTTTGTGGGATCCACAAGCTTTTAGATGTTTTGGGGAAACTGAAAACTGCTAAGGTATGATACAAATTAACAAAAGAGATATTTGTCTCCAATATCTTTAGGTCCAAAGTGAAAACCTGAGGTTGAAAGAATTTTCCTTTTCTTGTCCCTTATCTGTATAGGCACAAGCAAAAAGACAATTGCATTCATATCTATATGAAACCCCTATGGAAATAAATCTTTTTAATTGTATTATGGTTCTGCATATCAGTCCTAGGTTCATGACATTTGCTTGCTTCTTTCTGGTCTGCTTTATAATTTAAATACGTATTCTTTTTGCTAATATTCTGTGTTGAAATGAGTCTACGATGCATGATACTGTTCAGAAAATACTGTAGTTCATCTTTTAAACATGAACTCTAATGTAATTATTAGAAGATGTTTGATTAAAATTGGAAATTACTTTTGGGATGAAACTTTATACCTAACTGTGTTTCTGCTTAAAAGTATGAGTACTTTCAGGAAAATCCCATACAATCAAACAAGCGAGTCTTACAGACATAAATTTGCAAACATGGACTGCAGCAACACAACACTGCACCACTTATCTTGAGTAGCTGATTAGATTAATAGAAGTTGGAAAATGTAGAATCATTCATTTTGTGCCCATTTTTGTGCAAAAACTATATATCCCTGATCTTCAGAATATGCAAATAATTTAATTGTTGATAATCAGTATATAAAATCATTGAAATGTTGTAAATCTGCTTACTTCATATTTGTTTCGTGTTGAAAAGGAGAGACAGAGGCTCTATAGTTTCTTAGAAAAGTTTGAGGTAAAACTTCCCCAATATGATTGTGATCAGATTGCGAGGTTTGATTGCAGACTTTCCCTTGGCTGGAGTTGTTTCTAGACTCGTAGAGGCTGTTAAGGAATTCTGACACCTTGAATGAAAATAATTGTAATAATGCAAAATCTCAATGCTCCTTCAACAAAGAGTGTTTCAACAGGTCACAAAAGGTGAACTCTGTCAAAACTGGCATGTTTTTTTCTCCTTGTGCTAGTTCATCACCTAAAGTATGGGACTTGTAAAAACATTCTGGAAACACCAGGAGTGAATTTGAATACTAAATAGTATTTGAAGTGAAGCCAGACAGCATTTAAAATTTAAAAAAAAATTAATTTGGAAAGCTTTTCGTTTTTGTTCAAGGTATACTTAAACAATTGTTTATGTTTGGGATGCACTTTATACTGGGCCAAAGAAGTCTTCTGGTCTTTTCTCAGATGTTAGAGGTTATTTTTTAAGTAATTGATCTATATTTAGCTGTGTTTGGCTGGCACAAGGCACGGTAACACCATTATTACTGCAGTTTACATTATAGCTTTGCCCTAAAATAGGAAAAAAAAAAAAAGAGAAAAAAAGTAAATTCTTGAGTATTATGAATTATCATTTCAAAAGTTCACAAGTCAGCTATGAAGGGGATTCAGAGTAATTTGGTGTAATTACTAGTCAAGATCAGATCTCAAATGCACAAAGATCTCTAAACCCAACAATTATTTGAAAAGACTGTAAATATAGTTAGATAAACACTTTGTACAATTCAAAATAGAAGATTCTCTGTATCTTCAGTTTGATAATTATAGACTGAAAAATTGAGCAAGACAGGGACTTATGGATATTTGTAGATATAACATAAATATTAAGCCCTGTTCTTAACATTAGCAAAAAGTACTTACAAAAATAATTATAGGCCGTGTTGCATGCAAGTGTGAATGTCTGTATTGTATATGCTATCTTAGAGATAATTCTTAAATATTCACAAAAATTACAGCAAGAAGCTGAACTAATGCATGTTCTGGTGAGGCTCTAAAAATGTAGCCCAAAAGAATATTTATTACTTTGTCTTTAAAGTAATTTGCTTTGAAACTGTTTTATTGTGCACCAGATTTATCTTTTTTAAAATTAAATTAACATATGCATTAATTTTAATATTATACAATTAAAATATTTTAAATGTATTAATTTTAAGCACTATATGTTGTTTGTCTTCTCTAAAACCTTGTTTCAGTGTTGTTATTAAAATGGAAGATGGTGTTGGTCAAAACAGTTGACTATAAACAAGACAATTTATAACAATATGATTTCTTAATATTTTTCGTATTGTTTTTATTGTTCATATTAAGCGGATATTTCTATTAACTTTAGTTCAGTAAAAGTATTATATTCCATTGTTTGTATTTTGACACCGGCAAGGATATGGGAATTAGTTGCTCATCTCACTTTATCGTAAATGCAGGTGTGTGCAGACTAGACTGAAATTACACTTGAAAGTAATCATCCATGGAGCCATAAAGCCCTAGCCTAAAAAGAGCTGTTGAGTCTGAAAATGTTGTAATTTACTTCTATTTTATTTGCAGATTGCCTTCTCACAGCACAATACTATCATGGATCTGGTGCAGTTCTTTGTCACCTTCTTCAGGTAAATTGCTTTTTTTTGTCTTCTGACTGAAATCCTGATGACTCTTTACCATCAAACCGGTGTCTTAACCAGCTTCTGACTCTTGAGAAATGCCTGAGAGGAGGCCTTCAAACTGTGTTCCCTAATTTGCACCAGTGGAGGGTCCAGGCCGATTAAAGGCAGCTGCTGGAATCTTGCATTATATAATTGTGTGTTTCACATCCCGTGGTACAGTCTGCACACTTCATAAAGATTAGCTGGGTTTGTACCATATATTACAGTGATTAAGAAAAGCCAGCTAAACTTAAGTAATTTATGTGTGTGATTTTTCTATAAACACTTCTATGGAATTATTTAAAATGATGGCTCTTTTCAAGAGCTTGTTATTTTTAATAAAACACACCACATCACTACTTATGCTTTCTTGTGTTGGAAATTAATTATGAAAGGCAGCAGGTGATGCCTGAGATTTTGTTGTGGCAGCAATGCAGGGATGGGCTTCAACTGCAAATGGACAACTATTGTAGAATCTGAACAAAACCCCACTGAAAGACTTCTTACAAGTTCAGCTCTCTTATGAAATGTCACAAACTTGAATATACACGGATTAGTTACAGTGCTTTGAAATCCTGCTGCGAAGATATTTCCCAATAACTGTGAAGTGTACACAAAATGTGAACAGTGACAGACAGGTGTGCTCATCAGACTTTGTGTATTTCTAGAACGGCCATGACTTTATTTCACAAGTTCACAGTACGGCTTCTCTGCAGACTTTAATCACTGTGCTCTGAGGAACTGTACCTAAAGAATCAGACTCTTAAATACTGTGAATGGTCCAAATTCTGTTTATTGCTGTTGCCAAAAGGGGCACAGAAATGAGCCGAGCCTGAAGTTTTCTGTACCCAGGGCATTGGCTAATGGAGAGGAATTTAGTAGGTGATATAAAATATCCCATTTCTCCTCATTCACCACAAACAGAGCAATAAAATGCTGATTGCCTAAAGGTCAGTGTAGTGGTGGTTTGGATGTTTGGTTTTTGAGGGTTTTTTGTGTTTTGTTGTGGTTTTTTTTTTTCCTCTTTTTTTCATGGGGAGACAGCAAGCTCTCAAAAATTTTGATGCTTCTGCAAACCTTTGGATTACAAACCCAGAAGAAAGCAAAGTCTGTCCAAGTACGAAAGAACAGATGGATCCTGTGACAAATAGCAGAGGTAAACTAAGAGCAGTTTGTTGGTGCTCCGCGCCCTGATGCAGCCTCAGAAAAGGTGAACTACAGGCTCTTTGGTGGTTCAGCCATCTCAGAAACATTGCATTATCTCTCCTGGTGTGACGGTCTATCTCATGTGGCTTGTTCTGGGCAAATGCAAACTCATCCTGATCCTGATGCAAGAAGAGATCTGCCTGCCTGAACTGGAAGCTAATTGGAACCCGAGGCAGATGCAATCCTCCTTAGAGAGAGAAAGGTTGTAGGGAAGCTGGCAGTTATCCTCCCACTGCCTTTGACTCAGCCCCAGCCTCATTATACAACCAAGGCTTTCAGCTGGCACTCAGTTCTGCAGGCCCTTGCAGCCATCTGCAGTGCAATGTTAATAACCCACCTTAGGAATCCAGGTGCAGAAGTATGTAAAGGAATCAGGAATGCCCTGAGTAGTGCATTGCAGTGATCCAAGCCAAGGTGCAGACCTTAATTGCAGGGCATCCTGCAAAGACGCAGACAAATCCAGCTAAGGTTTGATGGTTGTAATGAGAAAGACTGTTTAATACAAAAATGTTCTAAAATCTTGGAGCAAGGTTGTACGGGACTCTTCTACAACTGAATTGATGTTAAGCTGTCTGTAGAGACAGGTAGGATGTCAACAGTTTGTAGCCTAAAAGAATCATTTTAATAAAGGTTTGTTTGTTTCTTGTTTTGTGTTGGTTTAGGTTTGTTTGTTTGTAGGGTTTGGTTTTGTTTAGTTTACTGAATGGGAATGTGGTATATTATGACTGTGGCAAATCACAGTGGTAACAGGAATAGCCCAGGCCATAAATACTAAGATTATTGATAGAGAAAGTAATTGTTTTAAAGACAATTTGAATGTGCTTGATAACAAAATGTGTTTCAACATGCTTTGATAAACATGCGTTTGCATTTCTCCCATCCAATATTATACTTCTGTTTCTGAGGATTTGGCATAATGCTGTTCACCTTGCCTGGCCAAAGCAGCAAATAGATCCATTTGACAATAACAGCTACTCAACAATCAGGCAAAAGTATAGTTTAAAATTGTTCCTTTATAGATTTTATGTTCCAGACTGAAAGATAAAATGGACATTTTACTGCTTGAATCAGAAGCATCGAAACAGGCATTTTTAGAACTGTCCTGATGGATCAAGATAAACTGTTTTAAAAGTATTGTTCTGTAAGGACTTTATTTAAAACTACACATAATAAAGCACAAAATCTATTATTAGCTCTGCAATTAATGCTTGATCTACCGAGATACTGATTTTGTATATCCTAGAACAAAAAAGTGAAATAAAACTTATATTGAAAAAAAAAAAGGAGAATATTATTAAAACTGTAGTGATCCAGACCATGATATGCGTCGTTAAAACCCCCACCCTATTTAATTTCATTCTTTTTCTGCTGGAAGGTTTCATTCGAACTACAGCTTCAGTGACCTTTTCTCTAAGAGTAAAAACGCAATGTAAGAGTAGTAACAGATTCCAGACTGTCTTATACAAAGTGTGGCATCTGTGTTGCTGTGCTCAGTGCCTTGGAGACTTTTAGCCATCACACAAATTGAGAAGTCTGTGACGTTTTTATTTTCCCATGGGCTTTGAAGAAGTAAAGATCTCATTAGAAAATTTCACAGGCAGCAAATGTGAATGGTCTTTCTTCTTACACTGAAGAAATGCAATACCCACAGTTAAAGAAAGTTTATTTCTCTATTACCTTGACCACTAAAACACTCAATATGCTAAAGTGTGGCACTTTTTTTTGTTTCAAACTCTAAGTGATAAAGAAATTTTCGGTGTTTTCAAGTCTTACATGAATATATGGATTTAGCTGAGTGGGTGCCAGGACATTTTAGAGATTTCATAAGTGTGTATGAAGTAGCTTTAGTTTCTGAAAACATTATTTACTTCTTTAGATCACATCTAACATCCATTAAAATTGATTTTTCAATAATTGTTAGTTTTTATTATCTATGATTGGAGTAAATCCTGAATTGAGAGCTAAGAAACACTTAATTTCTATACCTGCTTTTAAATAAAATCGTAACAGTATAACAGAATTTATAACAATACTCAAGCAAGTCCCAGATAATTATTCGTATTAAGAATCTGAAACATAATTCTGGTAAGAAATATGGTTAAATCTCATAATCAAAAACCAGGCAAGCATGAAATTGGTGCAGATGACAAAGGTTAGCTGTTAATATTCTTGTGATAGGAAATGATAAGCGACTGCTACTGTCAGAACTACGTTTTTAAAGCCTTTTTCGAATGCATGGTACCAACTACTAACTCATCAGGCACTTTCTCTGAGCTCCCAGAGCTATTACTTCCCTTGGCTCTGGTACTTTGGGTGAAGCTGACTGACTTAATAGAATATTTGAGTCACTTTCATAACATATCTCCATACTGTCATGAATTACAGAATTTCCAATTTTTAATAAGTAGAGCACTGTTAAATAATATGAACTCTTTGAAAGTTTGAAAATCCTTCTTTTGTGTGTGCTTTAAGAAATTCCAAGAAAAATTATGGGCAAATAGGATCAGGGGTACATTCTTTCTGTTAAATCTTCCTGTGAGCAGTATAAATGAGAGTAAACAATATTCAAAATACACCCAGTGTTTATTGCAGGAGGAGGGGATGGGTATTTTGGTAAAGATGAGCATGAGCTACACTAGGAATTGCAGCAGATGCTGAAGAACCAGCTTTATTAACTCCATATGTAGGACTGTGTGCCAAAATCTCTGAGCAGTCCCTTCAGTTGTGTTCCTTGCAGTGGGAGGCGATGGCTGCATTTCAGCAGGTTGTGTCAGAGCTCCTGGGAGCTGCAGTGCTTGAATCTGCTGCTCTGGGTGTAAATTTGCAATGGGAGAACTCCTTCTCTTTACCAGCATCCTTTGGTCTGTATCCCTGCCTTCAAGTTTGTGTTAAAATGAAGGATGATAAATTAATGCTGGATTTTGGCATGCTTATCTTTATGATATCGAATATTGATCTCCATAAGAAAGACAAAACATGTCAGGATCAGTCACGTCCACCATGGCTGGGATCTCAAAAAATACGGAAGTCTTATAAATCTAAATTAGAATATTTTATGGTAACATGAAAATCAAGCTATCATAGCAAAATGGATTTTACATTTGGGGCTAAAATAAAATTGATTTTTACTTAGTGATGCATTAAACAGTTTTCACCTCACTTAGAAACTCAGAGTTGTTTGACTTCCACTTGGAAAAGCACATCTGTACTGTGTTGTATAGTGGCAATATGAGTTGGGTTTCCTTTCTTTAAATGTTTGTTTTGAATTGTTGAATGTAGCTTTGTGTCTTCTGCTCTCTGAATCACACAGAAACTTTGTCATCACTGTTGGGTTATTTGATATGTTTGTATTTCCTGAGAAGGCAGCCACTTGTTACTGGCCTGCAGGCAAAGGAGATTCCCCAGTACCGCTGGATCAGACTGTTTTGCTCTTCAAAACAACGGATGAGTCACTTAATCCGTCAGTGAACAGAACTGTTTTCCATTATTTTCTGCTTGTTTTTCATCTTTCTGTTTGTCCTTTGAGTCATTTGGGAGTGTGTGTGAGGGCACTAGTGCTTGCCATATTTTGATTTCAACAGACACTGTTCCTCAAAGTACAGAATAGCCGCTGAGCTATCTGAAGATGGCCTCTGTGCCTGCTTGGTGTAAAACAGATGTGCGCTTTTTCCTTCCTTAAAGTCAGTGCATTTAAAATTTGGAATTCTCACTTCCCTTCCGTATCAAATACAGCGAGAGGTGTTCATTGTGCCTCCTGAAGCTCTGGCATGTTCTTCTTTCAGGGGTGTGTCTTTCTACAGCTGCATTGGATTTTGTATCCTAAGAGGCATCACAGATAATTCATACTGTTTTATGTTTTGATTCTCCACATTTGGTATTCTCTTTTTTTAAATCCAGTTAGTCATTTGTTTTCTTAGACTTCAACAACATTGGTGCTCACAGCTATTTTTCTTCTAGACTGCTTAATCCTGGTCGCTTTTTTATGAAACTCCAGTCCACTGTACTTTAAACAAAAGAACTAGAACAGGTTTTCATCTGTGATAAATGGACTTGAAATTCTGCTTTTGTCATTTTAGTTCCAAACAGAAGGAATTCAGTCTTCTTATGACATGTACCCGTTGCAAAGTTAACTTCAGGAGTTTGCTCCCAGATGTAAGGAATACAGTGAAATGGGGTCAAAGCTGAAGGAAATGGGGTTAAAGATGAAGGAAAATAATAACAAAAAATAAAGGAAGTAAAAAAAAATTAGTGTTTTCCTTCAGGCAGCAGTGTCATTGTCCATTACAGCGAGTGACAAGGAGCTTTGTCAAGCCGCGTGCCCGCCTGTCTCTGCAGGCGCGGTCGGCGTGATGGGCTGGGCACTGAGTGACATCCAAGAAATGAGCAATCTCTTCATGGCAGGGCAGAAATATTCCGGGCCCCTGTGCTCAGCTGTAATAAATCACAGAGAGAGAGAAAAGACAGTGCTAGACAGTGTGCTATGCTGTGAATTTCATGCGTCCGAAAATATTAAATCTGATTTTTCCTTTCTAGAAGAGGCATCTGAATTCAAAGGAATTCATCCAATAAAATTTCTGTACTGGAATATTAATGCAAATATTCCAGTAAAATTTCCCAGTACCAAATGAAGCATTTTATATGATAGGTCTTATGGTCTTTTTAATTTATCTGTTGGGATCCAAGGCAGGGATGGTTATGTTTTGCCAGTAAGAAGCAAAATTATGTTAATTCTACCGTGGTCCCCAAAAGCCACACTAAGAATTACACACTAAAAATTAATTATATAATAGTTTAAAATTTTTTAATCTAAATTTAATCTTGATATGAGGCCCAAATATGTCATCATGGTTGGTTTTCTAAGTTTTCAATAATTTTATTGTGCTATTTTAGGAAAAACACTCAACACTTTCAAAATTATATTCCTTTCCTAATATGTTTTCAGTCTTTTTCAGCTGAAATTCTAATATCAGGTTGAGGGGAATCAGGGACTTTGTATTCTTTATCCAGTACAATTACAGAAATTTTAGTGTTCTTGAATGATGCTTCTTTGTCCTGGAAATCTAAAAATCCTTAGTCTGTCTTCAGGAAAATTTAATATTTATAGCACTTTCGATAAGGAAAGTTATGAATTTTTTACACCCACTTCTTAGAATGTATTTGCCTCTTTCAAAAACTATTGGAAATGTTACAGATTGAAGGGAAAAGCTTTTTAACAATGTGTTGAGTTTCTTCATTATATTTCACTCTATCATGCTAAGCAATGCTGACATGGTATGGTGGCTTTCTAAATGTATTTTATATTTCTGTGAATTATCATTAAAGAATAACAGCAGCGCTAGAGAGAGCAGTGCAAAATAAGAATGAGGGAAAAACACGAAAATAATGTTCTTGAAATAATGCGAATCTCTTGGTTTGGAAGGCTGCTGAAATTTGGCATTGGTGACAATTCTTCCCCAAATTCACTAGCTGACAGTAATTAGAATAAATGAGTCTTCCTCCCTGCCCCCAATTTTAAATCCTAAATTTGCATAAATCAGGAAAAACACTGTAAAAAGGCAAAAGTGAAAGCATGACTATTTTGAAATCGAAACAGTATATTCAATTTCTAATTATTCTGGAAAGCTACTGCAGAAAATATTAAGTTCTGTATTTCATAATTTGTCCCAAAATTCAATGGGCATAATTTCTTTTTTTTTTTTTTAATATAACATTACTTATTGAGAGAAATATAGAGTATCTCACCCATGAAGGGCAAACCCATAAAATTATATGAAATACGAAAGTCTTTTCCATCTCTAAAAGAAACATAATCACGCTTCATGGGTGTGATGCTCTATTTATTCTGTGGAGATTAATTTCAGTTTACATGAGATTACATCGCTTTGATTGTAAATCTTTTTTATTTGTTGCCTCAAAGAGGTGAAAGGAAGAACTACGGAGGGTTAAAGTTCACCTCTAGAGCTTTATTGTGTAATATATTTCAGAGTCCTTTTACATGGTTCACTTTGGTCTGGTGTTGGATTGGCAGATTAAATGGGAATGTTGGTCTTCTCAGTAGCATCTTGGTGTGCACTGCATCTCTTTTCCCTTTTTAGTTGTATGTAAAGGCTGTTGGTGTAATTGATCATTCATTCATACTTTGCTATAACAGCTTGTGGTATATTTAACATAAAACTACAGCTTTGTGGATATACGCATGAATTATGTATGTAGGAAAATGGAAATCTAAAAAATGTATGTGTGCTTTTTTATAGTTACTTTTTAATAATTATTTTGTTGAATGAAGTTATTTAACACTCCCCTCCATCCTCTATAACATTGTGGCACATGTACATAATGAAAAAAATGCCAGAACTTTTTTCAGAATAACTTTTATGCTAATTACAAATTCCCTGTTCAAACATTTCTTTCTTCTTTACTTTCAAGAAGATTTTTGATGTTTCATTGCACAGGAAAGACCAATAAACCCAAGCTTTGCAGAGGCAGTTGTCAGAGATGATTTTAAACTGTTATAGAAGCCTTGGGAAAGGAAAGATTAAGTTGGTTTTCTGTATTCAATATGTATTAGTAAATTATTTAGCACAAAAATAGTAGATATTCTGACTAATAAACTAATGCAGATTATATTTATATTTCATTGCTACTACTTACTTTAAAATATAATTTACATAAAGTGCAGTTGACACCACTGATACTTCAATCTCCCTGTTTTCCATTATGCATTCAGAGCTTAAATTGTGACGCTTTATTAATACCATTATTGAAATTTTAGTTTATCATTTTACATAATTTTGCTCTTCTTCTTCAATAAAATTATTTTCATGACATTTCTAATAGTAATTTTAAATGTGCTGCTGTGGAGACTTACAGCATCCTTTTGGCAGTATCATGGTTTCAACCATGACAGAGTAAACCAAATCTAATGTGGATATTCTTGATATTCTTTCCCATGCATTCTCACCAAATACACTGTTGTGCCTGGAAGGACCAGATTAGAAGGCGGAGATATATCTATCTATATCTATATCTATATCTATATCTATATCTATATCTATATCTAATCTATATCTATCTATATCTATATCTATATCTATATCTATATCTATAGATATTTCTTTTTAACTGTTCATCTGTTTTGTATAAGTCTGGTAGTTGTGGACACGTGAGAAGAGAATTTTAAGGGCAGTTATGTGACTTTCATGAGGCACTTCATGCAAGAATTATTTATGGGAATATGTGGATTTTCAGGACTGCGTAAAAAAATAACGTTTTAATCAGTCATCTGGATAAGAAGAATTATCCGTGTAATTAGTTTCAAATGAACTTGAAACGTGTTGCTTAACTTGTGTAAATTCCATTTGAGACACAAATAAATACAAATTTGCATTTAAATGATTTTTGGTAATACTTGGAGTTTTAAATGCCATCGTAGATACTTTACCTCATATTCAGGCATTTCTTTCACTTTGCGGTTTGCAAAGCAAGAACTGAGTGCCTGAACCCTCTGTGTGGCTTCTGGATTACAGGGTTCACGTTTTCTTTGGATTCCTTTAATTCAGAAAGAAACTGTGGGGGAAAACAATGGAATATAGATCTAGGCTGATGGAAAAAGCTCTGCCACATTTAAGGTTCTGCGACAATGATATTTTGTAGCTGAGGAGGGAAAGATTGCAGCTCTTGGCTAATGAGTTCCAGAAAATGGAGTGTGGGAGCCAGTGCATGGAGCTGCTGGTGCTGGCAGTGTTCTCATGACAAGCAGGAGTAGGAAAAGGACACTCCTGAGTCACCTGGGTGGTGATGCTGGCTCAGGTGGCAGTGCCTTTCACTGGCTGTGCCAGCCAGAGCTCTCCCTGAGCAGGAATTCAGCACCACGGGCTGAAATGTCTTGGCTCCACAGCCAGGATTTATTTCTCCGACCCCTCACCCTGGGTTACCATGAACTGGAAGTTACATATCCTACTTCCTTGCTAGCCAAGGCTACTTTTCCCTAAGTCTTTACACATTTCAGTTTGGAATTGAAACACTTCGTTCCCAGAATCGTTCTGAATTGCTAATCACTGAAATAGTCCTGCTTATAATGATGTTTATAAAACTTTGTGATTCATAGCAATTTAATTAATCATTAAAAAAAAATTTAAAAACTTATACTGCTGTCATACATATCAGACTTTTAATATTATGTTTACAATGCTTTGTGCTTCAGATAATCCTGTTGAAGTCTTTGGAGCTGCTTGTCATGTGTATACCAGTTAACACAAGGATGGCTGAACCCAGCACATCATAATCATAAACACAATGTTCTTGTCAAGTACAATGAGAGAAATCAATTGCTGTGACAATAATTGCTATTTGAAGTCATGGTGCTAGAAAAATAATTGTTCAATTATTTTTATTTTAGAATTGTGCTTGCTTTATAAAATATCAATTAAAATGTGCTCTATTTGCCAATAAAAAGGTAGTAAATAATGTGTTGGGAAAGCAGTTCTTAGAAAAACAGTTAATGTGATCTGTTAGGAAACTTTTGCAGTACTAATTTAAAAACATTTACATAGGTATGAGACTTGTTTTCTTTACAGTTTTCTATAATAAAAAGTTTTCTTGTCATCGGTTTGTTTTACTGAATATGTTAAATTGTTGTTCATGTTAGTACTATAGTTAGTGTGAAGGAGAAACCATAGAGTGTGGGGTCACTGTTTGGATTGCTAATTAGGGAACTGTACATTTTTGTGCTCTTGTCAAAGGAAGATCAACAGGCAGGAGATTTGTGGATACAGAGGGATATTTAATTACTGTCTCAGCCCAGCAAGACTCAAGTAATTGAGCAATAATTGCCTTGATGGCCCAACTCCTATGTTCAAAGAAAGCTTTGGAAGGAGATTTTAAAATGTGCAAATATGTATATGTGGGCAGTAAGTGAGTCTGCGATGCCCCTAACAAACTTTGCCAAAGGAATTTTGGGTGCTTGTGTCTCTGTTGGTGAGCAGTGCGAACAAACAGGTCATCTCTTGGGCAAGATGGTGCTGAGGACCTGACATCCACACTGAATGCATTTCTTTTGTCTTTGAACTAGTTCTGGGTTAGTTCCATGGACTGACAGCCCCTTTGGGCCTGCAGTGCACAATGCACATCTTCTAATTGAGCTCCGGGGCTGGTCCTCAGGGGCACTCGGGGGTTGGTTCAAAAGCCCACTCCAGGTCCACGCTTGGCCAGCAATGCAGGAAATCCCCTTGGAAGGCAAGGATGGGTCTGTCACATGTGTTGGAGCACGGGGACATGACGATGGCAGTTGGTAGAACAGCCTTGCTGTGCTGGCCCAGATGTGCTGCTCCCAGGGTGGGCTCAGCCAGGGATGCTGCCCCTCGCTCAGCTGGGGGCTGCTGCTGTACCTTGTGCTGTAAGAAGAGTAAATGTGATGGGTGCTCAGAGTAGAATCTTACATCATTTTTCATTTTAATAGAATTGGAAGTGTACTAGCTGTAAGCTAAAGTTTTGAAAAAGTCCTTGCTTTCATCCGTTTGCAGAAATTTATTTTGAATTATTGTGCACATTACAGTCTTAAGTGAAATCATAGAAACAACAGTTATTCATGCATGGATGTTTACATACATTTTTTCTTTACATTTTAATTTCTGTTTTTATGTTAAATAATCAGAGTATGAGAAGAGAAATAACAAAGGATGGCACATTTTGTTTTGTTCTGTTTACCTTCCATTTACAGTATTGGTTCTTAAAATATTTATGCTTAGTTCATGAAACAGTTCCTTTTACACCCCTGCAAAAATAAGTAAATGATTTCACTTTAACAAAAGTACTACTTTGATACAATATGTAATTTATAGGCATTAATATGTAATGAAAAAAAAGGAATTGTGTTGCGTGCTTATAATGCATTCATAAAGCTTAAGGCACAAATGTGTCATTAATTCATGTAGTCTAAACATGCTGATCATTACATTTCACAGATTTTTCCCTCTATTTGTCCATGTAATTTAAGTTATTTAAAGATATCTACAGATTTTATTTCATTTTGCCCATACCAAGCAGCAACACATCCACTAATTCTCCTAACAGTTTTCAGTTTGCTGCCTAAAGAAACACAGAGAAACTCATTTCTGAGTTATGGAAAACATTTTCATTTCCTCAGCCAGGTATGCATTAAATATGCCTAAATGTGACCTCTGGAAGTTAAAAATTTGCTCTGTGGCTTGCAAAAATAGTTATGCAGGCAGTAATTATTCCTTGCAATTTTCCTTCTCTTTGTCCTATTAAATCGGTATTTCTGCTCTCATACTACCCAGAGCCCTTCTGGGAAGAGCATCTGCATAGCCCAGACCTCCCTGCTAGGCCCTGGTGTTCTCTTGCAGCCTTTTCTTGGCCACTTTCCTCTGCTGTGTTGGACACAAACTGTATTCAAGACTTCTTCCTTTGCAGTTCATCCATTCTCCAATTGTTTATTGTCTCCAAAATCATGCTAAGACAATACCTTCCAAACAGCCTGTAACACATGCCAGTGGTGATGGATTGCTCATTTTCCAGCACGCTTCTTTAGTGTTTCCTCCTGTTTTGTTTCACATGGTTTGAAGAGAAAACTGTGCAAAGCTATATCCTTATCTTCTGGCAGTTCATTTCTTTGTTCTGGAGACCACAAAATCTTGATAATGCTTGGGCTGCTGTGGTTGTAAGAGTGTTAGCGTGGCAATTTCTTGTTGGGAAGATTTACGTTGATAAGTGCAGGAAGTCATTGACTCTGTCCTCTGGGTCAGCATTTCATAACCCATGTGCATTGTAAAGGCATCCATCCGTAGATCTGTTTATTTGGATGTCACTCAGAGTCTCAGCTGGAGGGTCAGAGATGGTGGACATAATCTATGATCGTGTGGATTAACTGTAGGCAAGTTGCCACTTGGTCTTTTCCAAAAGTGAAACGATTATTTTGTGAAGTCACTGTCAGCAAGAGATTTTCTCCAAATTTTGAATACTTTTTATGATTTTTCTCTGTATTCTCTCCATGTTTTCCAATCTCCTTTAAAAAAATGACAATGCCAGAGTTTTAAGAACGAGTCTGATAGTAGATGTTTTGGCAATACCTTGTAGAGTGATAAATTCATCTCCCAAGTGCTGTTTACTACTGTGCACCTGAGTGTTTAAGGTAGTTTTAACCCCTTTTTGTTTCAGCATCCCAGCAGTAATTCATACTGAGCTGTCATTCACACTGGTCTCAAAATTGTTTTGGGAATTGCTTCATTCCAAGGGGAAAATAAATCCTTTGCAATGTAGATGAGGCCTGAATTCCTTGTTTGCATAAATACAACTTAGCAGTGATTGCGTATTAAAAAAAAAAAGTTAAAAAATTGACCATTGCACAATCTCTTTAGCCTCTGTGCTATTAACCATTATTAACCACTTTTGTCTTTTTGTCTTTGTGTCATGCATAGACCTCTCAGCTATTACATATTTGTCCCATCAAAACTGAGTGGATCTGATACCATGGGAACTTTGCAACCCATCTAGAAGTTCCCTTTTCTGACGTTGGTCCCCTTCTGGCAGTTTCTTTTTCATCTGCCTGCTGGCCAATTTTTAATTCCTTTAATTTGCACTGCTCTTTCTTTTTTTATGTCTCTGTCACAAGGAGGAGATAAGAAGTATAATGGGGAACTGGAGGGCATCCACCTATACTTGTCCTGCTGGCTTTTTACATTTTTTGCCTTGATCATGGCTCCCTTCAACTCCCTGTTGTTTCAAAGCCAAAGAGAACTTATTTCTCCTACCATTTCATCCCCCTTGCCAAGCTGAGTGCTTTCCTTCGTACCTTTTAAATTCAGCTTAGATTTTTAGAGATAAGGTGATGGTTGCTTCAAGATACAGGCACACTAAAGATTTATGCACTGACATCCCAATGCTTTCTGGTTTGTTCTTTATTTCTTTTCTAATCTCTTTTAACATCCTATTTTCTGTTTTGACTGCTACTAAACATTCAGTTGATATGTTCAAAGAACTATCTGCAATGACTTCAAGATCATTTTCTTGAGTGGTAATTGCTAATTTAGAACCTATCATTGTGTGTTTGTAGCTAGTTGTAGGGTTTTTTTTTCTTGTGCACATTGCCTTCAGTTCATTGTCACTGAATTTCATTCTCTTATTTTATTGCCAAGTCACTCTGTATTGTGAGATCCTTTGCAGTCAGCTTTAATTTTTATTGCCCTACATAAAACAAGGATGTTATCTCACCACAGCCTGGAACTAGGTTAGTTTCACAAAATCTATTTTTGATGTCTTTCTTCTCTTCATTAACATGAATTTTGATTTTTTTTCCCCCCTCAATTTATATTTAACCCACCTTCCAAAAAATAAAAAAAAGAGAAGAAAGTAAAATATTTACTTGCCAAGAAAAGATTATACAAAATTCACATTATCAATGCTATAATTTCTAGTGGTTTATAGTAGTTTATGGGTGTGTCTTTGAGACACTCATTTCTGATTTTAGCTTTGCATGTAAACTAATTGATGTTTTGCCTGATGACAAGAAAGCATGTGACCCACTCCACTGATGTACAGAGCACAGAATCAATTTGCCTGAAGTCTTTCAGCCAGAACTCTGAACATTTTCTATTCTACTAACTTAGGAGAACTGTTCAAGAAATTAGCAAACGTGAAGGACAGAATTTTCTAAGGCTAAAGATTCTATTCCTGGTCATAATAACACAGTCACACAGTGCAAGGCTCTCTTAGTTTCTTGTGTCCAGCTCTCTCGAATGTATTAACCTTTTCTAAATTCCAGGAGCACTGAGTTCATAATTGCAAACAGAGTTGCTGCTGTTTCCCTAATTTAGTGGTTTTTGGAAAGACTGTAGAGGAGGAGAAGAGTGAGATGGCTTTCCCTTATTTCATGCACAGCATCCTAACCTAGAGCAACACATCAGTACCCTGATGCTGCCCTAAAGCATCTGCTGCAGGTACCAGCTGGACAGTACAGTGTAGAGGAGGGGAAACATTTCTGGGAAGTACTATCTATGAGTACTTTTTGACTTAAAAACCTTAAAAGATGTTGCTGCAAAACGGAATTTATTCTGGTGGTCAGTGGGGTTTTTTTTAGTTCTGCTCTTCCCTAGACACCAAATATAAATTTTCAGTCACGTGTACTTGCTTTTAAAGGGAGACATTGGTGTTATTGTGCACTTATGCACACTACTCCTCTGAACTATTCTACTTCCAGAAATCTTGGCATTTCCCATATTAAAGAATATATTTTGGAATATATTTTTGGCAGAAAAAAAATTGTGGATGTCTAGTATAATTCAATAGTTAGAGCGTTGTATTAATTGAAACCACCGTGTACAGCAGAAGTGCCAACATCTGTGAAAGTTCTTCACACAATTAGTAAATCCAGATAGGTATGTAAAAAGAACTGTCTAAAAATTTGAAAGCTCTCCTGAGTGGTTACACTGGGTTTCAGATTTAGAAGCCTTTTGTCAGTATCCAGAAATTCACTAACAGAGGTCGAGAGTTCAGTGATCTTTCTACCAAAATACTTTATGGATTAAATGTTAATACAAAGGTATTGAAGCAAGAGAGAAGGCATATGCTCTGATTGTGCACTGCAGGTGTTTAATAATTTTAATTTTTTTAAAATTCTTCTGTTGTGTCTCTGGGCCTGTAATGTGGTGATGTCCTTGGAGATGTTTTCCCTGGGCAATTAACCATAGAAATACTCAGTAAGGTAGCACAGGCCCATTTTCATGTGCAAACCCAGTTCCTCAGACTAAGTATACCCCCTGTGTAGTTACCATTCCTGCATCCCAGGAGATTACTCACAATTTACAAAGTGAGAGAATATAAATTTGTTTTCTTTTTTTTTTTT